>NW_019060152.1:189229-211094 GCF_000696155.1 Zootermopsis nevadensis | reverse complement strand
TGGTTAACATCGACCAGACTACACAGCGCAACAACCCAGAAGACAGAAATCTTCATACTCACCGCTGTGAAAACCTCAAGTCTTACATGTATTTATGGGGTTTGTAGTATTGTCAGAATCAACAGCGATTATTACCCTAAAGGTTACTGAACGTTTGATCTTTGTAATGGGGACGTATTGTGTTTTTTGAGGTACGAACTTAATTTTTAAATATTATTTGTATGTACTGAGTGCTTGGTAGGGTTAAGGGTTGCTCTTTGATAATGGTCAATTTGGCCAGTTGACATCCCAGCTGATTTGCCATTGTTTATTAACTCATAAAACCTGCTCACGATGCGACATTATGGATTCAAGTGTCAAATGTAGGATTTTTTACAGTTCCTTGAAAACTGCTTTACAGCAGTCCATTTAATCAGTCATTCCTCTTCTGGCATTCTGTCACGAATTTAAATAGTCCCTGTCTCTGTCACAGTTATGTCCTAAGCCATGCTGGCACACTTTGTTTAAATGTGTAAGCATTCGTTCCACCACACATTTTTCGTGATATGTCGAAATCGCTGTGGGTTTTCCATTTAAATAGGTTATACAGTCAGAGTAAATGGATTCGCAGTACTTATTGATAGGTTCTTGATTTATTTAACGACGCTTCTCCGTCGCGTTGGTTATATACTTCACAACGGATGGGTTTATGACACTGCGGTATTGATTCTTTGTTTATTTAACGCTGCTTTTGCAGTTGTATAGGTTATGTAGCAAGAATATATGGGTTTGTAATATACATTGATCGATTCTTGGTTTATCCAGGTTATTTAACATCATAAATACTGCCTTGCTACTGCTCGATAAATATTCCCATCTTGCTGGAAGTAAGGAACTTTAATCAGAGAAAACAGAGTTACAGGAAATAGGTTTGAAATTTCAACTCGTGCTCTGGCTTCTCAGGGGCAGAGCTTCAAAGCGTCGTCAGTCTCTTTTATATATACGCGTTAAACATTACAGTGATGACAACTCACAGACCGTCATAACACAGATATGTGCTTATTCCATGATCGTATTTGCATGCAATTCAATTTAGTTTGTGTGTGCATTCACAGGTATTTAAATAAGTTGTTACCAAACGCGATAAGAAGTTTGCTTGTGGCACTATGCATTGTTTCTGTTTCCAGATCTGTCATTCCGTGAAATATGACGTCATCATCTGTATGTACAGTTAATAAGGCGTGCCAATAAGCAGTGGCGTACAATTAAATGCTTATCTAAGCATTTACGCTTATTCCGAACGTAAAGTGATTTAGTTGTCACATAAATGAATTTACATGCTGAATTTATTTCATGTCATATGCGTGGATGAAATATGATTATACGATTAATGTAACATTACAATGCTGTATGTTGGACATTGTCCGTTTCATGTACTGGACGTTTCGGGAGTTGGGGTCTGGTCCCGTATTTAGGTGGGTGGTGTGGATGATGTCCATTTTCCGAAGAAGGCTATTTGCACTAAGTTAGTCTGATGTTTGCTTGTTCGCTTGCTCTCCAATGTTCATTAGGCCTGCGTGATTTTATATTTCAAGTACAAGACAATGTATCACACATGATGTAACCTGCCATTTAAGGAACTGTAGAAAGTTTCAATCAAAAATTTACCATATTGAAATTGCAGGGGATTTGAACGTATTATTATTATTTATTATTATTTATTATTGACTGCAAATGGGTTTATACCCGGTGGCAGTGTCCTACAATAACATACAAAACAATGAGACAGAACAGAACAATGAGATACATCAACACAATGAGACAGAACAAAACAATAAACAAAAGGACACAACAAAAACAATATGACACACAAACACTGGGATACATCAACACAATGAGACACAACAAAACAATAAACAAAGGACACAACAAAAACCATAAGACACAACATACAATGAGATACATCAACACAGAGACAGAACAAAACAATAAACAAAAGGACACAACAAAAACAATATGACACACAAACACTGGGATACATCAACACAATGAGACACAACAAAACAATAAACAAAGGACACAACAAAAACCATAAGACACAACATACAATGAGATACATCAACACAGAGACAGAACAAAACAATAAACAAAAGGACACAACAAAAACAATATGACACACAAACACTGGGATACATCAACACAATGAGACACAACAAAACAATAAACAAAGGACACAACAAAAACCATAAGACACAACATACAATGAGATACATCAACACAGAGACAGAACAAAACAATAAACAAAAGGACACAACAAAAACAATATGACACACAAACACTGGGATACATCAACACAATGAGACACAACAAAACAATAAACAAAGGACACAACAAAAACCATAAGACACAACATACAATGAGATACATCAACACAGAGACAGAACAAAACAATAAACAAAAGGACACAACAAAAACAATATGACACACAAACACTGGGATACATCAACACAATGAGACACAACAAAACAATAAACAAAGGACACAACAAAAACCATAAGACACAACATACAATGAGATACATCAACACAGAGACAGAACAAAACAATAAAAAAGGACACAACAAAAACAACACATCCCACTCAAAATCAACCAACTCATAAATTACAAAACCATCCAACCTCAAGTACTTAACTTAAAAAAAAGAACTTAATACCACCTAGACATAAGACAATAACTGTAATGTATTACAAACGTCATGAACTGATGCACTCACACAACAATACAATGAGACACAACAATACAACATACCACACTCAAAATAAAACATCTGACACACAATAAAAAAACACACATCCACTAATTAATCACAATACTTAAGAGTGGAATATAAAGTCCGCTCTCAGTACATGAAAATTTTATCCCAAAGAACTACAGCCCTTCATCACTTGGAGACTAAGACACTTCACTTCACTTATCACCATTTATTCCCAACTTAATAACCCTTAGCTTGTAACTACTTTTCTGACCCTCTTTCTAAAGGTGCCTAATTTACAGGGGAAAGACTCTAGCACGCCTGGAGGTAATTGGTTCCAGCTTCTTATGGTCCTATTTACAAAGGAATATTTGCAGAAGACTTAAAGGTATGAGGTAGACATAAACAGGGAGGGGGAGGAATGGTGGGAGGGGAGAAAGACGGCGAAGAGGATACGAAGGAAATCAGTCCCCGTTGAATTTTAACGGGTCTTTTCCAGTAACAGTTGTACACGACTTGATTGATTATTGGTTACAGATTTATGGTAAACACGACTGACGTGAGATTATATTCGATCCCGATTGCTGCCACTGGAATTAAATACAAGCTGGGGGTTGCAGGCTGATTGGCTAGAAACTTATCCCAGAACCTTGTTAATGCAACAATAGCGTAAGAATTTTCATAACTCCCTGTACGTGGTACCGCGACTGGTTGACATTTTTTCTCACTGGCTCATGATTTTGCACGCGGAATTTCTGGCTGAGGATTTCCCATTCCAGTATCCCTCAATAAGTTATTTCGAAGCCCAAAATAGCATGCAGGTCTTCATGTAAATTTTCCGTTATTTGTGTCGGACTTTAATCATAACTGAAATGTGTCTACAGATTGAATGGTAATCCGTTCAGCCGTTGTCGAGGTTTGACACAGGACAGACGTTCAGAGGAACTGGCGGACAGATCGATTTTAATAGACGCTCCACAGAGTTGCAAAAACGTTTAAGTATCCGTGACATTCAGTCTGACTTGTGATTGCATGGATTATAGACGTCCATAGAATTAAGAATCCGTATTAATCAGTTACCTACCTGAAATGCATAAAACGATGAGGTCTTTTTGAATTCAATCTTAGCAGGTTTTACTATTGGCCTAGTATTGAACAGCGAAACTTCGGAACGGCTAACTTTTCAAAACGAAAATAGACGGAGATTTGATTTACTGTGGTATGTAGCGCAGCCGTACCGGTGCGAGTTTCAAATCTCAGTAGCACTCTTTTATCTCCGCTAAATTCAAAAACCTTCAGGAAATGACATATTGGGGATTAACCCAGCATCGTAATATTTAGACTATTAGTTCGCAGTACATGGAAGTGTGAAAGTAATGGTAGTTACAAATCTAACCTTGTGGGCTTGTTGTAAAGTGGTGGTTTTTGGTCTAGAATGCTTATTATTTGATAGCAGTTAGGGGAACTTTACACCGAGCTAATTGGTTCAGCGAGATATTCCAAAATATCCTGTAAGTACAGTGTTTGAATATGGTTACCTTCTGGAAACACGCAAGGCAATGTTGAACGTTTAAAGTACCATATGATTTGGGTAGTCAGTTATAACATATAATGTTACTGTCCGGTTCTCTCTTGCCCCTTTTCTGACATATTTCGAAGACGGAGCAGTATTTCCTGGCGTCGGAAGTTGTTAGTATTGCACCTAGAACATCAATTAGTATTCCGGAATCGTACGAAATTAACATTGGTTTGCTTTGAAGGTTATGCCCTTGAGTTTGATTCCATCACGTGTTAATTTCAGAGTGTTATATACAGGCACACATCTGGGGTTATAACAACTGGACCTCGTAACTTGAGTTGTTCATACCAGATATAATTTGCAAGCTCTCGCTGGTTGTCGTCTTGTTTGCTTCAAGAGGTTGACCTTATGTCCAAGGCCTTCTGTTGCCACGCCTGTACACGCTGTCCACAAGCTCATTATGGTAACGTGCAGGCGTGCAGTGTCTGTGGTAGGTAGAGCGAAGGTCTCGATTGGAAGCGACATATTTCAAACATCAAGTAGTTTATTCACTCATTTTTATTTTTATGTCTTTAAAATAAATGCTGGAAGGTAAGAAGTTACTTCTCTGTTTATGGTTTTAACATTTGCAAGGCGGCCTTCTTAGTAGGTTATAATGTGGATCACCTGTGGTTTTCGTTTTTTATAATGTATTAGCCTCGGAAGAGAATTTCGTGGGTAGCTCAGTCAATTCGTGACTAGCCTACGGATTGGACGTTCGAGTTTTGATTCTCGACAAGAGCATATATTTTTCTCGTCATCGCATTTAGACCAGCTTTGGGGCCCGCCGAACTTCCTACCCCATGATGACTGGGCCTCTGTCTATTTTGTCATAGCGGCAAAGGAGTCACGCTACCCAGTTCCATATATTGCTGAGGTTAGGAATACGTGGAGCTATACCTCCACTACTCAACACGTATTCATGACGTCATTAGTTAAGCACCGGGGACAACTATTTATTTGAAACTGTCAGCAGCACAACGAATTGTTTCTCCGTCACGCCCGAATTCCGTCTAGTGTTTGAACGCTCTAATAAAGCACTGAGACAGATTTTAAAAAATATATTTTCGGCGTCTGAGATGAGGCGTCTTGTGCATTAAGGTTAACCCTTAGCTTCCTATCCAGCGCGTGGAGTTATACCTACAGTGTCTCAGAGTTACTCATGTGGTGGCGCTGAAGCACAGAACTAGCGTTTACATTAATTATGTGGTACCAGTTAATGCCTGATTGAAAACGTCAGCTGATGGCATATAAATTTTGCAGTTGCTTTAGTGGAATGGACGAGGTTGTATGTAGCGTAGTCGAGAATTTCGAAGAATAACTCATTTCCTTCGTGCCTGGGAAACTTTCTTAAAAAAATATATACTTTTATATGACGTCTAAACATTTTCTTTCTGAATAATCAAAAGTTTGAAGCCCACCCCACGCTCCTGTTATGACTTTGTTGAAGCTTAAGTAACGAACTCCACAGTATCCCGTTTCAAACTCAGCTGCAATGCTACTTGTATAGAATTCCCTTTTGCTTCCGGAACTTTCTCGCACACACTTTCTGGTTTTGCTTTGATTTTCCTGAAAAGAACGTAGCTTGAACAGAGCGAAACGGTGGGCTCTTGGGAGAACCTGAGGAAACATACGTCGTTCTTCTGAGTATGGCAGAGTGCGGTTCACAGTAAGACGCAAAAGTTTACCGGCTGCCATGAGTCTTAAGTCTTTCGGGATTTCGAAGTGGCATCTCCGCCATATTCTCATTCACTTAGTGACTGCCAGAAAACGCAGTGCGCCATATGAACATGGAGTCTGTATATATCAATCCTTTAACGCCCAGTGGTAACTATATGTGCCATCTGCTCTAAGAAATGATAACTTTTGCATTTTGTATTTGCGGATTTCGTACGGTTTTCGCTGTTAACGGGGATTATTTCCGCAAATACCATCAACCATTGGACTTTCGTAATGGCAATTGAGTTTTCTTTGAGGTGCGGACTCATTTCTAAAACACTATTTAGACGAGTTTATTCATAAATTGAGATGTATCCTACCTTGAACATTTCTGCTCAGCATGGGCGATGGTAGATAATCTAAATTTAAACACTTGAAGGCCATGTGCTATTCAGTAGTCCCTTTGCCGTGACCATGCTAATATAAGCTGCTTATGCGGAAAGTAGCTTGTGGAGTTTAAGTTAATTGACCTCGCTAAGTAAAGGCCCAAGGTCTTGCTGATTAAATGTTAGACTGTGCAGTGCCCGACTTCGTTACTTTCCTAATTAGTGTTAAATACATTTTTATGTAATTTCGTGGGCAGTGCACAGGGCCTAGATTTGAGATTTTAATGACTGGCTTTTGTTTAGGATGTCGCTGTGAAAGAATCTTTGTATCCTGGGAATAAAGCCATCCTTCTATCTTTTTTCTCTCATGTTCTGTTAGAACAGAACAGGTGCTTGGCGTATCGTGGTTGAATATTGTAATAGTCGAATTATGCATGTTTTTCTACCGGCACCAGGGTGCCAGTTGACACCAGTTTCACAGTTTTGGTGGCATTCCCTGTGAACTATGCGTGAAGCAAGATGAGAACAAGTTTACCCAAGCGCCTGCATTTCTAAAGCACTGCTGTGAACCGTGCACCTCGCTGTGTAGAACGCGTTCCTTTGGTCTTCGCACTTTTTCGAAAACGCCTTGATGCTGGCTTGCGTGCTGTTAACCGTGCGCGAGTAAGAACAAGTTTTTACAACAGCGTCTATGTATTTTCACATCTCGTGTAGTCTTGATGACTAGGAACACGTTTTACTGATTGCCATCATGTCTAAAGTGCTGATTGCAGTGTGTGTTGTGAACCAGAAATAGTAATATGTTCAGCAGTCTCCATTTCCTTAGTTCGTGTTGTGAACTGAGCGTCTTGCTGGGTAGGAGCGAGTTTCTAGTCGCCACTACGTCTGAAGCGCTCTGGTGGCAGCGTGCGTTACGAACCGGGCATGTCGTTCGTCGAGTAGAACAAGTTCTGCTAGTCGTCGCCATGTCTAGTGCTCCCAGACTCGTGTCCTCCTGTTCCAGATGTTCTCTCTCTGTCTTTGGCCAGCCTACTCTCCTGCTGTGGCAAAAAAGAGAGAGCAGACATCCATCTTTCAGTACAAATATCATAAACTGCTCTTTTCTCGCTGCTTGCCCACGCCAGGCAATGGGCAGTGCCGCCTTGTACTGAAGGCTATTCAAGTCGCTGTTGAATAATTTTAGTGGGATTGTGTGGTAAATGGGATGCGAAGTTCTTAAAGCAACCTGTTAGTGACCCAGTTATGGTTGTGTGCCAGGATTAAATTCCCACAACTTTAAAAACTGAATGAATTACAAGAGATCGTTAATACATGCCGGATACATGTTATGTATTCCCCTTCCGACGCAAAACTCACCTTTACGAAATATAGGGATTTTGAAATAAAGGCGGATGATCCTCGTAGCACGTCTGAGAGAAGATAATTGTAAGCTTGTGTAGTCAGACATTTTGATCGAAAGAACTGAAGGAAAGAGACCAAGGCCTAGACATAGATGGCAGAGCTATACGATAAAGGTGCAGACTAGAGCCATCTGGCTCAAAACACGTTTAATAGTTTCAGTAGGTAATTAGAATTTCGGTAGAGTGGAAAACCCTTTTTAAATATAGCAGGAAATAAACAGAGGATAGAAGTAAGACTATTATAGCCGAGGTCAAACTGCGCATTTCACTCTTGTAACTCGGCTTGTGAGTAGGTGGAAAACAAATGTCAAACCAAAAGGTGAACCGTAGACGAGACACAAGTATTGCATCTGGGAAATTGTGTTTTTGTTCGGACAGTATACTTTTAACGGATGCCGAACTAACAGAATCTCCCCGACTACACACCATTGCCAAGCACAATTGCATGAAAGGGAAATTAAGTGGCACCGCTGCAAAACATTGTCACACCTGAGGATGACGGAATAATTTAATCATGTCATTATAATAACACGAAAAATTGTAGTTGTGTTGGCAGACGTGTATACAGGTGTCCCAGAAAGATGTACACACACATTCAATTAATTAAATAAACACATTTTATTGAACTCAGCATTGACACTTAGTGAAGTAACAAATCCTCTGTGGGTGTTAAAAATGACCGGTTAGCTTCGTACACAGTTGACAGTGGCAAGAAACTGACAAACAGCCACCGTATTATAATGCGTTTAAATGTTTTTGGGGCATTCTGTTTTAAATATATGTATCAAATAATGAAATATTTCACCAACTGCACGACTCTCAGCTGGACTGTACTCCACAGAATCAGTTTAATTAGGACACCTTTGCAGAATGGAACGTCTTATAATCCTGGCTTCCTCGACGTTTCTCTCGATGTTGAGGATGTCTGTAGACTGAATCGAAAATTCACGCATTTATTTAACTGTGAACTGTTTCCACTTGCCACAGATGGTCGCTCTAGCCTATTCTTGTTCGGAAGTTATTTTGACAGATGCCATCCTTGAGGCATGATTTAGCTCCTTGGACGGGATGATTAGGGCTCATCGATTCCAGTGATCCAGCGCTCGAAAACCGCACGCGCGCGCGCTTGTATTGCGCAGTAATTGCACCTGTTTTAATTTAATTATTTTGTGCAATTGTACAATTTAAAATTTATTCACTTAATTTAACTCTAATAATAGCAGAAATAAACTATGGTGAAACATTAATTAATTTTGTGCATGTTTGTAAAAAAAAAGTGTTATGTTTCTGTGTGAGGGCCCTACAAAGTGATATTTTGCGATAAGCATGCAGTTCGCGGCCCACGCATTTGATACGCATGCAGTAAATTTACGGTCGCATTTCCCCCTTGTACAGTTTCCCTAATATATACCCAAGTGAAGCCGGATAAACGTGGCATTCTTTCTCGGAATAGTGCATTTATTCACAGCATTAGCCATTAGCCACGCTTTTGTTTTCCGAGATTAACCCGCTCCCGGTTTTTATGTAATTAAGAATTAACATATATAGCTGTATATGAAATTCAGTTCTACCCGTCAAGTTTAATTATCACCCTTTAGTTGCGTCAGAGATGCTTGTAGCTATTCCGAACACTGTTGAATGGTGTGGTACAGTCACGTACAATTAAAAACGGACTTTTGTAAAGTATGTGGCTAAAGGAATAAATGTTCTTTCAGTGTCCCTATTGTCATTTAATCCAGTGGTATTCTACCTTTTTTGTTCGCGTACCCCCAGATATAATTTCTCTTAAACTTTGTGCCCCCAAAGTTGTTGGTGTATAATTCAAGTTATACATAGTATATAATATACATCTAAAATAAATTAAATAAATTACATTACTGATTATTCAGTGTTTATCATAAAATAATATTTTTTAAAATTTCATGTACCCTCTAATATGTCTTCGCGTGCCCCTGGGGGTATGCGTACCCCGGGTTGAAACCACTGATCTAATCATTATGACATTTTAACTTTGGATAAACACGTGGGCATTCTTTTAATCATAGTCTTATATGGTCGTTATTGATTTTTATTTGTCTGTTGTACTACATCGAAATCATTAATATTCATGAATATTTATTACAAAACAATTTAGCTAATCAGGGACGAAGTCTAAAGGTTTCTGACAATAGTGCGTTACAATGTGTAAAATTATTCTTCTGGATTTTGCCCATCGTCTAAATTATTAAGTTATGAAACTGTAGCGATTCGGAAGCTGAATTCTGTTTTCCTGAAGACGGAAGAGGTTATGCAGCTTCGGAAACGTTATAGTTTTATAATTTAATTGCTTAGACGATGGGCATATTCCAGATGAATAATTGTACGCTGGAATTTGATGTGTGATCTGTGGGCTCATGCCCGTTTTGAACTTACATCAGTTTCTTCAAAAGGATTGTAATGTGAGGATTATTTGTTAAAGTGTTTATAATTTAGTTACTTTTCATTTCGTCCTTATTTGACCGCATCAGTAAAAGGTGTAGCATTTTGTGTCAGTGTAATCGGTTAAGACATTTAATAGAATTTCTTAAGCCGGTGATGAGCCCATTTTAAGGTCTTTGTCTGCATAGCAGAGAGAACATCACGGACGTACAAGGATACTCACATTTTGATTTAAACTTGCGAATCCTGGCCTCGAATTGTCGAGGACCGTTTGCTGTTCAGACCGCGAGAAGGCTGTACTCGGGAGTTTAGGATACTACAAAACGTAAACAAGAAACCGTCTTGGCATATGATAACAATTACATTAAATCGAATTGATTTTGGCCTAATGTAATTGGAAATGTCACTTCTCTTCCGTGCGTTGACACATCACAAATGCCGCTTGTTTTCCATCACGTTGACAGATCCTTTGCTGTACATTACGGTGACATGTCACTAATGCCTTTTATGGCAATGACATCAGAAATGCCCGTTTGTTGCGCAAGCGATGCCAGGAAGAGCTGTCAACCATTTGTAAAATTCGGATCTCTCATAGTAAGATTAGGATCTTGAGTACAGTTTATTACGATGTGCAATGCCAGAAAATTTCTGTGAGTAATCTACCCTTCTGTGGCATATCTATACATTTTTTGCCTGCGCTGTTAGTCATCTTAAATGATTTGTAGGAAGTTTTATTTGCTGCGAAACGAGCTTAAGATCACTGTAATGGGAAAGGGCTCGTGAGAATAACGACACGCAAGTAAAGATGGCAGACTACGTCATTAATATCGTTTAAGGCATGAATTGATATTTCTTATCATATTTCATTATTAGCAGCATAAAGGATATATTTGCATGTGGGGTAGGTTTTAATAAATATTTTTAGAAGAAACCAAGTGTTTTGGTAAGATCTGTTATTGGTGCTGTGGGGTGCGACCATTTCATGGTACTGCGAGCCCATTGTTCGTCCTCAATATGATGCATGAATGGATTAGGTAGCAGCGGCGGAATGATACTGACAGCGGACAACCGAAGAACTCGGCGGAAAACTTGTCTCAGTACTAGTTTCTTCTCCACAAATCCCACTGAACTAACCTGGGCACGAACCAGGACCCAGACCGCTAGGTCTATTTTGCATACTAAAGTTGGATTGGAAACACATTTCGAGGAGTTTGTTCAAGTACCCGTCTTAAAATCCACGGTAATGATCCTATCAATTTTAGAAGGTTCATTTGTTTCTGTTATTAACTTTAATTATAAAGTGCTTTCTGCATTTGTTATCAAGGTTACAATATTTCGACTGTCTGTAGGTTCTTTTAAAACTAAAGTGCTTTCTGCATTTGTTATCAAGGTCTGTAGGCTCTTTTAAAACTATGGGTCATAACAGCTACGGAATTGATATACCGCGCTGCTTGACTTATATATGATTCACCATTTTTGTTAAAAGATTTAAAAATAATTTATTATGAGAACATTTCCCGAATAATGGAGTTACCCCTACGCTCTTTAAATTAGAAGCTGGCTCTCAAATCATTAAGTGCGAGGTTCTACAGAATCGTATGCCTTTAGGTCAAGAATTTGGTTAAAACAAGACATTCTAGAAAAAGTGTACGTTCTTTGTGTTCGAACTGAGAAGAATACACCAGCTGGTTCATGCATCCCATGTACTTCTTATTGTCATTAGTTGTAGGTAAATAATGGCTGCCGATTCCAGTAACCGCACTGTCTGAAGCTCTCACGATTTTAGACCGTTCGAAAATTCCGATTGCGCGTAGAATTCCGTGTGGGGCCTGCGTGGTTTTTGTGTTCTTGCGTGATGGCAGTGGTCTTGGGATAGTTTGATGCTCCATCAAGATGTCCATTCGCTTGTTTTAGTAAGGTTCTGGAAGAAAAAAACTGCAATAAAGGTCCGACCTGGCTGTATCGCCAAGAAGGAGTAATAATGACCATCCCATTTCACTGCCAAAAAGAAACGTGTTTCAGTTTTTCATAGACGGACTAGCGACTCCGCTTGTGTGGGCCTGCCTGTATAAAGGTCGTGTTTACGAGACCCAATAAAATCATCTAGGCTTTGGTGAAGTTTGATTATTAAAGTTTTACTCGAAATGTCACCACAAGGAAAGAGCGTCTACAAAGAGTATAATTGAGACGAGACCTTTTTAGATACCAAGAAGAAGATTGCGTTTATGTAAAGGGCGATTCAACAATACTGCAGAAAATGGCAGTTGATATTGTATTGTGGAAGACTTATCATGTCGAGCAGTGGTTCTCGACTTATTGATTACAGACCAACAAAAGAGCAGTGGTTGACCTATCCGTCTTACATTATATAGTATGTTGCGTTCGAGTAGTCTTTATAATTATAAAAGGCAAAGTAAAGCTATCCCGCTATGCGCCATGTAGGCGCTCAGGGGGGGATACATTGAATATTAACAATAGTAATTTGTGCACGAGGAAATATGCCTACGGAAAATATAACTTGTTAGATTTGTCTTTGTCTTCCAAGGATCCTCACACCCTCTTTGTGTGTTGCAGCTACACCCCCGAAAACCTCTTGTTCTCATTTTTAACAATAGACCGGTTACATATTAAAGGCCAAAATACCAAGAGAAATCCAGAGGAAAGGCTAATTTTAAACGAAAATTATTTTGTTGCTAAAGGAAAACGAATAATGCATTATTTTTTAAAATAGCAATTTTGCCAGCTGTGAGAAACTCTGATGCAGAGAGTTGTTACGCTCTGAATATATTATATTTTATTGTTTTTAGTAATTAAAGCAGTGGGTTGTTAGCACTGTATGCCCTTGGTGTTTGTCCGGGTCTTGACAAGTTCCATGTTAACTAGCCCCGGTGGCTTGCATTCATAATGCATGGTGAAACAATTAGTTCTTTGGCTGTCAGCAGAACAAGACGCGGAGGTGGGACGATGGGTGGTCCCGCTTCCTTCTAGCATTTCTCTGCACAAGCTGCAACAACAACTCTTGGCGAAGGAGAGGGGTAGAGAACGGGAACCGATATTTGGAATAAAAGGTGGGAAATATATTGACTGGCTGGTGGCTATCAGTTTCGCATGAAGGACTATGCTCCTGTGAATTAGTTATCCGAACAGGCTGTACACGATGCGGGTTGCTTTTGCGAGCTGGCGGGCGGAAAGTCCAATAGTCTTAGATTTCGTTACAGATTTTATAATTTTCATGTAATAAATTAGCCACTGTTTTCTCTTGTGGAATATTTAGAAGGGTTGGACAAGGGGAAATTGTCTTGGGTATGGTTTAATTGCTCAGGTAGGCGAAACAGAGATTTTAGGTTCTCGCGGCAGCGAATACGATAATGACTGTCTTCTGGGTTATTGCACGACCGGCCTGGTGATGGAGGCAGCAGGCAAACTTCTACCAGGCCACACTGCAATAACAGCCCAGAAGACAATTATCTTTAGACGAACGTCCTTTAAAAATCAGTGGAATTTAAATGATGGTATTGTTGTTTGGTATGTGTAAAAGAATAATTTAAGTCGTCCTGGACAATGTACCTGTGTTTTCATCGCAGTTGATATTTATCAATAGGTTATACAAGTAGCCCTCGATTTGCGCTGGTCCAATTTGCCGATTCATAATAACGCTGATTTTGAAACCAGAAAGCCAGAAAGTGAAAAAAAAAAATTTTGCTATTATTTATGACGTTTTACAGTGTTTCTCGTGCCACTTCTTATAATAAATCGTAATTTTTACATCGCTGATTTTGAATAAAAATTATAAATACAGTCATCTCTGCAATTACGTATGTTTCGTTAACGCGAATTTGCTCCAATGAGATCGATGAATCGGTAACGCGGGGACCAACGAATTGCCGATTGTAAGTGTATAAAATATATTTTTTTTAAATTCCCTTTATTTTATTTACGTTATTTCAGAGCTTTAAATGTAATGCCATTATATTACTCTCAATGTTTGGGTGCTGGGAACGCATGTCATTGATTTACATAATAAACGAATTTCAATTTACGCCGATTCCGATTATGCCGGTTCGTCCAGGATCACATCCCCGGCGTAAATCGAGGGTTACCCGTACTCGTTGTGAAGGTGGCTGTAATTTAATTTACTGCGGAACACGCTATGGTGTTGTATGGATTTTTAATTTGGCGATTATGACTTGGTATAATTTCTCAAGCCCTGCACATACACACAAAAAAACACGACCCACGTGTATTTCTTTTTTTAATATCTCTGCTTGAATAACAAACAGAACAGGAGTTGTCGAAGGACGTCACTACATTTGTAATTTGCCCAGCGTATCTGCAAGAATTGCTGTGATGTTGGGAGATGCATTACCGTACGTGATTTGTGAATGTACTTACTTCTGTGCACGTGTGCTTAATAAATTGCTTAGTGTGCGCGGTGTGTATGAAAGGTATGTGTAAGGACACTCCAGAAGGAATACTGACGAGACTCGGTTGGTCATACAAGTTAAGCAGTCCTATTAATCTTTCCCCAGATCAGAGCAGTTACACCGGATATGTACTTCGTTTTGTTGCCATATTAGTAATTAGTTAAACAGGTAGCATAGTTTGAAGGTGAATAAAAAATGTTGCAGGGGAGAATATTTGGCCTTAAGACAGAGGTAGAAATTATGTGGTGGGATGGGTGTGTAGCTCGCATGGGAGAGATGAGAAATACACACGAAAATTTGAAGGGAAGAAGTTGGTTGGAAGGCCTGGTGAGTGGATAGGGTAATATTAAAAGTGTTTATGAAAATAGGGAATTTATGGACTGGACCCATTTGGCTCATGTTAGGAGCCAGTGGTAGGTTAATTGTGAACGTGATAATGAATTTTGAGTCCTATAAAACAAGAGAAATTTATATGCTAGCTGAGCTGATCTTAATATTCGCATGGCGGACTCTTCTATATGAATATGGAGTTATTTGGTTGCTTGGTTGGTTTGTTAGTCACACGTAGAGTTATTTATTGATTTAATCCTAATTACTCCCCGCAGTATTACTTAACAGAATACATTTCTTCCTCATGGTTTACTGCTGAGACTCAAAGGTTTATAAGCGATTCCGCTTAATTAGAATGCATTTCACGAAAGCCACTACGGCATTGATGTGCCATAGATAAAACTCGGTACTTTCATGTTCTTGCTTCATAATTTAATGTATTGTAGACCATCTTTAATTAGTGCACTGCAGTATCAGGTTAGAGAGTTCTGACATTATGAATTATTGGTCTGCTTGTAGCCAGTATTTTCTTGCAGAGCTGCTGAACATCATTATAATGTAACGCAAAGTTCTAATTTCCTGTATAACCAACAGGACATTTGTAGCGTTGTTAAAGACTTGGTTTAAGATGCAATCTGCGAGATAGCTTAATGTGAAATAATTTATTGGGAGAAATTACTTAATGTTGACTGTAGTTTTGTTTAACACTTAGGCTTACTTAAATAGTAATATTTGCTCATATACATATTAATATTTATACGTTTCTTCTGTGTGATCTTTAAATACTGATCCCGCATACAACCTTTATTGGTCGCCCTTAATTGAGATTGGTTCGTTGTTATCAAACACTGGGCGATCTTTGAGACTTGAATACTCTGCCTATCTCGGTACATGCGTTGCAGTTAAAATGTCTTCCATGAAGAAAAAATGGCCTTGGGAAGGAAGAAAGAACGCGCAGATAAAAGACGGTGCCAAATGCGCAGTGAGTGATATCCAGGTGGATTTGCGAGAAGAGAGTAGGAGAGAACAGAGCCCATTTGGTGATTAGGAATTAGGAGGCAGTCAGGAGAGGGGCTGGTTTAGGGCATTATAAATAGGGTCGAGGAATGGTGAAGATAAAGCAGATCTGTCCGTGATACGTCACCCCTCCCTCCTGTAGTTTTATCGCTTGGTGCAATTAACAGACTAATTCTGGATTGTTGATGTTCGCAACCGTGACGAATTTTGGAATGGGAATCTTTTATTATTTAAACATAGTCTGGCATTTGACGTAACTTCGTTATTGGACGTTTAAATTATTAACAGCCTCGTACATAATGGACTGTCGGATATACGCATTATGGATTAAATAAACATGAATTTTACTAGAAGACATGAGTAATTAATTTATCAATTTAATATTCTCCGGAAAGCAAGGCTATAGATATACTGGGAACGACCCGTTCTTTAAGTGCCTGAGCACTGCGGGTCCCAACTTTTCGTTGGCTTCATCTATAGACATTCGGTAGGACTCCTTGGACGGGGGATCGGCCCGTCGTAACGCCTCTACCTGTACACAGGGCAGGAGAGCACAGCACAGAAAAACGCGGACAAACATCCATGGCTTGAGTGGGATTCGAACCCACGGTCCCAGCGACCAAGCGGCACAAGGCCCCCAGACTATAGATATACACAAGTTTAACTTTTCAGAATCTATTAGGGTAGGAATTGGCAACTAGATAGTTAATGACTGTACTCCTAATATAATAATAAATATATTTTGGGAATGATGTAGAGTCCTCTTGGTGACAACATCAGGCAGAACAACGGAGCAACTACAGGACCGTTGAAGGTCTAATGACATTTACAGAAATTAGTTTCGTAGAAGAAATGACTGAATGAGGTAGTTACAGTAATTAGGCCTACAGTGTTCGATTAAGAGGGCAAGGATGTTAAAGACGGGGATTACATATTAAAGATATTACCGCTGGTGCTTTAGATTAGACGAATAAATTATAAGAACAAGTTATAAGAACAGTATTAAATTGTATCGTAAAGAGAATTGTAATTATGGCACACCAGGAAAATGGAGTATTGGAAAGCGAAATGAACAGATGGTTTGGCCAAAGTAAATTGTAACAAACGAAAAGGACCATTGGGCGTAATCCTTGAAGGAATTTTTATGAATGCTGATAGCAGCAGACAAAATTGTCAGGCTAGGAATTTTATCACGGAAGTTCTAGGAATATTGCTGACACACTGCCAAGCACCTTCGCTCTAAATGAAATGCGATGTGATACAGAATGAATCGCGGTGAAAAATAATGCAATAATTTTATTAGTTTGTAAGAACCTGCTCTCTAGATCTGAAAGCAGGTGGGCAGTTGAACGTATGTCGAAATTTTCCCACACCTGTGAACTCTTACAGCTAAGTAGAACATTATTCGGATTTTACCCTAGCCTTGGCACGCCACTCCTACGTAGGCGCGTGTGTGTGTTCTGAGTACTTGTTCTCCTCATTCACGCACCTGGCAGTCTGACAACAGCCGATCTTATTATCTGGCCTCGGTTCAAGCATAGCTTTATGACGTCGTTTCCTTCTACAACTCTTCTCGGTGGACCGGCAGCCCTGAGTTGGGCTTCACTTGGTTGTCCTCCGAAACATTAAGCACGCTCTCCTCTTCGGTGCGTTTCATAAAATGGCGTGTTATCTAAGAACGCAGTAACTTCTGTTTCTTTCTGGATTTTGCAAACATCACGTCTTCAAAGTTTTCTGTACCAGAAATGGAGATAAGTTAGCATGATTTAAGATGGTATCTGGGAACTGAGAGGGGCGAGGAATGGGTCTCAGAATTGAAGATGGCGTCTGTGTAGACAGGAAGAAGGTGGTGTACAAAATGTTTGGTAAGGATTAAGTGGAGGAAACTGCTTATGAACAGAAGGTGACTTGTTATTAATGAATAAATATAGGAAATACTTGTTTAGTGCTAAATGTACCTAAACGAATCGCGCAAGATCTGTCGGCTAAATTCAACTTTTCGCTCTAGTCGGTACATAACAGCCTCTAGTTAAGGTCTTGTCTTCCTTTTGTTTTTATTAGTCACAGAATTTCAAAACACGTTAGTGAGCTGTGCTTTAATGCACATGTGTTATTATATACTTATTATTTTCTGTACCAATTGATTTGGTGTTCAACATACAGTCTGGGTACAAAGTCTGTAATGTGTCTTTCTTTTAAATTATTTTTAAATGGTTACAACTTTCCAAACTCTGATTATTTTGTTCATGTGTGGGATTTCTTTTTAGATTTTTCGTATTCCACTCACACGCTTATTTATATTTATTGTCTGTGATATTCCTGGAATTTACTAGCTAAGAGGCAATCACATTCTACCGTTCTGTAAAACGAGAAAATTTTTGACAAATCAAAATTTAATTCGAGACACCAAAAATTTACTCCGAAAAGTAGGTCTGATATGAAATGTGTATTCTGACTCGTTCTCTTGTGATGAATAATTTAATATATTTGCGGTCGAAGAGACTTATGTATACAGGCTACAATTAATTCATGCGCTTGACAGTACCAATCCCGAAAGATGTATTTTCAACCTATACTGAATTAAGGTGTTTGTTAAATCCGAAACCTGGTAAATGAAGGAGCCAAGAATGAAATAGCAGTAGGCACATTCGTGCATCGTCAGTCCTCAGCAATGGCCTATCGTACAAGATTGATGCTCTCAGATACAATTACTGAAGGGAGGAGTTGAAATCATGGTTAAATAGGGGAGAGAAACAAAAACAGTTGACAGGTTTCTCTTTAGAGGTCCCTCGTCCTCCCTTCACCCCTTTTATATAATTGTTAATTACTGTAATTTATCCGCTGTGTCGCACACAGAAATGAGAGTCCCACCATCCGGCTTAAAAAATGTGACAGTAACTTTAAAATTTTCTGTAAAACGCAAAAATAAATACGTTTCTGTTGTCGTTGTTTCGAGTGAAAAGCGGAGGAGAGTGACGTTTTCTAGGGGCGCCTGACAACCCTAACTTATTCTCTTAAAGAAATTTTCATTTTCGTGACTTTCAGCATTACGTTTGCTGTAGTCATTCCATAGAGCCATTACAGCTGAAAATTTTTAAATTCGAAATGCGTTCACCTTATTTTTCCTCCGGCCGTGTTATTCTTTTCGTTTAAAGCAAATGTCTTACGAAGAGTTGATCAGTTATTTTTTTAAAATTTATTACGTTTACATGTGGTTTATTTAACAGCTGTTACGTCACCTAGTTTGGCTTCGAAAAATGACGATCGGCCCCTGCTAACGGCGATCATGTATCTCCACAATTACAACTGAAGTATTATAATCAAGCAAATGTGACTTGAAGCTTTCGCGGCGACTGTGACAAAACGTGGTCACCCGAGATTTTATCAGTATGATCAAGCAGTTTAACAGTGACTGCACGAGCAGACGACATAAAAGAGAATGTTTTGGATCTAGTGGAGATGAAGTAACTGGAGGACAGAAAAAGTTATGTCTGAAGGACTTAATTAATTTATAAGTTTCATGGCATATTAATGGGGTGACCAAATCACGGAGATGATCAGGGCAGGGAGGATTATTTGCGTATTAAAACGTGCCTTAACTACGTCACTTGGTCGGCGTGGATTTGATTCGTCAGTCGCACGATAGGATTTATTGACGGGTTGTGAAGACGATAATGGACTCTTCGGCCCCACAAATGGAGAATTTCATGACCAGCTGAGTGACTGTTTGCTTCTGAGGACTCATCTGCGTGTAGTTACCAGCCAAGATTGATAAAGGACTGGTTACAAGCTGGACAATCTATGTTAGATTCCCAGCACGGGCTGATTTTTCTCTTTGTCTTTGGTCCTCCCACCTTCTAAAGTCGGTACCAGAAGGTCCTTGAATCAAATAATGCTGAAGCATGAAGTAAATTGTTCATTTCTTTAGTGTCTAATAAAGAAAAGTGTGGATCTTTGCTCTCTTGTACCCCAAACGCCTTCATTTAGTAGTGCATGAGCACAAGGACGACCTCACATTTATGTTTTACATGTGTTTTCCCACCGCAAACATGACTTAAGAATGTGTCGGTCATTGAGGTAAATGTAGCCGGATCCTCATTTTAATGCAAATATCTGCACGTGCGTTCTTTCATACGCCATGAGTACAGGGGTTGTGTATAGGTCTTTGTCAGTTCGTTTATCGACTCAGATTGTCGCTCTTATGGCGTCTTGTCTTTTGTCTGTGACACCAACGCATATCAGAAGCAGTTCGCATTGTCCGCTTGTCAGCGAGATTGTTGTGGAGGGTTAATATGTGCTGTCTCAGACGTAATGTAATGTTGCAAGCGATGTGTCAACTATGCGGTTGTCAAGATCTCCTGACTCTGGTAAACACGGCATTGAACCTTTGGTTTTTAAAGCATGTGGTGAGTTTGTTGGTACGTTTAAAACTAAACGTATGAAGGTAATTTGAAATCAAGTTTTGCAAAAAGCTGTTATAATTTTTGAATGAGGAGTTTAAAAACTTTATTTCGAAATTTGAGAACACGAAAGGGGCTAAGGCTCAGGGATTAATTAACGGAGGGCTGCATTTTGAAAATTTTTAATATTCAATTTGAAAGCTGTTTTATTAGGGCTAATCATATTTACTTTTCAGACTTGTGAATTTCAGAATAAAAAATAGTTTGCCATTTGTACGGTTATGAAACACTGTTTCTTACCATGAGGAATGATCATAAATTACTAAGTGTTTCAAAGGAAAGTGTCCACAAACTTAAGTACGTCGCCATACCAACAAGGGGCTTGATGGCTTACACCTTGCGGGTCATGTAATGTTACCACACGATGTCTACTGCGACACGGCGGGTGAAGGATGCAAATTTGGTTAGTGAAACTCTTGGAACATTCCCATGTCGAAGACAGATGGAGATGTGATGGTAACATTAAACTGTATCATGAGGAATCCGAAAGGATGGGCCTGGAATGACTACGTGCGGTTTCCAACTTCAGTGTCAACTGTGCTGTTCGGCAGCCACATTGCCCACTCTCCACACCCTTCGCTCGTTGCCATCCAGGATCTAGTTTACAGTTGTTGCACCGACATAGAGTTCGTGACGTTGGTTTGTTACTGCTTCAAAACCAGTGTTTTCTTTTGTTGTCTTCGTACATAGCAATTAGCCCATGACAGGGGCCGGTGGCAGGATTCTGTGAACACGGTATCTAATCCTCCAGTTAGATAAAATACGGGGAATTGTTTTGACTGTATTTGCTATTAGTCTCTCAGAGGGCTCTTCTCAATGCGGCTAGTTAATCAGGTAACAGATATACATTTCTCTAGCGTCTGAGATATTTCTGTCAGGTGGGTGGAGTTTGATTGAGGGGATCTGAATATGGGTCTGTTCTTTGCCTACATATCGTAGTTGTCTACATTTAACATCAGACGGTGCCATGATTTTAGCCTCTTCTCTTAACAGTCAGTTCCTCTGTATCTGCTAGTATTGAGAGTATTAATACGAGGGTCGCTCATTAAATAATGCCCCACATTTTTTTTCTCAGCCAATAATGAAGATAGAAAAGTGTACTTTTACACGCTTGAGATTTGATGTTTCTCGCGTTCGTGTACGGAGTTTCAAATGATTCCAACCAATGGCGGAGCTGTAGTGAACTGTTAAATTGGCGTCTGTGAACGACTCTCGTTACAAGCAACGAGGTGTAAATGAATTCTTTTTTGCGGAAAAAGAAACTGTGTTGAACGTTCATAAACGTTTGTGTGCTGTGTATGGAAGCTGTGCAGTCGATAGGAGCACCGTTGGTCGCTGGGCTAAGAGAGTTAAAGCTTCAGGAAGTGAAGAAACCGAGCTCCAGACATGTTGAACCGCGCGGATGCCATTATTCGTGAGGATCGGCGCATCACAACTCGACAATTGGCCCAAGAGCTTTCAGTCAGCAATGGAAGTGTGATT
>NW_019060152.1:162545-175114 GCF_000696155.1 Zootermopsis nevadensis | reverse complement strand
ACTGCAACAGGAAATTACAGAATTTTCAGATAAATGGAGTGGAGTTTTCTTTTCAGAACGATGAAGTCGTTTTATTTATTTGGTTTTGTTGTTTGTTGTTTCTATAATGTTTTGATTTTAAGACCTAATTTAATTAGAATTTTATTGGGTTCTTTTAATTCAAACCCAGCATTTGTTCTGTCAGTGCATTTGCCCGAACGGGATCCAATTTTTGGCAAGGACATGGCTTTTCTGTTCTCCAGCACGTCTGGACAAGTTTTATGGGAAGTCCAGTCACCTACATTGTGTTGTCTGAGTTTCTTTTATTTAATAGTTTGGTACTTAGACACAGGAGCAATATTCACGTTTGGTCTATTTTTTATTCAGTTTAAATCCAGAATATCTGTCATTTAGGTGTTAACTAACTCCCTGGACAAGTGTCCTTAAAAAGATTATATTTAACTACTACGCTTAGCTGGCAAGTCTCCACCTTTTGTGGAACCGGAAGGTTCATTGACGTAGTTTAAAGAGTCCCCCCACTGGTTGCTATCCAGAACCAGATAAATCCACTCCATATCCTCCAACACAATTTCCCTCAGATCCGTGTTAATAGTATCTTCCATGCAACACATATTCCAAGTGGTTTATTCCTTTAAAATGTAGAGTTATAACTACAAAATTATTAGTCTCACCAGGTGTCGCTGTGATTTTTGTACCATTATGACAGTCCTTACAAATTATATTATGAATTTTCCATTTGTATACATCTTACTTGAAATCAATTTCGTTACATTTTTTCAATAAAAATGCAATTATTATTCCTTAAATTGTTTTATCGTCATCAGCTGATTGCTTTTAACGTTTATGCTGTTACTCTTTGGTGATGTGCGTAGTTGGCAGTGGCTGTTTGTGGTTTTGCTTCAAACTGAAGATCACACTGCGAGGGTCCAGCATGCGCAGGATTGACTAAGTAGCATTCTTGGGTATGAGCAATATGACAAAAGCGTTATTAAAAGTATGTAGCAGGTCGTGCATGGTTTTTGTATTGAAGCGTGCAATAGATGGGAGGAAAACAAGAGAGGGAAGGACAGATTTTAAGATCGCCAGTTCTGAATGGTTTAGGAGAAAAATACCTAAACTACCACAAATTCGTCAGACTTAATTATCTGTAATATCACACAGCAGACAAATAGTGTCAGCAGAGACACGGGCAGACTTTAAGAACGTCCGTAAGAAACATTCTAGAATGTGCACCAATGAAGACTTGCTTCATTTATTTTTGGTGTCTGCAGATCCGCTCCTAACGAGCACGAGACAATTACCGAAAAACTTGTATCGTTCTTCGGTATGGAAGCATTTCAGCTATTAGCTCCTCCAGAGTGTATTTAGCAGTCTTGTGACAAAATTTCCGATGGTTCCTGTCAATATAATAATGATTATGACAATCCTGATGTGATAATAAAGTATTATTTATAATTCCTGTGCATGAAATTCAATTTTTAATAGCGTATTAACCGGAGATTACCCATTTTAGGTATTCGTATTATTAGTTGCTTTACAGATTCCGTCTTAACGGGAAAAATAAGTAGATTAACTGAACAGTTTCGGCCAGCTTTCTGAGTAATCTACCCCATAGTGCTCACTGAGAACCTCAAATCCTGCACACATTGTGGAGTTCGTCATTGTGTAATTTTCTCACTTCTCACAATAGACCCACCAATTCATATCAATCAATCAATCAATCAATTAGTTCCTGGAACTCCTAAGTGGAGTATAGGGCCTTCTTTCGGAGGTTTCATAGTCTTTAAAGCGTGCATTTAATAGTGAGTGACCAGCCCACTGACTCTGCGCAATTTCTACTCACTCCTGATTTGACTGCCAGAGCCCGCCACTTCATATCCCGAAATGCATTTAGCCCCTTCCACAACAATGTTCTGTGGACCTGCTCTTTCGACACTTTCCTTCTTGTAGCGGAATGCGAATCTTTCGTTCCGTGGCTCTAGGATACTGCTTAATTCTGGTTATGAAAGGTATGTCGTAACAGTATTGCTTGTATGTGTCGGAGCTTCACGAGGAAACCGACAGTGTCCGACCCATTGTGTAACTTCACAGCTCTTGTTGCGCTATTTACAAAACCGATAAAAATACAGACTACCTTGGGAGAAGACATGCACAGTACAAGGACATATATCAGCTGACCCCATTATGTCGTCAGTCAGCAACGAGTAACATCTAGGAATGCGATTTTCGTCTCTCTTGTAGTCGACCGCAGTCATACATGTTTTCATGTAAATCGGTTTTTGAAGATGACAACTAGCAGGAAATTAAACAGTCTGAGTGAGGGATATGTTTCCCTTTTTTTGTGCTTCGTAAAAATACGACTGCGTTCAAGAGAAGGATGGAAATTTTGTAAGAGTGGTTTTCATGTAATTCTGCAACCCGAATTTATTTATGTTAAAGCCTTTCTTCTGTCCCATCACCAAAGTATCTAGAGTGACGTAAGCTGGATTTTCTTGGGCAAAATGATTATGGAATTTTCGTCGACAAAACCCTTAAGAAGCTTATTTTCCAGGCCGTCTATTAATTTTTAATTACAAAATTCTGTAAGTGCTACTGATACGGTCGCTAATTGTTTTTGCTTCTAAAACAAGTAAAGAAACAGGCATAGGCTATAGTAGTAATTTATGGGTTCAAGTGTGGGTTAAACAGTTCGTCATTTGACCTGCTCTCAGCGGTGTGGCTTTAGCTGCTACGGAAGTCATTTGGTCTAAGGTCCTAAGTTAAACAGAACACTATTTAGAAAGTGATGATAGTCAATATATAATAACATATCGAATTTATAGACATATCGACATCCAACTGATTTAGTCTTAAACATTGTGTGTTGCTTTTATTTGTATTAGGCCGCAAAGATTTTATACGTATGAATTACAATGAGAAGTTGCATTTCTAGTTGGAACTATTCGAATTCTTTAAATAATGCAATATAATTTTGCGTATCGTAGGTATTGCTTTAAGAATTTGTTTTATTTACCAACTGATTCAACATTCATGTGATAAATACTCATACAGTGAATTATTAATGAGTGACACAACTCAGTGGACTCCGTACGACTAAGAAAAAAACATACCAACGTACTTAAGTGACACGGCCATTGCCATGACCAATCATACAGTCGAAAATGGATGTCTTGCTGCCTCCATCATCATCGCCCTGATGAAGGCAGAAGGACTTCTGAAAGGTCGGTAAACTTCTACCAGACTACACAGCGCAACAACCCAGAAGACAGCCATCTTATGGAATGTAACGTGTTCGAATCTTCGCTAAGACCGGCCATCATGATTCGGATTGGCCATAGTTTTTCACCTCAGCTCTCTACGCGAAGGTTGGGATAGGCCATGGCCGTCCCCTCTCGAATCATAGAATGATAATCCCAGATGACGCGAGTAACGCAGACAATTGATATTTCGTATTTGATTAATACTGATTGATTGTTTGATCAGCCTGTTTTTTGTGTAGGCCATTCCTTGTGTGGTGAGATGATGAATTAGAAGGGATGTGGAAGGAAGGGGTTCATCGCCCAACGTTTATCTGGCAGATCTTGTGTGGTCTTGTAGGTGGCTACCAACCACTGAAGACAGTCAATATTTCCCTCCAAATCGTTTGTAACCAACAAGACAACATGATGTCAAAGTCAAGCATAGTCAACCTTGAGAATTTTATTTTTAATCACGACTATGTCTGTGGTGCACAACAAATTGTTTCATTATCAAACCTGTTTATTAGTTAGCGAATTAAACTGAGCTCATTAAACTGCCCTCTTCTCCACACACAAACACACGCAGCATAGAAATTGGTAGGTGCCTGTGGCTTTCTTCAGTGTCCAGGAAAATGCATGAATACTGTCTTAGTTTATGACCTGTTCTTCCACATTTCACCTTTTACCGTACTCCTAAAATTTGACGCTATACAAAGAGGATACTTTCAAAGCGTTGTAAAACTCCCCCAAAATCGTTTATCACTTATACACATTGTGATTTTACGCAGTCCCTGGGAAAAATCTGGAATAATCAAGTGGGCTTCTTTAAAACAGGACACGATCTTGCATATCTTTTCCAGGTAGTTTGTGGCTCTCAAACATTCAACGACGTCGTATGCGTTCGGTGCTCCGTATATTACCAAGTGAAGAACCTAACTTATGGCCGAGTTTTGATTGCACACTTCTTAGTCAGGGCTATCGCACATTGCACGGGGCAATGATAGATGAGTGTGAGGTTAGTGATTAGCTGGGAAAACAGAAGTGGCAAGGAAACTTGCGTCATGACACTTCGTCCTAGTTAAATGTAATTCTTGCTGACTCCTTACCGGCCACTTCCCCCGAGGCAACTTTGAAATATCCAAATCAGTCCCGACAGGCTCCTTTCACACCATTCAAATCACGCCGTCCGGCGATAATTAATTTTAACGGCGTTGTTATTTTGCTAATCGAAATATCAGCCGTCACTCACACTCACGAGGACACACAGAAATGCGGAATAAAGAGCAACTTAGTGAGCCAGTGAGTCTTCGTACCATTGTGTTCTATTGTTAAGGCTGTCTGAAGAGCCATAAAGCAAGCACAGGAAAGGAGCACCGACTGGGCCATTTCCTCTGCACGCGAGTATACATAAGCCCTAAGCGACGTCTCCCAGCGGTACATCAGGAAATTAGCTTCTTTGCAGTGTGTGACCGTGGGTTCGCACTTCGTGGACCGCATAATCCCACATGAGTGATGACCCGTCATGGCCTTTTCCACTCGTTTATTGCTTGGGGGAGCAGATTTGTTTCAATGTGTGAGACAGACGGACTGACACGCAATCCCATTGTCACGATGCCGTAATTCTTCCAAGCCCAAGAGGCCGTCAGGTAGTGTATCCGCTTTCAAATCCCAGCGGCAACACCAGGAACTAAAACAAATGACACCCACGTCTGAGCGGGTTGGACTTCTTGCACAGGTGGATGTGAGACAAAGTGTTGACTTATTTCATCGTGTTCTGTGAGACACATATACCTCGGCCGTCTGACTTTGAGCGGAGACTTTTAAACGGCTCGTTTCTGAATCTCCCCACACGAAAGGTAAAGTGTCAAAATAATAGTACGTAATGTTATGAGATAACTCTTTATTGTGAAAATTAGTGTAGTGGTACAATTGGGCATGTAAAGGTATCGGCGAAGTCTTTACCCGGCAAGGACAAAAGTTGTTCTTTTCGCCACTACATCCAGACCGGCTCTGGAGCCTGAGGTTAGGCGGCCAGAGTGTGTACCTCACTTTTGTAGATGTTGATAATTCACGGCGATTTACCTCCACTCATACGTATTCAAACAGCAGTGTTTCGGCACAGAGACAACATTAGTCACAGTAACTTAGTAACTTGGTACTTTACACTGATACGTAATAAAAATGCAGAGTTCATTGCTAGCAACCCCTGACCCAAGGTCATTGTTGGAACACGTAACTGTGTGAGCCGAGGCTATAATTTGCTCACATTGTCACAACATTGAATTTGGATTACATTATTCCAACAGTATCGTTATTGCCTTTGATACCGCTTTTCTGCCATGTTGATATCAACGCCCTTGTTGTGGCGTGAAGAACGCCTTTGGAATTTCAGTGTACTTCAGTGAATATAACTTTTCCAATTTTTTGTTCTCTGCAAGCGAATGTCAAGACAGTACCTTAAAGCGCCATAATCATCGCCTTTCAAACCCTTATCTAGTCGTTCATGCAAATCGCCAGTCTTATCCGATGTTATATGCAGCCCATGAATTTCAAAAAGTCTCGTTCATTGAGCTAAGAAGCTGTAGCTCGTAAGCTTGTAGTTGAGACTACGTCGTCGTTAAACATAATGAAGAAACACCGAGTATCCAAGCGAGTTTTGCTCGAGTGAACATATTGGCCTTCTAAATAGATCTACTTTGCTTGCCGTAAATAAAAGGATTGCCGCCTTTAGGCCAGGCTTTTGAGCCTTCAGAGGTCACGGAACAAAACCTGAATGCTTAGAGGACTGTTTTAAATCCTCCATTTCGCGGCTACCACCAGATTTTCTCTGTTACAGAATTTCCATGTTACCACCATATTTTCTCCTTTGTAAGCCCACACAGGGCTCGTGCGGGCTGGTTTGTATTCAGCCACCGAGTTTGCGAGGAATAAAGCCGCCCAAAGCCTCTCGCCCTCCGGCGACTCTTGGTATTTTGTGTGTTGTATCTCTTGGCGAACGATAAATTGGTTATGAAACGATTCAGCTGAACAAACTTTCGTGTTTTGTATCGGTATGTTCTGTAGAGTCTTCAAAAGGAATGGCATTATCGTGCAATATTAGGACAGTGTAGTGACAGGGATACAACATAATAACATTGTCCTTTGGTAAGACCTTGGTATATCGCAGGCTGTATTCAGTTTGTTGCTTGTATCATGGTTAGTTTTACGACGATCGATCAGCTGCGTTAGTTATGTAACACTGATTTTTGGTCGTGTTTGTCAACAGGGTTTGAATTTCAGACTCGCCAATTATATGTCACGGGAACAATCTAAATTCCGTACTGTAACTAGTCCTGACGTGGCTGATTGCCTGCGAGAACTTCATTCTATTTACTTACCGTGAACGCTTACACACGTTACTTAATAGCGGTGATTAGACTCTAGAATTTATACAGTATCTAATGATGTGGAAACATAACCTGATCATGAATGGTGAGTAGGCAAGGATTTAGAAAGAGTCTGTTGTTAATTATTCAAAGGTGAGATCTGGGAGACATGGATGACAACTATAGTCTTGCTGGAGCTGGTAACACAGCTAAGATTTCAACCGAGTATGACGTATGTAATGTATGGATTATAGGGACGATTATCGCCCTGATGATAGATGCGGTGTGCACCTGTGAAACGCCGGTAAACTTGTATCATATTACAGGACAAAACAACCCAGAAGACGGTCATCCTCGTTTTAGCGCCCGTTTTAAAGCTGTCTGTATAGGTAGAATTTTTTTCCACAAGATGTGATTCCTAATCTAACGTCATTTCATTACAATTTATTTTAGACGTCAGGGCGAAGTACGGTTTTTTTTGGCAACTTTGTCAGTTTATCGTCAGTGCTCTGTAGGATGATCTCAGGTCACACACAGCTCCTATTGGATTTGCCTCTTCGAGTCGAGCACCGAAGATGCAGACCAATTTATCAGATTTTCTATGCTTAATAAGTAATTTTATTAATTCAGTACGTGGATTAAAAACGGACTCTTTCGCTAATCCGGCACCAGTCTACAGTACAAGTGGCGCATCAGAAGGATGTGGAAGGAACCGGTCGTTGTCCATATTAAGTTACAGGCTCTCAGTTTTTATTTGAAGTTGGAGCTAACGAAACCCTTTCTCCAGTCTGGGTCTGAAAGTTACATACACGCCATGATGTGTAATTCGGAGTTCATGGCCATATCTGAGTGATCAGTTGTATAGTTAAGCAACAGATAGTCCGGTCGGTTGATATTAATATGTTACCGTCTGATGTATGGAAATTGGAAATGTCAGTACAGGGACAATGCCATTAATAAGGGAAATGCTACTACATATAGCCGAAATATATAGGACAGTTTATGGCTGTGATGATAATGAAGCGGTATATTTAGCTCCCTATCCCCTTGTCTCATCTTCAGGAACATACATTTTAGTATCTTGTTTGGTTGCTGTTTAAAGTAGACTCAGCTGTATTTCTGTCAAATAAATCAAAGCAAAACGTAAAAAAACAAACTTGATGGTGAGAGTGAGCGGTTAGCTGGGGAAGATTTTGAAAGAGAGGCAGACCTACTATCCTAGCACGTAACTTGATAATTAAGATTTACTCGCCACACAAAACATAACGAACATTAAGTGTACTTTCTTAAACGTAGGCTAGTACTAATCTACTTGTGTGTATAGATACGTATTTAAAGTTTGCTTTTTATGTGCACACCCTTGGTTGACATGAGAGAAAGAATGTTAAGATATTAACAAGATCTTTTCCGAAACGAAGTTCATTAATGTAGATTAAAGTGGCCACTGGTAGTTCTCTAGCAGATCTCCGTGTGTAACGAAGACGCGAAAATGGGGAGTGTGTTGCAGTCGCCATTTTGATGTTAAACTGATCTCAAATTTCTTTGATGCTAGGTTATCATTTGCATCACATTCCGTGATAAGTATTGATAAGGTTCGACGCAAGTTTTAAAATTTGGCTCCGGATAGGATGTTAATGCTGGTTATAAAACTGACATAATACTGCTCATTTGCGAAAAAGAGGATAGCTAATGCGCGTATGAGTCAACTGTTTTGTGTGAAGTTCTACCTAGCTGGCAAATCCAATTCGCATCAGGCGACCGGCTGACTGTCTGTACCTTTTTATGTTTTTGCATATTCGTGTTTGTGACCTGTTCTCACTGTCTTCATATTCTGGAGTTTTGTGTAAGTGATCGGAGACGTGTGGAAGTGACTATGAGCTGCTTTTGAGAGAAACAGCGTATTACCTACAAACAGTAAATCACCTTTCAAATCTAGTGACTGGCGGCTGCATTGCTGAGGTTGTGATTGGTTCTTGATTTATTTAACTGATTTTTTCTCCAAAAAATGTTTATTCGCACGCTATAATAATATGTTATACGTCGTAATTAGAATTCATAACACACACACATTCACGCGCGCACACTGCTTCAGTATCGGCAGTTTCATTCAACATGTGTTATGTTGTATTTTCATATGCATGATTTCTTATAGCTGATTCATATTTATGGCCGTTTATACTCTATTTTCGTGAGGCGAAATTTTGTGACGTGTCTTTGAGTAACCAACGTTTGTCGCGGGTGAGGAAAATGTTGTGGAACACTGCTGTTTCGTACTGGACACGAACATAGCCTCCAAATTATGTGTTCAGACGTTGGTATTTACAAATTACGTGATCTTTTGCTTGTTTGCTGAAGCGAGGTTGTTTATGTTTCGTGTACATGGTATCGGCTGGTTGCCTTCGCGTGCAGAGACCAAGTTTAAATTGAAACTACTATAGATTCAGCATCCATTAGTAATGTGACGTCATTTGGCTGTTGTCGGAATGTGTGGGGCTCTTCGCCCCAACACTTCAACATTCCTGTTATCTGCTACCTTTTGCAGCCTTGCGAGGGTTTAGTTGTACTGCTATCGATCTCTACCGATGTCTAGAATCGAAGCTACTTCAGATGGCGTGAATAAAAAATACATTTAGACTTTTTTCTTTTAGTTCCCTGTCCTTTTTTTATCAAACGAGCAACTTTGCTCTCTGGGATCGTAACTTTCAGTTTCGGAACTTGGCAGTACATTCTGCTCACTGGAATAAGAGTGAATAGAGATCTATTTTGCCCACTGTTTACACGCCGGATGGAGGCGGTAAAATATAAACATAGCTTCGAATGCCCTGTGCCAAAAAGCCTTATCATTACAACAGTCACAGAATGAGGATTTATTTCAGTAACTCGCATTTTGTCTTTGCATCGGGCAGGAGGCGGAGAGCAACCACGTGGGTGAGCTTATATAATTTTGTTTTCACTCAAGTTTATGAAACGGCGTTCGTGTTCTTGAATATGTGGTGTGTATGTATGAACGTGGTGATTTAAGGTTAAACAGTACTTAAGGGGGTTGTTGAGAGATTATTTGGAACATAAAATGTAAATATCCGATTTTTTACGTTCATGCCACTTTGATTACTGTGATTGTAGAATTTTACAAAATGGAAACAATTTTGAATGTAACATGTAAATTGATTTCCTTGATTCCAGTGAAAGGAAAGAATAAAAACCGCAAGCCCTAATCTTTGTAGTATTTTTCATATTCACTTCATAGTATTTCCTATTTACCTATATTTCTGTTCGTAAGGTAGTGACTTGTCAGCACACTGATTGTACTGCACATACAGTCGGCCTAAAATTTACCTAAACAAAGAGGTATTCAAATACAGTTCATTCCAGCATGCATTTATTTTGGGATGTCTTCAGTGCGTTTGCTCTCGAAATTTTTAGAATACTGGTTTAAGTCTATGTTGTTAAAGGCCCGCTGCTTTTAAAGTAATCGTTTAAAACTCATCCTATCTTACTCAGTTTCTTCACGAGGTTTCAAATTGTGTGCCTGTCCCGTCCAACTTTGACGCCAAACTTTACCTGGATCACTCTGATATTTTCTGGGTTTTCATATGATCGAATGTACGCTTCGATTTTGAATTTTCGCTGCTCGGTACTGAACAAAATCGAACGATAACAAATGATAAACAAGTGGATTGAGTACTGTAGTGTTCAACTTATAATCATTCGTTTCATAGAAAATTGAGTTTAAACTTTGGACTTTTATGCAACTGCACTGTGTCCACTTCCATAAACCGCCAGCGCGGAGCCCCTGTCAGACGATCACAAAAACTTCGTCTCTCGGAAACGGTGGTGAATCTGAAAAAAGAAGACGCGATCGACATATTCTGCTCTTGCTGATCTCCTCAAAAACCTTCTTGTGTATTGTACAAGATCTTTTAATAATTCTGTATATAAATGGGAAACAAGCTGGCAAGAACGTGGACACCTATTTTCCTTCAAACATATCAGTCATGGGGCGACCAGAGAGTGGAGGTGGGTAGACATTAATGCCTGTATCCTGATAGGCGGACAAAATGAACATCTGTACCACAAATAGTCAAACATACTATATTAAAACCTCTCTAAGTCGGACACTTGCGATTCCACGAAAATGTGTCCAACTTACAGAGGTGTCCAAGATAGAGGGAAAGGGAAAAATCCTTTCAGATTGTGGTGTAATGATAATGTAATCTATTTACTTGCATAAACTATCTACTGTAGGCTTACTTGAATTAAGAATTAATGATGATAATAATAATATCCTATGCATTGCACATTACACCCCAGCCTCAATTAATTTTCTTAAAGTTAATTCCACCAATTTTCGCTTCCCCATCGTAAAAAAAGAAGAATCCAATTTCTGTTAACACAGTTTGAACCCAAATGCAAACGCAGTGCTGATGGAGTTAAGACTGTATCTGCGTTTCTGTAGTTCAGTGAAGGGTTCAACAAAAGAATATCTACACACTTGCACCGTATTCCAATTATGGATTCAATGTCTCCCACCCTCAACCATAAGCTAATCCTCCAGACAGAAGGCATTTATCGGTCAGAAATTCAAAATAACAAAATATGTAACTGTAAATGTTTCCATGAAAAGCATTGAAGTTGAGTGCATGAAACTGTCCAACCTACAACAAAAGGGGTGTCCAACTTGAGGGGGTTTACTGTATTTGTACTTGAAGTCCAAAGGTTTCTTCACCCTTAGTGTAGAAGATGCTGAGCTCTGATTTGACGTTTTCTCTCGGAGAGAAGGTTTTATTTTTCGCTGTTGTAATTTCGCCTCTGACAGATTTTTCTGAAAACCGTCGAGATTTGTCTCCTTCCTTGGAATGCTGATGCTCTTTCTCGGTGACACAAAAGGAGGAGGAGACTGATCTTCGAATACCTTCGCCTCCGTGCATGTTTTAGAAAGTGTCAATGTCATGCGACAAACTTCGTGTGTTAGGTCTTGTCACTATTGAAAATCCAGTTTGTTTCTTTCTTCTGCAGACATAGGTTTATTATGTAATTATTAAACCAAATACCATTTCACGAACCTGACTACGTATGCTGTTGGAACCGCTACCACCAGAACCACCGCTACTTCTACTTGGCATTCTAAGGAACGTGTGAACTGTTTAAAAACAAAAACAAAATATTGAGGCACTTTAAGGACTGACATTTTACAACAGCAAAGAAAATGCCTTCAGCACAGCAAATTCCTGTACAAACGCACGCCGTAGATATGCAGCATGTTTGCTGGGAAGACGCCATCTTGGTATGTGTTACGATAAAGACAATTAGTATTTTAATTGGCTAGTTCTACTTTACCAGTTAGATTCTGGTAAGCGATATCGAAATTTGGATTACATCCAGCAAGAATACAGCTAGCGTTTGGAACAAACTTATAACTCATCTGAAATTCAGCGCACATGCCTAGGAATAAACTTAAGGAATTGCAATACCAACCAAAGAAACTTTAATTTCCGCAATTAATCACTGGAAAGTTTTTGATTCCCTGTTTATTTTGTCACACTTCCTCAACAACATAGCGTCGAACGTTTGGAATGGCGAATGACGTATTTCTTGACAAAATATAAAAGCAGACACACGTACAAATATTGGAGGAACGATCATTGGGTATATTGTTATGGATTAGTTAACAATGTTTCTTCATCGGTTGCTCAAGTTAAGCAATGTCGAATGGTAAGTCGATAAACGAATTGGAAATGTCGTATCCGTTAATTAGTCACTGACATTTGCCGGAATGTAATTTCCTTCTTAATCAGATACGCAGAATGTCGATTTTCATAATGTGGTTTTAACACCATATGGACTTACAAGTAGATACCAGAGTTTCAGAGGAACTGCACAGTGTTATAACCCACAGTATCGACACACCGACATCTTCATCGCTGCACATAATTTCTGTCTGCTGGACAGGTTATCTCAGTGCAGT
>NW_019060152.1:108473-161780 GCF_000696155.1 Zootermopsis nevadensis | reverse complement strand
AGCTCAAAAGAACTTAATAATTAGCTCTCTGTACCGCTTTGATAATCTTAAAATCCCACACGGTGATGAACCTTTGGGTTCATTGGAAGGTGGAAAATTTCTTGGCAACCTAAGCGACCACGAACTTCTCAAGGACGTCTCTGGATAGTTAATTTCTGTTTTATGGAGTTATTTAATTAGAAATGGCAAATAAATTATGTTCATTAAGGCTGATTATTTTGGGCGTGATGTTCCTTGTGTAGCATTAACATGTTAAAACGAAAAAAACAACCTAATTTCAGAATATTATGGCTACCTCACAGAATCAACTGATTTAAATTCAAGAGGTGGTTTGGCGTCATAAGCAAAAGATCAGAATCCCAATTTTCTCCGCTGTGAAAACTTCAAGTCTCATATTTTAATAAAGTTTTCAAATTAAATTTGACGTTACCTCGTGGAACGAAATCCTGTGATGTCTGTTATGTGGTTCATTTGGCGCCCTACAGTTTTCAAGTCTTCTCCGTATGTGTAACGTGTAGTCAAGCGCAGATACGTAAATCTATCAGACAGCGGTCACGCAAACCGTGCAACGAAATATATTTGTTCTTGTTTTTTTTGCAGGAGAGGAGCAGGCGCAGAGATTTCTGGGTAACGAGTCGCACAAGGACCACTTCAAACTGCTGGAAAAGGACCAAAATTCCCTCCTCGTTGGTGCCAGGTGAGTGAGTTATCTATCGGTTTTCGCACGTGTCCGTCCGCCCCTCCCCCTCCAACCGACCCGTATGTCTGGAGCGGTGAACCGCGTGCCCTAACTTTGAAGTATACGGAGTCGGTCGTTGCAAATAATTATATGGCGCTGTCGGGGGCTGTCAAATTAATTATTTCCTAAAACGAATGAAGTGTTGAATAAATAATTGAACTTTTCCTACAGAAATTAACAACAGCTGTAAGGTGTAGTTAAATTGTTATCGATGAGTTGTACGATCTGACATCGGGGAAAATATTTAATATCGAAATGGGTTGTGCGTATCTATAAGTTAGGTAATATTTGGTATCATAACATTTCTCTCATCATCTGTTCAAAAGTACTGAAATGTAGGAACTGTATCCACTTCACAAAATTTGAGTTCGTTGGTTATTACAAAAAAGAGACTTGCAATTACCATAACAGTTTTGTAACGCAAATTAAACAATAGCCAATGTTTAAATAAAGTATTATTAAATATTCCTGCAATTTAAGAAAGCTCTATACCAAATTGGCCAAACGATTTGTAAGCTGTGGAAACATCTCTGGGTCCAGTTTATAATTATACGTATTTTGTATAATTAGATGTACTACATTTCTCATTCGCCATCGCTCTTGACGCTTATTTATTGTCGGTGTAAGTATAGTTGGAAGTCAACGTACTGGTACCACAATGCACAGAAGCCGAAATTATTTGTCCGTTAACTGGTTTACTCTGTTGGGGAAAGTTTCAAGTGAAAGATGTTATTTCCGTATTTCCATATTTTATGCCAGTCACAATTTTTTTGCTTGTTTATAAAAATATAAACGTTGCGCATTGTCCACTGTGCGAAATATATTTGATACACACGACGTTTCGCTAGCTGGTTCTGCTCCTGTATGCAGGCGATTGGTTGTCATCTGATTGACATTTATTATTTTCTTTATTTTTGTAATTCTGGCGACAATTGGGTAATTTTTATTGCTAGGCTAGGCAATAACATTCGTATTACATTTGATCGGTGTCTGATTTAAGCTTCGTGTGAAGTACGGGTTATGTTAAATATTCGCGACTATTTCTGTAGATTTTTTATCAAACTCAATCGATCGAAATCATTTTTGTGGTTTCGAAGATTCCACATGTGGACTCGTGCATCTTGTTGCGAAAAGATACAAATAGTACATATCCTGTTTAATAGTCTAACATTGAAGATATTAAAGTAGAATGTAATAGACCTTTTTAAATTATAGAATCTCTTTAAAGTTATCACATAATTGTCATGTTAGAGAACAAGTTATTAATTTTCAGTATTCGTATGAATTAATACTTACTCGAAACTTAGTATCCTCCATGGATACTGTATCACGTGTTCTGAACAATAGTGCGTTGGAAAGCTGTTGTCCTAAATATAAAGTGGCTTTCACGTGTACTGTAGTAATGGCCTTATCACTTTGACACCTTTAAAGTTTAGTTGAGATAATGTCTAATTTCTACTTTGCACGTAATTGTGCGGCCCTGGGAAGAAGCATGTAATTGACCATTGTAAGAGGTTTTACATCGTTGGCATTTTAACTGTATGGATGCTTAAGCATGAATCATGAGCATTTACAACAACAACAACAACAACAATGATAATAACTAGAGTGGGTCAGAATGGCATAATTATGTCCGTTTTAATGACACCGTTGAGCAGAGTTCTTACTGAGAAGTCGATAGTTGTTTGATGAAATCGTCTTTATGGACCCCGAATGTTACGACCAGTGCTCTTGACAGCCCAAGACTAATTCCTATCCGGCTAAAATTTCAGTAAAAGGAAATTAAACTGGGGTGCATGTGACACAATAATATTTTTATTCGTCAGTGCAAGAAACAACCATAACAAGGGACGACTGCCTTTGTTTCTTGAGTTATATTACGACGTCGTTTCAACTGCAGATGTCTATAATGTCGAGTGTGACGTGAAGATGACCGTAAGCGGTGGATGAATGATGATTTGGAAGAAGACGTTTCGAGGCATCTGCTTGGATTTACTGAGAAAAACAGCATGTATCGCCTTTATAGCCAGTAACCCGGCCGAGACTAACTTTATTAAGTAGGATTTGAGGTTTACACGGCGGTGAGTCCGAAGATGGCGGTCTTGCTTCTTCTAAACAGATTACTCTCAAATACAAGTCTAACGCTTTACCTCACTTTAGCTTAGAAACATCTTATTGTGTCTCCCAGCACCCGTCTAAAAACATTGAATCACATGTAGACTAATTTTTACTTCATTTTACGTTGTCTCGCATCATTACAGAAGGAAATGGAATGTTGGTGTCTAAGAACTGCTGTGGCGAATGTCTTAGCCCAAGAAAGAGGACGGAGGAGGGACTGATAAGTTACATGATGAGTTTCTTCATAGAATATTATTTGTACGATCGGATGAAGAAAGACAAGATTGGCGAAAATGTAGCACAACTGGGAAATATAACAGATCGGCCAAGCTGAAAGACTGAAATGACTTGGGAGATACGGGTGTACGTGGAAGGATGATATTAAGATGAATCTTGAATCAGGCGAGTGGCCCTGAATTGGATTATCTAGGCTCTGGGTAGGGACCAGTGTCAGCCTCTTGTGCACTTTGTAATGACGTTTCGGGCAGCACCAAATTTCAGGGAATTTCTGACCAACTAAGCTACTGTCAGAGTTTGAGTCAGAACTTTGTTTTACTTAGCGAGTAGCGTTGCTTGCGGTTGGTTAGTGCTGCAAAAATTATATCAGTGGAGGGTGTCGCAATTTTCCTATCTCAACTCCATGGGTGTGGCTGATCCAGAAATGCACTCGCTGTGACCGTCCCCAGAGCAAATCTTGGTTGTTTTCACTTTCACTAGGTATATGATGCAATTAGACTATTATTTTCGAAACAAAACAAGGCGTAGGCAATAATCATAATTGCCCTTTTCTTGTTTATAAATTAGGATTCTTATTCACTCGAGGTTTAAACCTAGAATAAAGACCCGATTCCTCATGGCCTTAAACATGGATCGGGCACATTTCAAGAATATGTACAGTCCTGAATTATTACTTACGTGTCATCTATAGTTAAAGAGTTGAGTAACGAGTCACGCAAACCTGTCCCTGCAATCGGAAAATTTGCTGTAGCCTATTTCCATAAACAATATTAACCAGTTTATCTTTGTAACGGTGATGCGGTACGTACTGAAATGTTATTTAGACGAGCTTCGTTGTAACGTATATGCTGAGGCGTACTTCAGAGTAGGGACGACCCGCCTCCAATCATGGAGGCGTTCAGCCAAAATAATCCCTCTTCGCCATTATCCGACGTCATTAGCCTAAATGATCCAAACTTTCTGGGTTCGACTCCCAGACATCTAACCAACCAAAGTTCCTTTCGCAAAGTACAGATTTGCAAGTAGGGGTCATTCTCCCGCCAGTAGCAACGACCCTTAGCCAGAACACGTTAAGGTTTTCAGCCAAGACAAACCCATTAGCATAAGCACACCCCCAATTACAGTTTATAAGACACTTTTCAAATCTCAGCTACGCGTTTCATACACGGGGACGATTGAACAGAGCAAGGGACATCGTATTTGAGCTTCGAGCGACACACCGCCCTTAATTAACGTTTCGCTCGGTTCGTTCGTTGGCAATAGGCATTTCGTCAGTTTTGACTTGCTAAAAATATAAATAAATGTGGACAAACATAGTAGAGAGCTGGGACAGTCTGTCAGTATAATGACTACGCTTTGTACTTGGACGACCTGGTTTCGATGCTCGCATTGCAGGATTTCTTTCTTTGCCACAGCGTCCATACCTGCTGTGGGTATCGGGGTTAATCCCACGGGGTCAGAGTAGCCGGGGCGTGAAGCTAATTCTCACATCCCTCCATTGCCAAGGTTAAAAATGTTTGGAGCTACAGACCCACCCCTACTCCCTCTACGTCTTCATGGCGTGATGTTTAATTAAGCACCAGACACAACTTTATCTTTTAGGTCTATATGAAATGTATTTTAAGGGAAAACGTGCATTGAGCGTATTTGAGATTACGGTCTCCAGGCGAATGTTTAGACCTAAGAGATAGGAAGTAATAGGTGGATGGAGGAAATTGCTTGATGATTTCCGGTGTTCAGATCAAAGGCGATGTGATGGGCGTGGTATGAAAAACGTATTCAAAATTTTGTTCGGAAATCCTGAGGATAAACGATGATCTTCATAGACCTAGGCGCAGATGGAGGATAATATTAAAATGAATTTTAAGGAATTGGGGCTTGGGGGTGTAAACCAGATTAATTTGGTTCAGAATTATGATTAATGGCGGACTCTTATGAACTGGACATTTAAACTTTGGTTTTCATTAAATACGGGATTTTTAACTAACGGAGCGATTATTAGCTTCTCAGGAAGAGTTCTGTTTATTGTCACTTAGTACACGTATTCTATACACTGCTCCTGCATCTGATATGATAAAGTTGAGTTTACTCCATGTTCAGGTTAATGGATGCGACACATGTACAGAATGAGGGCATTATTAACAAAGCAGGCCGTGAAGTATAAACCACGTGAATAAAGAGATTGTGGACCGACTGTTCCTAGAGGACTTAGCCGAATTCTGCACAATGCTCGTTGATAATGAATAAAGCTGAGGACATCAATCGGTTTTAATAGAGCCATATTAAAACTAGGCATAGATAATGTTTTCTTTTGTTATTTTACAAATAACCTGTAAAGTATTTTACTGAGTACGAATAACTTATTTTCTGGCTCTTGCAATTTTTAGCTGTGTTACTTTTCTAGCGACGCTGTTCTGGTCGGGCTTTTTTATTAGCTCAATCCAGGACGACGATTACAAATGATTACTCGCCGTTGGCAGTATACTGTCTTCAAAATATTAGCTGGAAAATCAAATCATGGGGGAATGAGGTGGTCGGAATATAAACCGCTGATGGGGGAGACGAGAAATGCGTGAAAAAGATACCACTGGGGAAACCAATGTAACTGCAGTTTGGGGGACAATATATTAGTTCTTAAAGAAGTGGTCTGGTGAGAATTTGGACTGAGTTAAATTGAGGACAGGTGTTAGTGGCGGACCCCAGTGAACACGGCAAAAACATTTGAAATCCCTAAACTGCAGGGAATTTCTTGAGCAAGAGAAGCAGTATCAGCTTTCTAAAAAGATCCTATTCTATTGGATTAGTTGGTGCAACAAGTCTAAAAATAATTTCAGCCCAATTCCTGGACCTTTGAGGTGAAACTTTTCCATTTTTTTTATTTACCCTTCTATTTGTATGAGTATCCGTCTTTTTCTTTGTTATTCATGGATTGGGCCATTTGTACCGTCCAAATTTAGAACTGATTCTGGATGTGTAAATGTTTTAGGCACTTGACAGGATTATTTTGACGGGCATCGGCCATTTGAAGCCCCTAAGCTACACAGTGCACAAAGTACAGGGCAAAAAGACGAGATGTGTCGAGCCTCGAGCCCCGTGTTTGAATGTATTCCCATCTTGTTTTTCGTGACGCGTTAGGTCATACTGTATTTATAAAGGCCAAATAGACCCGCTTTTATGTAACGTCTTACATGGAATATTCGATAGGGGTACAATCGCCAACAATGACATTTGGCTGTTATCTGCGTGTTCGTCTCTTACAGTGGTGACGAACTATATTGCTATAATGTCAGTATTCCGTTAGGAGGTACTACAGCATAGCTGGTGATCCGGTGTGGCCTGCCAATCCCTGGTAATGGCAAAAGTTTTATCTTGTAGCCTCTGCGTCCACACCGGCTCTGGGGCCCACCTAGCCTCTTGTCCAATGGGTATCGGAGTCCTTCCCCCTGGAGTTACGCGCGGCCGGGGCGTGACGCTGACCATTCACCCCCATCTAGTGCCGAGGTCAAGAGTCAGTTATATCAAAACTACCTCAACTCCCAAATGCATCCATGGCGTGTAGTGGGACACCTTTACAACACAATTGAGAACTTCTTGCTCGAAACCTAAACCAATCTCAGTGGTACATTTACGTTTCACATAATTTCTATTGGCTGAATCTGAATTTTTCCTGCAGAGGATATTTTTGGGTATTGTATGATTATTTAAATAAACAGTGTTGTTTTCTTTGAGAATAAATTTATTTTTAAAAATTATTAAATGAACTTCTGGCTTTAAATGGCTAAATCACGGAAGTAATGGGAGTCTAATATGCGACCATCCCTCGCATTTTCACTCCATCAGATACGTACTCCGACTGAGCTTTTTTACTCTTTCTTTCAGGCGTAACGTTGAATGTTACTTTATACACCAGTACTGCCTAACTCCTGATCTTGATATACCTACTCACCTTTTCTGATGCCATCTCCCCGCAGAGATCTGTGAGTCATGCACGTGTAAAGGAAGAGTACCACGAGAAGATCGTTGAACAAAACAGGAAGGACCCGATCAGATTTGAACCGCTGTAGTAATTCTGCTTGACTTGGTTCAAACAGACATAAAAGTATAAAGATTTTTGTTTTCTGGGTTGTTGCGCCCTGTAGTATGGTCGATGTTTACCAACGATTCAGAGGTCATACTACCTCCGTCATCAGGGCGATGAATACTACACAGCGCAACAACCCAGAAGACAGAAATCTTCATACTCATCGCTGTGAAAACTTCAAATTAGACATTAAAGTAGATTGATAACTATAAATTTTTAGGAGCGGATTTTTTTACAACAAATTTCGCCGTTTCTGGCTTCTGATATGGTCGTCATTCGTTCTTTTGTAAACGGTATTACAAGGGCAAAGCGCAAGCTCATGAGGGATCGGCCTTGCTGTTCTGACATTTGATCCCTGACGAAATATTAACCAGAAGTTCCAGATTTTAAGGGGAGTGGTCTTGAAAATAAAATAGTGGTTTCACTCACAATTCTATTTCCGTCTTGTCGTGACTTTTCGCCGTAGTCCAGTCAGAAGATGTACGATGACGTCTCTTCTATCTCTCTCGGGGGAACCCCCCGCCTGACAGCTCGCCACGACACGAGGCAGTTGAATCAGGACTCACGTACTACTTTTGTTATTTATTCAGCGAGCCTGGTGTATTATGTTGCCTCGCACAGCAGGGATGCATCGCGTGCTGCTGACTCTGACGCTCATGTGTCAGGGAAAGTCGATGACATCACCAAACCATTAATATTTATTCATTTTCTTTTCTTTGGAGTTCGCTGTAATAATGGTGATTGTTCCAGATAAGTCACGATGTGTGTTGTCAAACAAAAGGAACTGAAGTTGATATTTCTCATTTGTCTTTGTACTCCTGTGTACAATTAATTTTAAATCTTGCAGACTTTATTCGTTTTACCAGGCCTACAGTGTTTCTCGATTATTTCGACTTTTTGTGCAGTCGGTCGTATCCTGTATTGCAAAATCCCGATAACATTTGTGTAAAGCCGTGGCCTGGGATGCCTCAGTCGTGGGGCCATAAGATGACAACTCTACTCGTGTTTCTCCTTGGGGCGACTGTGGCGTGGTTCTGCAGGTGTATTATTATAGTTAACAGAACGCTTCTACGAAGGTACGGATTAATGATTTATTGTTTTTTAGAATATTTAACGAATCTACCTTAATGACATTGGTTATATATCGTCGAATGGTGGGAAGATTATGAAAGATGAATTTAAAAAGGGTGTGAGAAATGCGACCTGTTTTAAGGTACTGCCCCAGAATTTGCCTAGAGGGACCGAACAACTAAAAGGACAGTCACTATGTACGGTTTACTCTTCCGGATTCGGGCCTTCGACCTCCCAATTATGAAGCGGAATTGCTACACACACATTCGACCGCAACGTTCGGTTGGCGTCTGATTCTTACGTTACTCGACATTGTTAAAGTGACTGCAGATTCATTTCTTTGAAGCTGGTAGTAGCTTACCAACTTTATTCCGCTTCTTCAGAACTCGAATGATATTACAGCCTTTATAAACCCAGCTCTTTATCTGAGGAAGTTGAGTAAGTAATAAACGTACATACTCCCATACGACGTTTTATGATCCGGTTTAATATTACAGTCGCGTCTTCGTGTGGTGTTGATACTGCAAATTTAAGTTTCGCATTTTTATTTTCTGTGGATTTCATCCAAAAATGAAACCATGGCCAGCAGTGGAGCGGAAGTTGCAGGAGTGACTCTTAAGTGAATGCACCATTTTCTGCTATATCCGAACTTGTGGACATCATTAGAAATATCCACTAATAATTAGTGTGCTAGTTGCCTGCTTTCACGATCAAACCGAGCATCGTTGGTGCGCTGTGGTGAATGCTGAATTATTTGATGTAAATAACAACAGGTAAGGCATCCTGTCGTTCTGTGGCTGTCGTGTGGAGTCTGCTGCACCTGCTCGTTTTCAGTGGATTGCTGTGGTAGTACCTATAGTTCCCACAGTGTGGGGCTGCCGCCGCCAGGTAGCACATATCAAGCGATACAAGGTCGGTGCGTGCCATACAAAGGCAAACAAAATTCCTTTATTGAAAAGGATAAGGTAGTGCAGTCAGTACAGTGTCAGGGTATGGACTGGGAGATAGGGTTTCAATTTCCGACAGTCATAATGTTTATTTTCGCTACCACTTCTACGCAGTTCTGAGACCCATTAGCCCCCATTCCATTGGGCACCATAGACCTCTTCTCCGGGTTAAGTCGTCCGGAGCGTGAACAGTCGTTTATATCTAGCGCCGAGCAGCTTACGAATGAGTGGAGCTTTGCTTTCGTACACCCCCTAAGCCTTTACTGCGTTCTGGTTGGGCACAGCGGAAATGACCTTAAAATTCCTTCCAATCTTCTTTTTCCATTTATTGTATATTTTACTGTTTTGCGTAGCAGCTGCGTCTGTCTTTTAGTGCTCTAAACGTGTACAGGTTCTGTTACTCTCCCCTACTAACCCGTAATATAATTCTGTTACGACTCTTTCTTTGTATAATCTACCCCGTTCTGCATCGCCTTATCCTTTTCCTCAATTTTCAAATTCTGGTTTTTCCCTCCGTCTTATCTTCTTTGCCTTTCTTCCCCATGCCCCTTTTTCTCCTTCAGATAATTTTTCTCTGTTCTGTATCTCCATCTTCCTATGGCACCTTTATCGCCTCATTCCATCGGAATCCTGCGGCCCTCTGTTCTGTGCGTTCACGCAGGCTTCGTACTTTTTCTGTCTTCTTTTCGATTGAAGATTTATAGTGCGGAGGTTGGATGTAGACCTCTGAGCTGAGAAGAAACGAGAAGCGGAGTCAGAGCGCTCTGGCGTCCATCATGCGATTCTTTGTGACCGCTGGAGCGATGAGCTGGCTCAGGGCCAACTACCGAGATGAGCGCCCCCCCTAACACACACACACACACACACACACACACACACACACACACACTGTCTGTCCGTCCGTCCGTTGGCCCAACATCATCCATCTTTACCATCAATTTCAAAATTACAGAGTGGCTCAGCGTTTCTGGCCGCATGAAGCGTAAGTTTATCTAAATAGGGGACGTTTATGGAGACGTCAGATCGTGCATGAAGAAATGAATGATTATCTTCTCAGTGGTAAAGACGTTCTGTTTCAGTTAGCCCAGTTTCCATTCCACAGTTGCACGATGTATCCCTCAGTGTGGTGATATTAAATAGAAGAGTGAATTGGATACCATTAGCATTTGTTTCGAAGTCACTGCCAATATTTCAGCACATTTTCCGTCAGAAACGACAATTGCCGACAGCAAACGTTCACGCCATCAGAAATAATCCTAAATATTTTATTCTCTGAGAGATTTTGTGCAGTAGTCGTAAATCCTTCGCAGAATATAATAATTTGTGGGATGTAAAATTAGTTATCTATTTCAAAAGGGCGTTTTATGAAGTGTGTATGGTTGCTTTTTTCAATCTAGACATCTTGTATTAGTCTTTCTAGCCGAAATCCTAGTCCCATAATTGACACTTTAAACTCGAGGCAGTTATGCTACAGCATTTGTTTGTTGGAACCACGAAGAACAAAAGGGATGTCAAATGAGGATAGGAGTGGTCTTTCCGAAAACTATACGCAGACTCTGCTTCGTTCATGATGTCTGACAAATACCCTTGGAGCAGAATGATTTTTTGAAAAGCTACGTTTCTCAGCTAAGAGATTTTAGGTTGTCATGGCTGCGAGTGTAAAGATGGCTGTCTACTGGATTGTTGCTTCGTGTAGTCTCATAGAAGCTTTTATACAGTGTTCACAAGAGCCCAACACTGGTCCCTATGTCGAGCCACATTAATCCAGTCTACATCCTCCTATCCTATTTTAAGATCAATTTTAATATTATCTTCCGATTTGTGAAGGTGTGTTTCAATTGGTCTCTTCCTTTCGGGGGTTCAGACTAAAATTTAGTGATGATACACAGTGCGCTATTTGGTGGACGTCAATTTTCTTACGTCCAGTGTAGAGCTATACGGAATATTGTTCCTCAGGTACAAGGCTTGTAATGACGCTGAATTTTCAGGTCCGGGGCCAAAATGAAATGTTTGATGACTTATATTAGATACATTCATACCAAATTGAATGAAAATTTAGGACGATCTTTAAATTCGTTTCGTTTAGGAGCTGCTACTGTGTACAGAACGCGCAAAGCGGGCAAATATCATGAATGTATTTCCAGTATATATGCGTTGGGTTAAAAATAGTCACTTATTCTTGTGTGGACTGAGGTGTCATGTACGCCGCTGCCGTCGCCCGAACAGAATGAAATCACAGCTTCTGTTTTGCTGCAGAAGGGAGTTTTGAAATTTGAATGCGATCTGCGATATAAATGGAAATTTAACTGTTACATTACACGTAGACTCCTTCGTATTTTTAGCCTGCTTTCCTTATTTATAACGTAGGACAGTCTCATTTTATACAGGCATTGTATCCGTCTGACAGTGTTCCGTTTGTGTATCTGCACCTTCTCCATTAACGTTTTAACCAATTGACGTATTTCCACTAGAAGCTACCACAACTTCTTCCTTCCTAATTTCCTACCAGCAGTATTGCTGCGTGGCATTTATGACAAGTCCTGAGGTGGAAGTGTCATTTTTTTTTTTATTTGTAGTGTTCTGTCTGGCGACAGGTTCATATGAACAGGATCCTTCCATCCTTTTCTCGGACTGGGACCTGTTCATATACGTTCTTGGCAGATGATTCAGAAGTGGTTTGCCATTGCCTTCTTCTGTGTGTGAATGGAGTAATTGTTGGGATGTCACGGAGAAACCGGGGAAGCCCCCGGAGGAAAACTCCGTGTTGCCTAGACCACGGCCTTGCCCAACACAAGTTATAAATTCGGGCACCGCCGGGAATCGAACCCGAGACCCCAGGATTACAAGGCCAGCGTTCTAACCGCTAGACCACCGTGGCAGGTTGGAAGTGTCATTAGCATCACTTAATTCAGGGCCATAAAGTGCGACAATATATTATAAAAATGTACAGCTCTTGTTAGCAAGGTATTTTTTTTAGGAAGTTTGATATAAAGCTTTCGAGACCACTGGCATTAATAAAACATTCTCGGGTAATCATCCGTCAGATGGTTAAAACTTATGGACGTTTCGGCGTCCATCTCTGTCCACATCATCAGAGCTAGATGTAACTGTGAGTTCAGACCGGCCTACCTGACTAGGAATTAGGAAGTAAAATAACAACATGGTGGCAGCGCGCAACTGTTTAGCTTTCAATTGGATGACAGTAAGTAATGAACAACTGGAATTAGGCATTCTCTAATTTGAACGGAGATAATTATAAGTTTTGCTACAGGTTTGTATGCACATGTTGAGGTTTCGCTCTAGGTTGTATGTATATGTCTGTAGGAACGTGTTTTATGTGCACGTGGTGGGGTTCTGAGATTTTAGGTTGTTTATGATAAACTTAAAATAGTCGGAGTCTGTTCCAACGGAAATTGGGCATTCGCAGAAGAGGATCAGTGGATTGTGCAATTATCAGATTAATCTCAAGCATTTAAATTAAAGTAAACGTAATGAATCCTCGGCGTGGATTACAATCGCGCCGGGATATGTAAGCCTCCGACGTCCTATTATTTCGCCCTGCCAAGTGAAACCCACGACCTCAGCTTCATAAGTGGTTAGAGGAGTTCGATTTCATACCCGCAGTACACACCACTCCACAATCAGGAGCAGCAGATCAAATCTCTGTCATGGAGTGGGCTACTGAGGGCCCAAAGGACACAACAATTCTGATAAATGCTAAAAGGCGCGTATTTATTTTGACTTTATTACTTGTTTTTTAAAAAAATAAATACAGGTTTATGGCATCATGACCTCCCACCCTTTCTCACGCCCAAATATACAGAGTGAGTCAAAAGTATGTTTACAAACTCCGTGTGCATGTTCCAGGATCAGAAAAAAATCCTGTGATCGGTTCCCAAATGTTTAATTTTCGAAATAATAGCCAAAAATAAGTTTCAATGAATTGACTTTATATCAAAGTGAATCTAGCTCCCATAAAAGATTTTTAATTAACGTATTGGCAGGAATTATTGTCGACATGCTTATTGGTCCACACATGCTTCCATCGCGTCTAAGAGGACCTTCATATCGGTGATTCTCAAGAAGACACTTGACACGTCTCCTGGAAGATGTGCCACTGAATACAAGAAGACAAATGTCGTTTATATACGACGGAGCCACAGCACAGTTCTTCCGTTGCGTCAGATATCATCTCAATGAACAGTACACTCAGCGATGGATTGGGCGTGGTGGCCCAGTAGCATGGCCACCGAGATCACCGGACCTGACTCCGTTGGACTTTAATCTGTGGGGTCACTTGAAGTCCGTCGTTTATGCAACACCCATAAACAATTATGACGACGACCTATGGGAACGTGTGCAGAATGCATGCCAGATGATGCGAGGACACCCTGGTGTGTACGAACGAATCCGTCAGTCTTGTGTACGTCGTGCTCGTGCATGTGTGGAGAATGGAGGAGCAACCTTTGAGCATCTGTTATAAAGAAACATCCCTGTCCTTATACTTGGCAATAAATTATTTTTGGATATTATTTTGAAAAAGAAGCATTTGCGACCATATGTTCATAGGAACATTTTTCTTGTTTTTCATCCAGGAACACTCGCACAAAGTTTGTAAACATACTTTTGACTGACCCTGTATTTTGATGTGATGGTTGGGTTGTTACTAAACCCATTAGGTCTGTAAATATAATGCCAGTAGAGGCCATCACACTTGTGACTCGACATCAGCAGCGACAACGTGGCGGCATTGAGAACCTGTGAGATGACAGTGACGCCGGAGTCCCTGCTCGCGCTGACGCAAGGGTCCTGACATTTTGCGTCGCGATAAACTTCGAAAAAATGAATGGCTTTAATTGAATTGTTTGTTTAGCTGTTAATTGACGTATTGACTGATTGAAATTAATATTTTGCTTTCAGTATAACGGCGATAGCTTTTTACTCGCTAATTGCAGACTCAGATATGATGTGAAACTTTTATGTTAGACAAGTTTACGGTAGTGGGAGTCTGTGGTAATGGACAATGCACACAGGAATAGACCATTAAATTGTGAAATTACGTATTTATAGGCCTTGCTGATATCACCACACAGATTATAGTGAAGGGAAGAACTTTTATTCTTTGTGTCGTTTACTCCAGGGTGACCCTTTCTCAGCTGGTCAAGATTTTCCAGGATTTTATGAAACTCAAGTTACATTATCGTGTTCGCAGAAGCTCGCTATCGGAACATTTGCAGAGATGGTGAATCCTGTCGCTATCCTCACTTTGAAGCCTTTTTCAACATGGTTCATTTTTCTACACATAGGTCACGCAAGCCTTGAGTGTTTCCCATAAAAATGTTGGATGATTTTTCATCTAACCCATGCATTTTAGTATCTAAATGCCTCGTAATAAATCATTGTTCTTAACTTAATTTCTCTAATAACATCTGATGAAGAGAACAAATTATGAAGCTCCAAATTGTTTAGGACAATTTCTTTCCGGCTTTGTGGTACTACCTCTGGGGTCCAAATGTTCTCTTTACAATTCTGTTCTCAAACATAGACGTGAAATTTCGGGATTCGTAATAATTACTGTAAAGTAGTTTTCTGTGCTTAGGTCTACAGGTATTGATGTATTCGTAATAATTACTGTAAAGTAGTTTACTGTGCTTAGGTCTACAGGTTCACGCGCATGTAAATGTGACCTCTTAAAGCCGAGTTCTTCCAGTTGAATCGATTTGCAGAATGGTTTCTATTTCATGTAGGAAACTATGGACCTCTTCAGGAATCTGTTGGAATGTTCTAATTTTAAACTCGCAAAAGCGACGGGTAACGTACCGATTACAAATAAAGTCTACCGAATTAGTTTAGTTCCAATTCGAAAGTCGGTAAACACAAAGAAAGCTGCATGATTAGGCCACAATCCCCAAGGACAAATATGGAACGGTCTGCTGAGCTTAAAATTGTCTTAAACCTAAGTTATAGTTGCATTGAGAAGCAAATGAAGTTTCTTCCTGTGACCTAGATAGAAACCTAAAGATATCTACAAAACGTTTACTTGTTTAGCTTAATCTCGGTCTGTGGCTCTCAGATAAAACTATACATAAAAGCAGCTACAATATGTATGAGAAGTTAGTGCCGACGAGAATAGTTTGGTCTAAGTGCGACTGAAATACACCTAACGACGAGCTTCATAATTGGTACTCTCTGATTACGATTATTTTGTCGCGGAGGACCTGATGGAAAGGATTTGTATCATTATAGGGAGAAATTAAACGGAACACCAAATTTCGATGTTGAATCTCAGAAGATTCAGGCGTGGTTCAGAAAATTATAGCAACGGCCTCAGAAAAATGTTCACAATTTTGTCAAAAAATGGCGAATTGCGTATTTCTTGATAAATTATAAAAGTAGGCACACATACAAATATTGGAGGAACGGCCATTGGGTATATTGTTTATTGATCGATTTATGGATTAGTTAACAATGTTTCTTCATCGGTTGCTCAAGTTAAGCAATGTCGAATGGTAAGTCGATAAACGAATTGGAAATATCGTATCCGTTAATTAGTCACTGACATTTGCCGGAATGTAATTTCCTTCTTAATCAGATACGCAGAATGTCGATTTTCATAATGTGGTTTTAACACCATATGGACTTACAAGTAGATACCAGAGTTTCAGAGGAACTGCACAGTGTTATAACCCACAGTATCGACTCACCGACATCTTCTTCGCTGCACATAATTTCTGTCTGCTGGACAGGTTATCTCAGTGCAGTGATAAGGCGATCTGCTGGACAGGTTATCTCAGTGCAGTAAGGCGATAGGCTGGGCGACCGGGGTTCGAGGCAGATAATTTTCCATTTGCCATCGCATGGGATGTGACTCTGGAACTCCACTGGCCTTCACCCCAGTCGTTACCGGAAGTTCCTTTGCCGGGGCGCGAATTTGACCACACTCCTGCATCGATTGTCAAGATTAATACAGTGTGAAGCTGAGCTCTTATCTGGGGCACGATGATGAAGATGAATCAAGTTTCAAGGACAATTTTGTTTTATGAACTCGCCTTCTGGGAGCTGCGAGTGAACCAGATGTAAGCCTGAAAGTTGACTTGTAATAACAAATTCGAAGAGCAGAGTTTACATCTATATATTTGGAGATGTAATGTCAAAAATGCAAAGAACAGAGTCAGCGGGTCGGTCAGTCTGCTAAGGCCGAAATGCTTTAATGTCGGCGTCTAATATACTAATCTGTATTATTTCCATTTTATAATTAGTTTAGTGAAGTGATTAAACTACATTTTTCCGCATTCTTTACAATATGTTTGGTCTGACTTTTATTATTATTTTTTTTACCTTACATTAATTGTTATGAGATATGAGTCGAACACAATTTTGCTATAAGATAATGCGATGACGATTACACACTGACGTTTATAATACTTTGTTTTCCGTGTTTGTGAATCCTGAACGCCTTTATTGTTATAATTAGTATGAGTAAGACTGAATAAAAATGTTTAAAGTTCGATTGCAGACTGCTCCTGCAGGACTCAGGATTCTATCGAAAAGATGATAATGAAGCAATGTCTGTAATGTAAACTGGCCTGAAGTGGCTCGGTGTGGGTTCCATTAGCCACCTTTCACAATACTTTCGTAGACCTTCGGTCTGTGCTAAAATGAACGAATATTTTGATCAGCTGAAAAACTTTCCACTTGTATGAAAGTTTTTGAAGAACTTGGTAAACTTTTTTTGAAACACTTCATAATTTATACCTTCTTTCAGCGTACACATGGCTTAATTTTTCCTGGTTCCTGATCGGGAAGTCTCTTTGTATGTAATATCTGTAAGTGTTGAGTTTTATCATTGCGAGTACCACCCGCTGCTCATATGTGAATGTAAAGCTATCGCGAGTACCGTCTTGAGCCGAAGGAACACTGGGCCGCATTGTCCATTGGGAAGAGAGCTTGTACCAAAAAATTTGCCGCGACGCAGAACCACGAAAATTAAACAGTCCCCACTACACCGTATCTCCCACTCTTCCATCATTGCTCTTGCTACGTCGTCACTCTGCTCTTAGCAGTTGCTGCTAACATTATATGTAGCAGTCCAGCTGCCTCAATAATCCTGAAGTGTTTACGCTGTTCCGAAAAAATCTCTGCTGTTCCCTGCCCACAGTACGCCGTTGTCAACTTCAGAAGTATTTAAAGGGACTTCTACCAGACTGCACGGCGTTAAAATCCAGAAGATAGCCACCTCTCTTTAAAACATATTTCCATTTCGGGTACTGGAGGTAGATTAACTGTCGCATATACGTATATGCAGTAATTGTCCTTCCCCGTTTATTCACCCCCTCCCTCTGTGCCTTTCTGTCCCCGCGGGCAGACCACCTTTTTCTCTCTCAGGTCGTAGCAGATTTATCTGTCCCGGGCTATACAACGTGCTTATCACGACCTTCATTTATCACGTGATCTGTTACAACTGCAAGAGTATAGGGGCGCAATGATGTCATCTGGTCTGAAACTGCCTCCGAGGTTTCATTTATTATCCCATCAAAAGCAACTGATGAATATTGTTAATTGAAACATCCATTACTCGCTCTTTTTAAAAAAAGGCAGGGGGACGTTATCAATCACGTGAGTATAAAAATGAAATTGATTAAAATATATTGTAACATACCCTAGAGAAAAATAGTAGCGCTATATCGGTCCAGCAAACTCATATACAGCTTTGTATTATATTGAGATTTCGTTTCATTTGGCTTCATATAACGATATTCTACATGCTACATATTTTTGTAATAGTGAAAGTATATAATTTGGGCTCTAAATCTTCGTCGAAGTTTTCTAAAGCTGTTCTGAGTCATCACTAATAAGTGAAAGAAAAGACGATAATAACAAATACACGCTAGTGGGACAGGCATAATTTCCAAACCCGTTGCCCACGTCATTGGTATAAATTTAATTTATTGCAGATCCAGATTAATTGTTACAAAACTAGTCACACTGCAAATGTGAAATTGCAAAATATGGAATTATTTTCTGTGTTTGTGTGTGTATCATATTAAAACTATTTATAATTTTAGATGCTGTAGTATGCCATCACTCGTTTTTACAGGTGAATTTGTTTTGTGATATTTATTGCGTTAAGTCGATACGAACCAAAACTAAACCTGAAGATGGCTGTCTTCTGGGTAAAATCATCGTGTTGTCTTTTACAAGTTTAAATATATTATAGATTTTTGGTGGCACCATCGTCAGGGCGATGACACACGAATCTGCTGTCGGCGCGTCGCATTTTCCGTTCACATATCATTGTGACGGCCGTAACAAAGTGTCGAGGTACATGGACACATATGTTTGCTAGTTTTCTGTACACACTCTAGGCCTACATGGAGCCAACAGCGCACCTGTGCACAACATTCGATTCAAGCAGATAAACTTGTTGGAGAAACAAATCCCACCAATATCCCACGCTAGTAGCCATTGGCAACTTTACTAATATAACTGCAGACAATGGAAACTCGTGTTCTGATTAGAGAAGCATTGAAATGAATTGAACAATAGACTTATCTTCTGGACTAGGACTAAAGTAAACTGTAGCCAGGGTGGAACTCACCCCGGCAGTGTCCGTGCCATTGTTTTCAGACAATGATGAACTTTGGCGATACTTGGGCTAGTTCCTGCTACTCCCTTCTTGCTGGCTGTATAGGAATGGGAGTCAGGCAGAAGGTTTACGAATCCTTAGACAAGACCGAGCGTACAACAGCATGTTTAAATATGTAACATCGATTACCCAAACTGGAAATTTTAATAATCTGCAGAGTTGATCTTCTTGTTTAAACACCCGCAGCTGCCACTTAACCTTAACAGCAGTTTTAAGGAAAGGCCTAGATCGACTGCATGAAGTAATTTGGTTTGTGCACACAATAGATTATTGAAGGCCATACAAGAGAGGAGGTGACGAGGACAAAGCATGGTAATTTGTACTTTTAAATGGTCATTAGGGTGATAGCATGAATGAGGATTAGATGAGACATGTAGCACGCAAGGATAAGATACAATATTATAAGCTGAAAAATTAAAAGAAACAGACCACTTAAGTAATTCGATCACAGATAATGATCTTGAAGTCGTCGGATCTGGAGAGGATTTAGCTGCCTTTCTAATATGGTACAGTCGCGGGGTTTACGTATATACAGTTCTGATGTTCTGAAATTCTTTTGAAAGGTGCAACATTTACGTTTGAGTCTAGCTACTAATCTAACTGCTGTTGTAAGTTACGATTCGTATTTAAGCTTAGCTTGACGAATGAATGGATAGAAATAATCGGTTTCATTTAATAGGCAACACCGCAGCGAAATACGTATAAAAGTACGTGGCGTCTTATCTCAGAAGATTTCAATCCTTGTAGTGAGCTAGCTTCTTTACACTTCATGCATATTAAGTTCAAAATCGCCGGACAACGGTAGTATCAACGTGGCTCGTCCAGACTGTGGAACAACTCAGGGTGGTGACAGATGTGCTTGGATCGTTAGTGGAACATGCTACTGATTGACAGTGGAAGACAAAGTACAACTCTCATATGGACAACGAAAACACAGGTCTACGAGATTAAAATTCGGTATCCAACCCGCTGGGCTGTGTTCAGTATGTACACCCAACTTAATTTCAGGTCTTCATAGAGAGGAACTTTGTGCTTTGTACCAGTGACATAGTGTTGAGTAAACAATGAAGTGTGGATTGGGCACGTAGCTCAATACATATATAATTTTTGTGGAAAATATTTTGGCTAAATTGAGAAGGAAATGGGAAAATTTTAGATAAATATGTTGTGACACGAAGTGGCTCGGGATACTGTCCAATGGCGGGTTTTAAACTTTCACTTCCTTCTACGAAAGATTTCGCTGTTCAAGTTTCACCTTTGCGGTCGTCTGACCTAGCAGAATAGGCACACGTTACGGTTTATCGGAAAGAAAGCAGTGCCTCGGACATTAGTGGACGTTGTGCTATTTTTCTTTTTCAAGCACATTTGCTTATCACTTGCAGTTGTCTGGGAAAGCTGGCCATATTAACGGCTGCGAGCTTGAAGATTGCCTTTAGCGAGTGGTTTTGTTGGAAATTCTTATCGGCAATTCCTTACAGTGCAGCAGAGACGAGGACAGAACATTTTAGTTTGACCGAATCGAGAGAACTCGATTTGCGCTGTCCGTTCAACTTCGTAGTATCACCGACCCTAATATGTGACTTCTCTATTTGTTGCAGGAATATCGTGTACAACATTAGCCTCCGAGACCTCTCAGAGTTCACAGAGCAGGTGAGTAAATGCATGTCATCTGGATGACAGACATTATTAATAAAGCCGAAAGTCCTCCTTGCTTCATCGTACGCTTCGTAGCTTGTGTCAGGGTGATCTCTGTAACACGTGAGTGATGGCATTTACACATATTCATTCAGATTAAAAAGGCCCAACTTTCGATATGGATAATTTCTGAACCGCAGTGGATGTCCACGAGTGCCATCTTAACCTGACCTGAACTTTAGCGCTGACATTTTTACCGTACCCATTAAATCCCCCGCGACTCTGTTAGGTAATGTGGCACTGGAGTAATACCACGGAATAATTAAGCAGGTTCTTATGCAAAGATTCCATCCGAAACAGAAAATGATGGAAGAATTCTCTGACTTAGATTTACTTACTGTAGTATGCAGTGGCAGTTTTAAGGGATGCATCCTGTTGTGTTTTGAACGCCAGGTTGACATTCCGTCTACACAACAATTCTTTATTGTAGTTGAAATGTTTTTTTAAGAATCCACTACACGTTCTGACCGTAACTGGCCATATTCAGGTGGTTCTCGTTAAATGTATGAAAGTATTATAGTGTATATGCCTGCTAATTTGTATTCTTATTATTTACTGCTGACTTCACCGCATAAAGACTATTACGCGGTCAATTTAACAACATTGAATCAGTCAATTTTTTGACCAGCTGAGCAACCATTAATTTTTCGAAGAACCGTCCTTAGTGGAGTCTAGTTACTAATTTTTACATTGTAAAACAGAATATTTTAATTGTATTGCCTATAAATATTATTTTCTTAATCAGATATTTCTAATAATGAAGCCCAATAGATTAGTACTATAGTGTAGGCTGTGTATGAAGAAGATTTTTACAGATTTATCGTAAAATGGGTCTGATTATGGCTGTTAATCCGAAATTTGTTGTTTGTGAAATTGTCAGTTTTATCGTTGTACGTAAAACTATTAGCCTGCTAGGTAAGTAAATAAATCTGCTTTGTTGGTGTCCAAGATGGACTAATGCTTTAGGGTATTTTGTAAAGTGTGGGCCGCCATGAAAACCCATTGTCTTGTCTCTCATATGAAGAGAGAGACAACGATACTTTTAAATTAATTTAATTTTATCCACATGGAAGCCATACAGTTTTCATATTATTTATGGCCCCATTTCGTCACTGTCATCTATTGCGTATTTCCATAGCAACGTGTGTCTTGACGGTTAGCTTCTTCTGGAAAGTATCACAAAAGAGGTAGAACCTGCAAAAAAATTCAGAAAGTATTTGGGGTAGAACATGAATAAATTGAAATTCTACTGGATGCTTTTACCGTAGTACAGAAACGAGTTATGAATGTTATAAACTTTGAGTTCAACCTCTCCTGCATGAGGAGTAATTTTCATACACGACTGTAGCTGCGCATAATTAGCATTCTTCATGGCGTCGAGGGAATCGAAATTCGGCCAAGGTATTTCGAAGTCGACTCGTGATATGTGACTCGATTCCCAAGCTAAAATTGCCACCCTCTTACAAGCAGGTCACTTGCACAAGTTTGTATAGATTTTTTATTCTCACACACTCACTACTGCAATTTCCGATGTTGAAGGAAGTACAGTAGATTCCGGTTAACTGGACCATCGGTTAATCGGGGCGGCCGATTATCTGGGACAAATCTGAAAGAACAAACCCTTTTAAGTATTCAAGTGAAACGTCGCATAATTTGGGCAGCCTCTTAATTGGGCCAAAGTGTTCTAGTCCCGATGTGTCCCAGTTAACCGGAATCCGTTGTAGTAGTATTTGAGATTTTCACGGCGGTGAGTTTGAAGATGGCTGTCTTCTGGGTTGTTGCGCTGTGTAGTCTGGTAGAAGTTTGCCAATTTTTCTGAGGTACTTGCTGCCCCCATCATCAGGGCGATGAGTCCCCCTGATGATGGAGGCAGCAGGGACCTCTGAACGTCATACAAGAGATTTTTGCTTTATCTAATTTAAAACGTAATACCGTTCTTTCGGGATGCAAAGCGGATTTTCTGTGCGACAAAACGACTTGAAAACCGTGTGTGATTCCAGCCTTACCAACCCCATTGACATCCATTCACTGTATTTGTTTTTGCATAAATTTTTGAGACCTAATTGTTACGAAATTGTGAAATGTTATTTTTATCCCCTCCCTCTTTGTTGTAAATGTTCTCCTCTGCATTTTGTTCTGCAACTCCCTTGTTATGATATTGACATTTGACACTGACATTTGTTAAGTCCGTTGGTTACATTTACAATGATGAACGTGACTCCTAGGTTTTATGTACACTTCTGAACATAACCCTTGTTATGGGACAGGTACAACTACATATTGTGCATATTTTGATCTTTAGATTTTTAAATAATTGACAGCAAGGTATAAAGATTCTGAAGGGAATAGTAGCAAGAATTTGAAGAAGTTACATATTTACTTTCATTGTCTATAAATCAGGTTGTGCGCAATTGCGGCAATCATACCACAATACTGAGGTATTTTAATGATAATTATGATAATAAATCAAAAGTAATTCCAGTAATTATGGGAGCAACTGGAACTGTCTCCAAGTCACTCAAAAAATATTTGGCCAATATCCCGGGCGAACACGACATTAGGGAACCTCAGAAAACCGTCAATCTGGGATCATCATGTATCATTCGAAAGACGCTCATGTAAAATATATAGTATTTATAGTCATGTCTCACAATAAATTGTAACACGTATTAAAAACAAAATGTATTTCATTAATAGCTGCTGCATTATCTACCTCAGGGGAAGGTTTGTCTCAGGTACATAGATGTAAATACCCTGTAATATGGTGAATCGATGGAATGATGATGATAATGATAATAATAACAATAGCAATAAACATGAACACACCCTGAAAGCAGTTGAGACAAGTTAGAATATCAAAATAACTATTTCGTGAAATCAAGATAAAAAATAGAACTATTCCAAATAATAAACCTGATATAATTCCAAATAGCAATACCGACTGACAGGAATGTGATTAAGAATGAAGCAGAGGAGATCTTGAAATACAAGGACCTTCTCATTGAAACACAGCGAATGTGGAAAGGTCAAGCAAAAGTAATCCCAGTAGTTATAGGGGCAACAGGAACTGTCTCCAGGTCGCTCAGGAAATATTTGGCCAACATCCCGGGCGAACACGACGTCAGGGAACTGCAGAAGACCGCCATTTTGGGAACTTCAAACATCATCCGAAAGACGCTTTCATAAAATAAAATTATATAATACATGTGGCACTTGCTAAAAACAATATGTATTCCGGAAATAGCTGCTGCCCTAAGGTCTGTCTCGGGTACATGGAAGTACATACCCCATAAAGTGATGAATAGATGGGATAATAATAATAATATGCCGCTGTTGCGTTATGCAGTAGAACACTTCTTTCATGATCCTCTCGAGTTCTAGTGGTCTGACGGCTCACTACTAGCTAGACCGGAGCATTAGCTGCTGTTTACCTTCCTTTAGTGACAGGTAAATATACTGTATCAATATTAGACTATCCTAGGTCACTCTATTAGTACGTACCATCTTTGAATTGTTGGAAAGTAGTTTTCGTGTAGGCCTGTTTATTTTTTGTTCAGCGATAGTGTTGCTTTCGTAAAACAAAGGGTTTGTATGTGTGTGCAGGACACCCGCATATTCTGTATTTTAATGCAGATAGATGTACGTCCATAAATCAATAAATTGTCCCAGAATACATCTCTAGTTGCTACAGAACGGACGAAATGGTTAAATACCCGAGACAGGTGTCATAATATTAATTTACAACAAGAGAAACTTTGAATTATTCTTGGTGATATTTCTGTCCTCTTGGAATGTTGCAATTGCCCTGATGGTGGAGGCAGTAAGCACCAGACAGTTATCAAAACACAGCATCCCAGAAGGCAGCCGTCCTTAATTAGTCTTACCTAACACTGACCTGCCCGCCACGATGGTCTAGTGGTTAGAACGCTGGCCTTGTAATCCTGGGTTCTCGGGTTCGATTCCCGGCGGTGCCCGAATTTATAACTTGTGTTGGGCAAGGCCGTGGTCTAGGCAACACGAAGTTTTCCTCCGGGGGCTTCCCCGGTTTCTCCGTAGCATCCCAACAATTACTCCATTCACACACAGAAGAAGGCAATGGCAAACCACTTCTGGATCATCTGCCAAGAACGTATATAACAGGTCCCAGTCCGAGAAAAGGATGGAAGGATCCTGTTCATATGGACCTGTCGTCAGACAGAACACTAAATAAAATAACACTGACCTCTTGTGTGTTGCGCGATCCAGCTCCACTTAACAGGTGATCGAACCGCCTATCGACCAGCCACTTCAATGTTCGAGCTATTGTGATTTATTTTAATAAGGGTCTGAAGATTGCTGTCATCTGGGTTGTTGCGCCGTGTAGTCTCGTACATATCCACCAACGTTTCAGAGGTCATGATGACGGAACATGACCTCTGGAACGTTGGTGGACATCTACCAGACTACACGGCGCAACAACCCAGATGACAGCAATCTTCAGACTCACCGCTGTGAAAACCTCAACTCTTACATTAATAAGGGTCTTTACGGAATAATAATATATTCTTAAGTGTAATGACAGCAACGATATCACCAATAGCTGTGCAGTAGAAGTGTACAAGAGTTTTTTGTGTTACTGCAGCGCGTATTTTTCCCACCCAAATTTACAGAATAATTTGTTCGCTTGTTAATTCATGCGCTTGAATATTGTGCTATTTTGGATAGCTTTGTTTTGGGGTTACTTTGCGTGGGTATACACTTGTGACGTCACCCATGTGATCTCATCTCGAGGCCATTTACATATATTGGAACCAGTTTTTTCCTCTCTCCACTTTCAAACTTCCTGTGTGTGTTCAATTTGCATTCGAGTCTCGCCTTATGCTGCTATGTTGTGAACACGGACCACCAGGATCTAGTAGTACTTGAAGGTAATAAGGGAAGTTTCTAAGTAATGCTGCAATCTGGCGGCCGTGAGGTCAATGCCGCCGGAAGTTTTGATCTTCTTTACTCGCAAGTTCCTTCGGGAAAAAAATCACAATTTGTCGAATGTTTATATTCGCAGTTTCCTGATTAAATAATTAATTTCAATTTCTAAGTTAAAGCTGAAGGGAAGAGACTATTTGGGATGTCTTAAACGTGGACGAGAAGATAATAAAAGGGCGTTGAACAACTTGGGTTTTATCTGACTCAAGACAGGGCATGATGACGGGCCATTTTGTATGTATTATGCCACGTATCGGTATGTAGACATCATTATGTGCTTTTCTTCTGACAGAGTTGATTCATATGTACAACTTTTCTGAATATATTCCTACTAGCTTAAGCGATATTTAAACATTAACATTTCAATGCAAAAATTCCTTTTCTGTTTTGTAGTATATTTTCTGTCAACGTATATTTTCTATTGTTCAAAGCTACTAACTTTAACTGCCAAGAAATGTCAAGACTCACTTGCCAAATGCCAAATAAACCCAGACTACAAGGTTCATTTCTGATCGGCATATCTCGTTCGTAACACGATAAGTGTTAACAGAGGACAAGAATTGCAATCCAACGGAGAAGTAATTTAAATTTTTTTTTACGATTTTTCATATCTCACTGATCTCAGTTCAGACATTTAGTTCAGTTTTAAACCCACTGTTGCAAAACCAATTACACTACAGATGGTACGTATGTAACATGCGTATAATTAACAATAATTTGTCCTTGTATTTCGTTAAATATTCGTCACATTTAGAACTGTAAATCTGAGCGACAAATCACGTACCAGCTTTGCTACAGCACGTTAAAGATTTTGAATTTTGTATTCTTGATTACAGCCGTGTTTTGTGGGCATAGTCCTCTTTAAGTAGAGACAGTGAAAGTAGATTATTACATAACAAGCGGACGATTGGTATTTTACTGAAACTTAATTTAAAGTGAAAGCGTTCTAGAGTAACGAAATGCGGTGTGAAGGTTATAATAAAACCAGACTTTCATCTTTACACGACCTTATGTCTTTTTATTAGCTGCAGTAGTCTTGTGATATTGGTGACTGGTAATTTTTTGCATGAGTTTTGTAAATTTTCTGTGGTGTATCAATTTATATATTCAGTTGAAATAATGAATCACGTAACTTTCGGGTTTTGGGATTGCTAGCACGGGACTTTGGGAGTTGAGTTGATGAGTAGTGTAATGGTACTAAATTGTGTTGCGGACTTTTTTTAATTAAATGTGTTTTCCTTTGGGAATTTCGTTCACGAATATGCTTACAGCTGTCCTAAATTTAAGCTTGCAGCAAGTAGAAGGTATTTATGCTGCAGCAGTTGTTATGCTTAGTGTGAAGCCTGTACAATGAAAACTAAGTGACTATCTTCCTTTATGTATCAGGGATTACTCCTATGGTTTAGATACAAAAATTAAGCGATTATAATTGAATTTGTTAAGCCATGATTATTTAATCGTTATTACTTAGAATTAGGTTCACAATAAATGCATAATGATGGTTTAAAGATTAATTTAGACCGATTAGTAACACAAAACGGTAACGAACTTATCTATTAAAGTTACAAAATTTAAAACTTTGTCTTCCATATCTTTATCTGACGTCTCTGTTATGTTATACGCTTCTTTGTACTGTATTTATTGAGCAGCTGCGTTATCAGAATTACAGATATTTATTCCATATTTCTTGCCCATATCTTTTTACTGAATATTGTTTCTTTAATTGCTGTCTTTTCAGTTTTCTTATATATTTATTACGTTTGTGATTATTCGTTTTGTCTTGTGATCGCCCTGTCCCCCCCCCCCCCCCCAGTTCTTTTGTTTTTCTTTCTCATTTCGGTAACGACAAAGATTCGACTCCATATAAGGGCACAGGCAGGATATGCCCATTATTCTGTAGAAGTTAAGTAATTTGCTTATGAGATATTTGAGCCCCAACAAATCAGTCAAGTTTAGTGTTTGGACTACGGTCTCGACAACGGGGACTCGTCAGGGGCAAAGGATTTTTCTTGTAGCTTCCAGACCGCCTCTGGGGCCCACCCATTTTCCTTGTTCTTTCACCAGGGGTAAAGCGCGGTCGGAGTGGCTGGCCACTCACCCCGGATCTAGTGACCTCGTGAAGAATAAGTAGGAGCTTTTCCTCCAACTTTCCCCTACGATTCTCTTCGAAATCTTAAAATTTTCCAGATTATTTGAATGTCCACAGAAGTATCAGTTTTCAGCCTAATTTCGTTTTTGAGATGACAATATATAGACACCCATTTATGAATTACGCAATGCAATTCATGTATACAAAGGGAAAAAATCACATGAAAAGACTATTAAGTAATTTGATTATCAGCAATTAAATGGGTATTTTTATGACATTAAAATTCTGTAATGGATAACAGTTTGACTTGTATTGACAAGATGGCAGAAGCATGTTTGTGTACCGCATTCTGGCCATTCATTATCATCGTTTACAGTTTAACCAGGTAGAGAATAAAGGGGTGTAGGCGTCTTCACTTTGGCTAGTTTCGAACTCCGTCTACGGCAGTGACAAGTTGTTATAACTTCGTGATTTGTGAGACGAGGCACAAAGAATATAAACACGCAGTACACAACTAAGTTACTGTAACTGAAAATCTGTGTGTGTGTTTAAAATTTATAATGTTGTACTTTTGTGTCGAGTTTAATGTTTTTCATGCTGTGAAGAAATTTTTGCCCTAAATAACTTCTATACATAATGATGTCAGCGAGCAAGTACAGGCTATTACGATTATTTAAGTTCCTGGATAGGGTTCGATAAACAAGTAGGTATGTCCCGTAAATGCAATATTGTAAGTAGGGTCTGCGTTTCCAAACGACCAAAAGAAATGGTCAAAAATTAGATATGGGCCATCGTATTACCTGAAATGAATTCCAACACTGTAAAAAAATAAACGATTTTCTACATGAATTGTCTGAAACTTCTTAGCTAGACATTCGGACAATCCAGCGTTTTAAGACAGACTTTGAAGGGACGTGTTTCAGTGGGTGGCGTGCACACACTCTTGGACTACCCTTGGCGATAACCTACTTGACTACTCACACGTTTCTTGTAAGCAATTCTTGCCTAACACAAAAACCGTGTCAACAGGTTGTTTGGCAATAATACCGAAAACTCGTGGTTTGATTTAAAACCACGATAAGCGGGCTGAGGAAGGAGCTCAGATAGTAACTTGAGCTGTAGGTGAATTGAGCAATAACAGTAGAGGCACCTGCCAGCAGGGTTTGTCACGGAACATGTACGCTACGAAATTAGTGAATAATTTACAGCATGTAAATTGGATGACAGACGTGTGATTCTTTCCACATTTCGAGGTAAAATGACAGTGTAGCCCTGTTATCCCTAATTATGGAAGAGAGACGTTTAATGAGCATGTAAATTGAGTAGGCTTATCTGTAACTTCACTGTAACCTTGGTAGTACAGGAGGAAGATAATTCGGTTTAGCAAATTTGAACTTTCTTGTATTTCGTTTGGGCCCGGTGTTGAACGCAGTTTTGCTGTCAGACTCTTCCTCAGTTTTGTCAGCCTATGTTCCAGCAGAAAATTGCATAATGAAGGAGCTGTTTTATTTGTACTCCTTAGCAGATAATGAGGATGAGATGGGCGGGGCATGTAGTGCGCATGGTGAAGTGTACATTCGGTTGGGAAGCCAGAGTTGGAAGAGACGGGACGTTTATATGAAAATTGATCTGAAGGGAATATGATGGGAGTTAGTTCAATTTATTCATGTGGTGCGGACTGTTATGAACACGGTAAAGAACTTGTGGGTTGTATAGAAGGCTGTGAAGTTGTTCAGTGCCTGAGCTACTGTCAGGTTTTCGAGAAGGAATCTGTTTCATATAATTAGTTACTTGGTTGGTTCGTTTGATATTTCCGATGTTTCTCCCAATAAGCTTGAATTTATCCTCGCTTCTTGTTCAGTAACAAGTTTCCTTCAAATTGCTCTTGTATTAAAGTGTATTATTAAAGATTAACATTTTGTACGGTGTTGATTGATCAAGCGATGTTCAGATTATGCGCCAAGACTAAAGAGATGTTGCAACACGAGATATCGATATTAACGGGTTGATATCCTTCCTTTATTGAAATTTCTGATGGATATTGGTTTAAATAATAACGTCTTTAACACCTGTGCTAGGTCATTTCGCTTTTGATTAAGTAGTTTCTTTCATCGTCTATAATTTGTTGGTAATAAAGTTTGCTATATTTGAACTGTTTGTATTCGATAATCATATTTTTGTCTCTGTGTACCTAGACCCAAGTTAAAGGAGCACTTTGTCAACAACGGCTTGAAACAGAAAGATTTTCTGTGTGAGTGCCGAAACAATTTATACATAGGCCTAATTTTCGGAGTACGTGAAATTAAATATTAGGCCTGTTCTACTTATTTTTTTATTTACCATGATCTCATTACATTCCCACCTCTTAGTTTCTGTACATGATATACCTTAAGGCGGATGCGAACCCTAGAATTCTTGGATGGACACTGGGCCATCTCAAGGCCTATAGCAGGACGACAACAGAGCAGAGAAACAAAAATGTCGCAATAGAGATCCGATCACATGATACCGTTTCTGAAGAGATCCAAGTCTGTGTTTCTTCCGGATAGGCGATTCTTAGGTTCTTGATGATGCTGTATTATCTGCAGATGTTGTAGTGGGATAATGTTTCTGTAATAATGATTTGGCAGGTATCTAGTAGGAGAACGTTGCTACATATCTGAAGTTACTTATACTCGCCAGAAACTACGATATATTTTAGTAGAGATAGTCTGTAACTGTGCTGGTTTTAATCCCAATGTTTCTGAGCACAAATCTTGAATCGTTGCCACTGTGGATCGACAATACTTCTTTTTGGACATATAAACAATCTGTAGAATTGGAATAAGAATCGAATTGTGTAACACTCATGAAGAGACAGACATTTTAAAGAGGCTGCGGAGACTCTTCGTACAGCAAGAGATTAACGGTCAATGTGGGTAGTATGGATAAGGACAGGTGGTGGAGGATGGCCACTAACTTCAGATTGAACCTTTAGGGCGCTCAATGGCCCATATGTTTTGTCGTTTTGCTCCATTAATTCCTATCACCGGTATTGAAATACGCCACAACCATGTCACCCGAAAATTACTTTGACGCTTCATAATAATCAATAAATAACCCGAGAAGCATTGCATAAAATTCTTTTGCGTGTCCATGGACTGTAGTTCCGCGTTTCGCGTTTTTAAAACCCAGTGTATGCAGAGAGTGTGGCTCGGTAGAAGCTGTCTAAACCGCTATGAGCCTGAAGGGACAAAAGAAAGATGTCGTCTGTGTAGGTTGACTCGAGGTCAAGCGTCGCATTTCCTGAAGTCAGTGATACTGAGTCTGCGCAGCAAAATATTACGAGAACTTCATTACGTTCTGTTATAAACACACAGGTGTATGACATCTTTTTACTCAGTTGAGCGATGAAATGATATAAAACGAGGTGAGTGGAACATGTAGCACGCAAAAATTAAATTATGGTCTTGTTCGAAAAACCTTAAAGCAAGAGACCACTTAAAAGACCCAGATATAAATGGTTTTGAAAGAGACTGTGTGAGGGAGTGGACAGGATTAAGCGGGTTATAGGTAGGGTCCAGCGTAGGAATCTTGTGAGCATTTGGATGGATATTCTGGTATCAACCCCCCGAGTTTTGATCGTCTTGATTGTAGGTGCTCGTACATATGAACGATTGTATTACGCAACACATATTTTCAATAATTTCGATCATACAAACGCCATTTCAAATGTACGAATCAGTCTTCTCTTTCGTGAACTACTTGTCTCAGCGGATACACTCTGCGTGATGTTCTCTAGATACACCATTTCCACTAACGAAATCACTGCTCGCAGTTATGTAAACAGAAAGGAAAAGGTGAGTTGGAACTGCATAGTTTATATATTTTGCATCTTTTTCTGCGATTATCTATTATTAAGATACAATAGTTTAGCATCGGTATGGATTAAATAGGCCATAATGGACTGGCTTGGGAATCAGCTGCCAGTTGTGATATTGTATCAATCGAGATTTGAATTTACAATTTAAAACTTACACCGAACTGTTGGAACATAACCCCCTCGTAAATAGGGTACTTCTTGTAGGCTGTAATAACTCCGTGGGCCCTTCATAACTTCTCTTAAAGACGTTATAATAGCTAAAAAGTTCTCCCCCTTTTGTTGAACCAGGAGGCTTTTTTCTTGTTCACGTGAGTCCGCCTTCGATCCCTATCGTGACTCATTTGGGCCCATTCGACTATTAACAGCATTAATTCCACCTGCGTCTATGTTTCCGTGGTATTATTTTAAATCCGCTGCTCTGATAAATGGTTCCGCTTGCTGCTTCGTTGCTATGGGCCACGAGTTGTGAACTGTCGTAGCAAATGAAGCTGCATGTAAGTGTCCACTGTTGTTTTTGCCTCAACAAGTCTGTTAGAACAGGTTCTTGTTATGGGAGGGGACGACTAGTAGAAGCGTTGACCTGTTTGCGATGTTGTCACGTCTGCACACCTTGTGGCAACGCTCATCAGAAGAGTTTAAATGAAGGGTTCTCAACGGTTTTCAAGACCAAGGGCCACATCCAGCCTCACATAACGACTCACGGGTCACGAGGTTTTAATGAGGACAAATTATTGAAACTTTGTGAAAATGTTACTAAGTTACTCAGTCACGTGTGCGATTTTGTCACTGCTTCTGCTTTGGTGAGCTTTCAGCAAGTTTAATTTTCAGTTTCATCCAGTTCTTATGGATTCTTGTAAGAGTTCATCAGGAAGACATGGGCCTGGTGTGATGCTTTTCTTTGGGCTGAACTGTTACTCACGGTATGAACCGACAGTCTCTGAACGACGTTAACAGACGTGCTTCAAGTTATCCGGTAGTTATTTTTCATTATAAAACGTGACAATTTTTGCAACAAACGTAAGCGCGCTGCACAAAATACATAGGAGAGGCACATGCTGCCCGCAGGCCATGGGTTGAGAACCCCTGATTTGAATATTACGTGTGCAGAATGTGTCTGTAGGTTGCTTCAAAAATACGTTACATACTCATATTTCAGCACAACACGTCGAAGGAACAAAGCTATTGAAATGGGCGAGCACATAACTAAAGGAGACCTACAACCAAAGTCTTACTACAGGAAGCATGGATTGTTTGTGACTGAATCACGTAATAGATTTCAGTTCTGTTGAACTTGCCCATTGCCGAAGGTATGTTCACTAATGTGGTCCGTCGGTTGGGAAAACCTCCTACTTTAAAGGGTTTTATGTTCGATCCCTCTTGCTGTTATCTGTGTTGAAGGTGCAAAAATGTTGGAGCATATTGACATCTATTCATCTGAAGTTTGGTGGTATAGACCAGTGGTATTCAACCTGGGGTACGCGAAGACATCTTAGGGGGTACATGAAATTTAAAAAAAAATTATTTTATGATAAACACTGAATAATCAGTTATTTAATTTATTTTAAATGTAGATTATATACCATGTATAGCTTGAATTATACACCAACAACTTTTGGGGTACAAAGTTGAAGAGAAATTATATCTGGGGGCACGCGAACAAAAAAGGTTGAATACCACTGGGCTAGACAACTATTAATACATCTTGTGTAAAAGAAGAGAGGCAAAGACGGGTGGGAATACGCATCTACCTCGCGTCTGTTCTCGAAGAGCGCATTTTGGTAATAGGCGGGAGTCATTACACGTTACATTTTGTAGGTTTATAATATTGCATGGAAATGAAAGTTAACTCTGCATAAACAGGAAAATAATGGAAATAGTGAAAAACTTACTCTTAGACGCCCTGGTGTGTAAGAGTATGCAGTACTTAGTCCAAAGTACTCATTAACAATAATTGCAGCAAAAGAAGATGATTATTATCTTATTTTGTTGCACACATTTGCGTTTAGACTGAGATGAGCAGCATTACCACTTGCTGAAGAACCAATATTCCCAACTTCTTCCACACTTTCATGGTGGTCTCCACCTAGGGCCGCTGTCTTCTGTGAAGCTCAGCTGAGAAATTTTGTATTCTGTGGCAACGCTACGTTTGATTTGTCCTTCTAAAAGTCACTTCCTTGCTTTCTAAAGTTTCATCGTAAAACACGGTTTTTCTATTCGTGGTAGGTTTGTATTTTCCAGTGATAACGAAAAACTGGCTACGTAATCAATATGCCTACTTTGCCCCCTCCTGCGGTTACACAAGTTCTTCGGCTCATTATTCTTATCTGCACGTCTCGACCTTCACTTGGGATGTAACCTTTGTTAGGTTTGTCGTTTCGGTCTACTTAACAAGAAACAGAAAATAGATTCTTACGTCCCACATACAGAATAACGGCATACAATTCTTTATGACATCTTGGCATTCAGCAATGACGAGACACTTCCGCTTTCGCTCCGAGGGCAGCAAACTCAAAAGGGGCACTGCGTACTTTCGGCAGACGCGTACTTTTTAACTCGCATTTCTCATACTTACGATATTGGGCAATATCCATTGTCATATTAGTGTAATAAAAATTTAAAATAAAACAAGTCACGTATAATTTGAATGTGCACAAACATTTAAGAAAAGTTGAATAAAGATAAACGAAAGTAGGTTATGAATGAGGTTAATAGAGAATTAATTCAGGGCGTTATCAATAATATTATTATTATTTGTTGTTGCACAATGTCATCGTCTCGTTTTTATTCATCGTGTGCATTAAAGCGTGCAAATTAATTATTTTTACCATTCTTGTGGTGTTTATGGTCCTGCTGATGAATGATTATGTATTGTAATTTTTACAAAGGAAAAATATGGACTTGGGAAAGAGAAAATTATCTGATTGATGAGGGACGACGAGCTTCACAATTAAACGATTTTCATAACCTTACAACCTTTAAGACGAAGGAAGTCACGACGGTATGGACATTAAATGTTATTTATTTTGTGTTTTCGGATACCATTAAATCGATTCTTTCACTTCTGATCACACATACACATATGCTCCAATAAACAATTTAATAGAATTATAAATTCGTGGTGTTGAAAGTATTATAAACAAAAACAGGTACATGCGGCCAAACCTTTCCAGCGTTGCCACATAACTTGTGTCGGAGTATCGCTCTCCTTTTCATGTTCTTCGCAGCTGAACACGTTTAAACCCGTCCCTCCACAAGGCACAAGTCAAACCTTGTACTTTTCCTTCTGACACATTTCCCTCCACAAGGCACAAGTCAAACCTTCTACTTTTCCTTCTGACACACATCCCTTCCTTGTAGGATTTGAGGTTTTAACGGCGGTGAGTCTGAAGATTGCTGTCTTCTAGGTTGTTGCGCCGTGTAGTCTGGTAGAAGTTTACCGACGTTTCAGATATCCTTGTTTCCTCCATCATCAGGGCGATGAGTGATCGCCCTGATGATGGAGGCAGGAGAAGACAGCCCACCTCCAGTTTCCTTCTTCTTCCTGCATGAATTAGGGCGTAGCCTGTTCCGGTCCGTCGTCTTCCCTCTATCATTTCCAGGGACGTCCTCTAGAGCGGCGTCCCCTAGGTCGGTATTAGAGGATTTGTTTTGGTATTCTTTCCTTCGGCATTTGTTTTATGTGTGATTTCAAATTTTCTCTGCATTTTATTCTTTTCTGTTGGCACTAACGACTTTGTGTGTTTGGATTTCATCCCCGGTCTTAATACAGGAGCAGAAGAAATATTGCATTAGTTGCAATTTTACTGATGTTATTCTTCGCTTATGTTGGTGGCGATTTCAGTGAACGCCTGCAGAAATCCATTTATACACGTCTGCACAACATCGGTGTCGCACAAACTGCTGCTCTGTCCCGGCGACCTCTGTGTTAGGTCATATGGAAGAGAAAAATACCGCGTGGGAGCTATTGGTGACGCTGTAACATGCGCTTTCTTCCTCTTCTAATATTTTTATTACTGCCTATCCATGGCAGAAAGTGCTTTATCTAAACAAGTCTGTCGTCCGGCAAATACGGACTGAAAATCGTGTAATATGAGCGACGTAGCGGATGGAGGAAGGATAGATTCACGGAATGCTGGGTGTTTAAATATTTCATTATTATATTCTATTCTGTGCTTCCCAGAATTGTCTCAAATATTTTGTATGTTTTTCATGTATGTTCAGAAGGTTTGTGCTAGTATTTCATTACAGATTTCTTGGAACAACAGTCATCAAATAGATTATATGTGAATGCCTGCATTGTCGAAATATATGACTTTTTTGTATGCAATGATTATTTTGCTAGTCGAGATTTATGAGCATGTGTGACGTTTAGTACCAGATTTCCTCGTATCTCTTTCGTCCATAACGGCGTTATACGTCTGTGAAGACGATCAAACGAATTACTTATTACATAACTTGCCTAATAATGGCTGGATCCTCACCATTTGGGTCGGGCATATTAGGCCCATATGAGGCTTCCTTAGCACAGGATTTAGTGTACTCCACCCTCACCAATAAAAGCGTGTGTGTGTGTGTGTTTTAACGAGTTCACAAATTTTTTCACGTGCTGTAGCCACATAACCGAAAAACTATAAAATCGCAATTCATAGTATTCATTAGAATTGTGAAGAATCCCATTGGAGTTCATGGAATTAAAAGTCTGAATTATATACACTAGTTAGTTCGTAGTGCAGGCCTTGCCATAACATTGTGTGTAATAACCTCCAGCTTCTCATCGCAAGGACTGTGTTCGCTACCTGGGGCAGTAAGTTTGAGACTTGTGGTTGCACAAAATGCCATTGGGACTGGCTTTTGTACGAGTCCTTTTGGTTCTCCCCTGTCAATATAATTTCATCGCGTCTCATTATTCGCGTATTAACTGGGGGATGGACAATGGGTCCGTTAGGGACTTCTGTTCCACAGAAATGCATGACTTGTAATTAGTGTTCCGGAACTTGTGTTCCGAAATTTTTTTAAAAGAAACTCGCCTTTTATAGTAAGAAACAGGTAATATGCATTTTTTTCGTAATTGTGATTCGTAATACAAACATGTACGCACTGGCAGATTTTAGAGAGTTTTATCCATAAAATATATAATGTGTTGTTTCATATGCCTGCCTTCTTATATGATGAGTATTGAAATGTAGATTTATGTTTATGGCCGGTTTTGTGAGGCGACATTTTGTGGTGTACCGGCATGTGTGTTTGACAAATAAGGGTGTGCCAGAGGTGAATGGAGGTTGCTTAACACTGCTCTAAGTCACCGTTGAGACCGCCTGTATGTTGGAAGGGCTGAGGGACTCAGTGGATCAACCGACAGAAAAACAGACGGACATTCGTGTCCCATGTTGAATTCGAACCTGTACCCGCGAATCACTAAAGTCTTGTACAGTTTAGAGAATTTTTGTTTGGGCTTGTACACCAAATTTCGTTGACAGAAAATTTACCTTATCGTTTCTGCAACAAATTGGCATATCGATCAGAATACTGGTGACACAAAATATAGATCTCACATAAGTTCTATAGTTTTTGTTTGAAGCAGTTTTTCGGCAGTCAGTGAATACGAGAATCTGTTTCAATGAATTTGCACTGTGGCAGTAGATCGTACATGGTCGTCGCGGTTAATACAAGCCCACGTTGCGCAGGAACCTGAGGCAATTCTACCCATCTTCCATACTCATGAGTCGTTTCTTAAACGTCCATCTTTATGTTATCCTACAGTCTTATTAACTGCCTTTCATGCGACTATTTCCCAAGAGGATCCACCGAAAAAATCCTGTACGCCGTGAAATGCAAAGAACGCATTTGGAAAGAAAATTTTACCAATTCCATATTATTATTATTATTATGCCTTTTGAGGAGTGTAGTTTAGAATAGTGACAATCGTGAGGATCTTGTGAGCTCAGAAATGGAGCTACGAGACTTCTTTACTAGCCGAGCGACTGTTAGCTCCTCAAAGTGGACTCTTCTGCGTTATGAATGGAAATGCTGACAGCTATTCTACCTTTCTTGTCTCTCCAAATAGAAGCAGATATTAGCTGAAAGTTGTCATGTTTAGGCGGTTCTTATTTTATTTGCTTTTTTATCCTTGTATGCAGTGGAGTTTGTTAAGAAGGGTCGACGAACCTTCTTTGATATTTCTTCAATGTATTGTTGCGCAATAATTGTTTCCCCGCCTGAAACAGGTTTACACAGGATGTGTAGTTAGGTGTAGTGTATTAATATATCATACTGTTAGCACGTTACCCTGATGGCTTGTCTTGTATCTTACTAACTCACCATTCACACACAACCATCGAAGACATTCATCATGGATGCCGTATAGGCTTAATCGTTGTAGTTGACACAGAGAAACAAACAGCGATCTCGGGCGTTAGCCAAATGCCGTTACACGTGGCATCATCTCTCATTCGATACATCAAGTGGTCACTCAGGTGCCGGCAGGTCGGCTGCTATACCCTGGCGTTTACACACCGCGTGTACACAACGGAACACTGTACTTCACGTGTGAAAAAGACTTTTGATTACGCCACGACAGGAGTAAGACGCACACCTTCCACTGCTCTCATCACATATCAACCACGTTTTATGAATGATTGTTAGACATGTGAATAGGTGGCTGGCAGACTTACCAATTAATTACTAACTCAGTGGAGTGAAATATATCTTGAATCTCTGGTAGTCACTCATGTGGTGTCAAGAAATTCCCCTCCTTTACTCTGTTTACAGGAGCCAACCACTGAATCAAGTTAACACCGTCACACACCATTTATTGAGGATTAAGCAGCTAACTGCTGCATTGTCAGTGTTCACTTCGATTCTCGTTTCGAGTCACCCGGAATTGAACCCACTTCTCCGCATCTATTTTAGATGGCGATGGTTAGACAGTTTGACGCTTTGACCGCTTTACCTCGTAGAAGAAGTGTCTGGTGCTTTGAGGGTCTCAGAGATTGCGTCTGGACTGTAAACCGCGAACTCTCTCGCACTATTGCATCAATTTTTTAACACATTGTGATACTGAGGTCTTTATCTTGTGTTTTGCCTGAAACGTTTTGAATTGTGAGCCGCGGAGGTTCATTCATTAAGGTTGTCCGTTCCGGGCGTAAACAGTTTTCTTTGTCTTTGTTACCTCGTGGAGGTCGACAGTGAGGCCTGTGAAGCTGCCTACGCAGTGGTCAGGGTTCTTAGATCGGGAGTGGTTATACCCTGAGACGAACACGCACCCCCCCTTCTAGTGCAGGAGCTTTAAATGGTATGGAGTTGCCCTTTCACCTCCATATACACCTTCATGATGGGCCTACGCAAACGGGAACCTAGTCCTTGCATTTACTGGTAATCAGTTGAAGCATGTTGCTTGTTGACTGAATTACACACCGAAACGATAAAATGGTAATGCGATATCCTGGAATTGGAAATCCATTTGTAATTACTTTCAAAAAACGAAATGCCATTAATATGATATTCTGTATGTTTTAATTGCATTGACAATTTGATAAAGAAAGTAGTGACTGTAATTTGATATGTCCACTGGATTCAATTGGCAAGGGGATTAAAATGAAAGATTATATTGCGCGCACTTTATTTTCCAGGAAAGGGCATTGAATTATGCAAGATAGGTTATTATTTCTCCCTTCGTTAGTGATCGAACCAGAGCTAGAGTTTCAAGAGAAGGGTGTTGGGTTCCTTACCCTGTAATGACGGCTTGGACTTGATGATATACATCGGTTTCAAATTTAAACGAGCTTCATATTTTAAACAACGCCGAACTTTATAGGCAGAGTGACAGTACATTCTGGTAAATATTATCGACGTCATATTCCGTGCTATCTTTATTATTGGCAGAGTTGTCGCTGTTGAAGGCGAAGGCCAGGGGGACGGACGACTGCTCTTAGTAGCGACCTTACAGGTGACTCTAATAGTCCCTGGTGACGCCTTCAACATGCAGTTTCTTGACTCTGCAACGTATGATTCTACCTATATCAGACTGGTGGTAACCTTCTAGGTTTTCGATTCACCATTTTGGAAAATGGTCACATTGGTCATTTCGGGTCAACTAGATGTTCCCCTTTCCAGTGGTATAATGCGTTTAAATTATTTGTATTCTAATTTATTAAATTAATGAAGTTAACAGTTGATTTAACTCACTTGTAGCCTCTGTATGGTAGTTTTAAAGTGGACTGCTTGTCATTTATGTGCTATGTAGCAGCACATATGAGCCTGATAGCTCAGTCGGTATATTGACTGACTACGGGCTGGACGATCAGGGTTCGACCTCCGACAGGGCCTGAGGATATTTTCTAGCCCCTGCGTCCAGACTCGCACTGGCGCCCACCCAGCCTCTTGCCCAATGGGCACCGTGGGGAGGGGGTATTCCCCGGGTAAGTGCGGCCGGGGCGTGATGCTGACTACTCACCCCCATCTAGTGCCAAGGTTGAGAATGAGTGGGAGCTATATCGCGTCTCTCCCCTGTGCGCCTACATGGCGCTTAATTGGATGGCTTTACCTAGCACTACTTGCCCTTGATCGGATCGCATACTATGTCCATTTTGATGGTAGAGGAGAATATAAATTTAGTTTGCATATGTTCATAAGCGACTCTGCACTTCACTTTTGGTCTGTATACCTCAATTCTTTTAATAGTTACAAGTACTTTGTGAACTTCCAGACAGTGATTTTAGTATCTGACGAACCGAGGAAATTGTTCTGAAGGAAGGACTACAAATTACTCCAACGTAGGATGCTTTTAAAGCATATTAGAATTTCGATTGGTGGCGGGGAACGGAGATTTGTTTACCCACAAATGTTAATTGACTGTGTTGAATGGATTTTAACCCAACCCTTTGAAGTCGAAGCTCATTTAAATAATATGTAAATATTCAATTAGCAACTCAATGAAGAGACAACACTTATACGTTACGAAGATCAGTTACTTAATGTTGTTTAAAGATACAAACAGTTTACTCTGAGAATGAAAATGTCAAGATGTCCAATAATGTCCATATGAAATTTTCATCAATAATAAAATAAATAACTTCTAAAAAATGTCATTTGATACATCATTCGAAAGACGCTGTTGCAAAATATATAGTCACCCCTCACAGTGAAACTTTATAATACGTGTAACACATATTAAAACAAAATGTATTTCGGAAATAGCTGCTGCGCTATGTACTTCAGGGGCGGTTTAGAGCAGAGCATGCAAAGGTCACTGTCCTACTTCCCTACTCCACCCCACGCCACCCCGCCTTAAGACGCCAAGATAGATGGCGCGGACAGTATAACGTCATTAAATAACCTAAACATCATTCAGTAATTCATCTTCTTCATTTTATTCTTTACTGTCGACGTAAGTGAATTGAAAGTTTGAAAACAACGTTTAGTTTAGGATTTTTGAGAAATGAATGAGTTATACTGTGGGATGTCAGGGTCTTAGCATGCTCACTTGCCAGGGTTTTAAGATTAATGTATAAAGTTAGAAGTGTTAGGGTAAGGTTATTTGGGTAGAGGAAAACGTTGGATATTAGGAAACTGGGTTTTATTATTAGTTGAGGAACATTCTTTTAAACATTAATGATGCAATCTTGTCCGGGTCGGTTTATGCTTTGTATACAGATCGTGACACTGATAGTTGGCGAGATTCATTTGTGGAAATGTTTCTGTCTCTTTATCCGCGCTGACCGTAGACTGCCCGAGGCTACATCGAAAGCGCTCTCGCTGATGCGTGACCACGTTAGGAACCTGCAGTCATACATTAATGACGTCACTGACCTGAAAGAAAGCGTAAAACTTATTTTTACATTTTTAACTTGCGCCTGTTAATGTGGAAATAATATGTTTTCATGTCTTTGCCGCATTATATCATCCCGTTCGGTTGTTTTAATGTCCTTGGTTTGTCGTGGACGTTTAGTGGTATTGTTTGTTTTTGGATGTAGAAAAAGGTAGTTTAATTAAAATGTTGAAATGCAGGTTTTGATTTTATCTATTTTTTTATTTAATTCTGTTGATTATGGTTTACTTTGTACAGTAAGAGTTGTTTTGTTTAAGCTGTTTTATTTCGTTGTATCTTGTGTATGCTCACGTGTTTCACGTGATCTTTTTCTACGTTATTTTCACTTTATTATTCGTAATATCTTGCGACCAATGATATATAAACTATGCAGTTGAGGAAATGTAATTAATAAATTCACAAACAGCCGCATTAGTATTATAATAGTTCTGAGTATATTTTTTTATGTTATTGATTTTGCTCTCAACACGAACACCAATATGCTTTTCAGAAACGGTTTAGGCATTTCGAGAAAACATACATTATTAGTAAATGTACTCGTAATCAGAATTTATAAGCATAATTACATCAAGGAGGGTGAGATGGGCGGGGCATGCAGCGCGTTTGGGGGAAATGAGAAATGCGTACAGACTTTTATTTGGCAAGCTCAAGGGGAAGATACCATTCTCAAGTTGATATTAAAATGGACGTTAGGAAATATATTTGGAGGGTGAGGATTGGATTAATCTTGCCCAGGATACGCATTGGCTGCAAGGTTTTTTGAGATTGATAATGAACCTTGGCATTCCATAATAGGCTGGGATTTACGCTTGATTAACTCGACGTACTGTTGAAAAAAGAAGGACTCTTTGGTTTTAATTTGCGATACGTAAAGTAATAACTTTTAATTTATCTTTATGAATAAGATGTGAGGTGGACTTGATTAATCTGGTTTGTGTAGGGTCCCGTGTTCGTTTCTAAAATGTTTTATCATAAATTTTTAGGTCTATTTTTACCAGATATTATTAGTGTGGTCAATTTTAAATGGGTGGGGCTTTTCAAGATAACTGAAAGTAAGATGTCAACTTAGAATGCCTGGACGTAGTTCTGTGGACGGTATTAAAATGTTGCTTAAGGTAAGAAAACGGCAGAGTACACCTGGAGTTATCTGGATGAGGATAGGATATTGCTCCATGGAATTATGCTTTTTTTACATTTATGTTCTCATTTCTTTGAAACTGTTAAAAACTTGACTGTTCATATACTGTGAAATCAAATATTTGCACTGTTCTTCTGAAGCTGCCTGCATATGTCATAAGTATTCGTTTCTACAGTCCTCCATCATTTTATTGACTCCCGCTTGAAGTCAATTATATTTCTTCGAAGAAACTGAAAGAAAAGGAAAAGGATAAGGAAGCCTGTTGAAGACATCGAGCCGATATCGAAAACTTGTTACGTCTGAGATCTGAGGAAGTTACTGCCGTCATTATAAGTGAGATTCCGGTGGAATTATATCTACAGATCAGTTTTATAGGGAGTTTCGTGGAATCCTGTAACTACCCAATGGGTGATGCTTCTCCGTTTAACGTTTGTGCACTGACTATGCACATATGGAAATGACAGATTAAATTATACAAGTGCTGTGTTAATGACACCAAATTAAATACACTCCTTTCTGCCCTCGGCTATTTAATCATAGGAGATACTGAGAACAATCTACGTAGAGCCATGTACAAATTGATTGAAGTCTCCAAAGCACAATTACATAGAATTTAAGCTTTCAGAGGAAAACGCCCAACAAACCTCGAATTACGACTGTAATAAAAAAGAATAATGTGTGTTGAACAACATAGGAGGTAAGCGAATGGAACTCGGTTGTGTGACGTGGAAGTGCTACCCCTCAATTGAGGAACAGAATGTTAGACCTGGACAGGATAAGGAAGGCGGAGTAGATCTACAGCTATCACGACCTCGTAGCAGAGGTGCGTGTGCTGGGTGTCGACTATTTGATCATGAGGACATTGCAGGCCTAAACAGTTTACGCATAGTGTAACCATTCTGGCACGTTTTTCAGAACTTGATATTCGTGAATGACCTGGTATTTCAGGTTATTGAGATTCTCCACGAGGTAACTCCCCTTCCAGTCAATTCGAAGAACGAAAAGGCGTATAGATCTTCATGTAAAGTGCCAGTTATTGTCGCACAATTTAGACCAAAATTAGAATATTTTGACAAAAAGGTGAACCTCACTATCACATTTTATAAAAACCCATTCAGTCTTTATTAAGTCGTTACATGCGTGCAGATTTCTGTCAGTGAAATTTTGATGTATTTTGTCATATTCTGTTTATAGTTATCGAATTGTATGATATATCGAGTTATTCAGCTCGCCGTCTTCGAAAGAGAGCCACTGTCCTCCGAACTGTGAACCCCTGCTCTAGATTATTATTTCTGAATTTTTGCGGCGGTGGGCCTCAGTTATGGGCGCTAAACCTTAACCATGTTCCTGTGGATGTGGTAGGTTGATTGGTTGTATCAATACGCCGATTTTCTCTTTACTCTAGTCTCACGTTTTCTGTAACACTCGGGCATTATATTTACACTTCGTATCGCCATTAAGAGTAACAACATTTACAGTTCCATTTAACGTTGTTACTTGTTGCCAGTAATATGTGGACAGTAAATAGAGCACACAAATTGTAACAACTTGTCATTTTTTGTGTAATGGCCTATTCACCTCGTGTTCTAACAACTGTCGGGCAGTGCATAACGTTGTCACACACTAGTATGCATTTTTTCCCCGCTTGCCTTTTTAGTTAATGTATTGTAACTTCAATTTATGTGTTCAAGAAGCCACTTGAAAGGCTCAGATGGAACGAAAATGGCCTCCATTGGATGGGTTAACTTATAATATGGTCCGGTATCGAACCTTGGGAACACGGTGATGAACCTTCGGGTTAGCTTTTTCTTCGTGGTTTAAGCTCATTGTTTCAAGAAACTGCTTACCAAAGGAAATTTTGTGCTTTCATATTTCTCTTACATAAACTAGCAGGTTCATTAAAGTAGCACGAAAACTGAAGCCAACAGACAGTCGATAATAGAGGAAGCGTCACTACTTCAGAAATGTACTTTTATTAACAGAACTTTACATTAATAGTTGGAAGCGCCCTTTTTTTTTATAATTTTATGAACTTTTTAAATATCAGATTGCTAAAGTACAGCTAATATGCGAGAATTTAAGATAGAACAGTTGAAAACTTGTATGTCGTACTTAAATTATATAGGAAAGAAATTACAGAAAAGTGGAAAAGTTGTGGGTTGGAATGATCGATGCTGAAGTGCACAAAACTCGCATTATCGCCTCCGCTGTCTTTATGGTGTTATGCAACTATCCCGCAGTTTCATTATAACCTGTGTTCACATCCAGATACGTGCACAGAATAGAACCCATTATTTGTGGGCCTGTTGTTTCCTTGAAAACATCCGAAAAGTATCCAAAATCACGGATTTTTTAGCTGAGAATTTCGCTTAATGGCCTCATTTTTATTTTCCAGACATGCACATGGCTAAACTAATTCCCACTCAATTGAACTTTTGAATGGTGTTTTATAAACGATTACCGTTCTGAAATAAAACTGAAGTAACTATTTATGTAATTTAGATTAATCTACATAAGAATAACTTCTATAAATTAAAGAACACGGCCACAATTTAAATGACCACAGACCGTAGCCCTAGAACTGCCAATGTAGTGTAAGGCGGTTTGTATTATAGTTTATTTAACGACGCTTTTAAATAAACTATAATAATAGTCGGTTTGTGGGCAATAATTTTTTGTATTATTTTTTCACAAAATAGATCAATAAATAATGTTCCTCGTTTCGAGAAAGACGCAATACTCCCCACCTAAAATATTATGAGCTGTCGAGTCTATATTTTTTTAGGAATAGTTGCATGAAGTTTATATTTTGGCAAGATTTCAGCCTCTTAGGGCGACGGGTTTGCAGACAGCCATCGTTAAAGTTTATGATGTGTGTTGTTGGTAACGAATTTTATTCTCCTAGTGCTTCTGATCCTCTGCATTTGGGAAGAGGGCTTCCCTTAATACCGTTGCATTTACTATCCTTTGCTTCATCTCTGCTATTCGTTCCCTCCTCAGATCCAATCCAATCCGTGTCACGTTCTACGTTGTAATTGCCAGTTTATCTTAAACTAGTCCGTAATCCATTGCCATCTTCGTCAACGGATTATTCTCCAGGATTGTATTTCATTTAGCCTTACGAGTACCGGTCCATGGCGCAACCCGCATCCTTGTGGTCCAGTTTTTTTTCTGCGAAGATTCACTTTCCGTTAGATAAGACCGCTCTGGGTAACGGGCCCTGAATGCACACCGAGACACTGTGACCTAGAGCTCGCGACGTTCACCTAAAAATGACAAAGAAAGTAAGTGAAGGCTGTATCTTCCAGTAGGTTTAAAAACCTGGATTTCGAAGTTTATAGGTTGTACAAGTGTTTGTGTGTGCGTGCGTGTATGTATGTGTGACCATCGTCAAAATTCTAAATATACTTGAGCAAATCGATTTTCACTACCAATCATTTCACTTTCTTAAATCATCGTGTAAAGCTTTGCTTTTGTTTTCTGGCAGTAGTTTCATATAGTTCTGTCTGTGTACCACTGGAACAGTGTGCCAATACGTTAACAGTAGAAGATGGATTTGCATTTTGTAGTGATCACTCGTTTGTGAAGTGGGTATTTTTATCGTATCGTACGTTATGTTAAATGTACTATACTATCGAGTTTTAACTGCTTGGTTCCTTTTTATGTATTTGACAATAACATACTAAGCAAGACACATCTCCTGTGATAAGGATTGTGAATGTGAGGGTTATGAAATCAGAAGTCCACTGCTTATTTTATAAGTCGCTGAGCACACAAGAGAAATTAGCGATCATCGAGTAAGTCCAAATACACACATTGCAAAACTAATCATTTACCTTATTATAACGTACGATGGTTTAATTACCAATGAAATTTAACAATAGGTGATAGACATATTTAATGTGAGCCGTGTTCTAGTAGCAAGGACATTAATCTAGCAATCCGTTTATATTTATGCTTCTAGTGAGAGGGTAAAAGTAAAGTAAAGTTAGCTGTTCTTGTGTTTAAGCTCTTGAACCGGTTGGGAAGTTTAAGCGAATCTAACCGGGGCATTACATTGAGGTGAGTGGTCGGCCAGCTCTGGCCATTATTTACCAGGAAGCGCCTCTTGGTACCCATTGAATATGAGACTGCGTGGGTCCCACCTCTGCAGTATATATTCATTCATGTGTAGGTAACCGGTTCGTCGTACAAGGCAGAAAAGGCGAAGACCATATCTACACCGCTGCTGTCAACAGAATTGATTTTAATTTTGTGCTTATCTTCACAAAGCCAAGGCCACATGTATGTTGTAGAAGGAATTCTGGTACACAATCTAGCCGCTATGGGTGGCTGGTGTCTGTAACCACAACTACCACATAAACTTGCAGCAAAACAAGAATTCACCTGTGATCAGTTCTGGGAAGACCGCCATGGAAACATGAGAGTTGGTGGTTGTACGCAGTATACCTGGATAAATGAAACAGGTTCGATTAGTTCAACGTAGTTGTAAAAAGTCCGCAGATGCTGCTACAGAGTGTAAATATCCAGTCAGCAGAAACCCTGGGAAAAGCTTGCAGGCGGTTTGTTATTGGACATTTATGTCTACGACAGTACGGTCGCCAGTCTGTCGCGATGTGACATGCAGAGAGGCAGGCCTTCCTCATCACGGAAATCTGAGCAGTTGCTTTGTTTCACGATTTTAAGAATCGAATATAAGTGTTGCCTGACGTTTGTCACGACAACTAAAGGAAAGTAGAATACAAACTGTAATTGTTTTGTTTGGTTGTGAAATTTGGTTACTAATCCTGAGGCGAAAAATACATAAATTGAAAACAATATAAGGGTTATTAGTAGAATATTTTGGACTTAAGAATGAGGAGAGCTTTATAATTTACACTGAGCGTAAGATACTATGGCTATAAAAAGAGGAAGATAAATTTGGCGGCACATGTAGCTTGCGTGATAGAGATGAATGCATAGAAATTTTGAGTAGGAGGAACTGAAAGGAAGAGGCCACTGGGACGGTGTTTGCGTACATGTGAGATAGGTCTTAAATATGGTTTGCGGCTGTGTACTTAATTAATGTGTGACTTTTTTACATTCGTTGATTCTGATTTGTATAAGAAGGCTTACATAGGACAGTTAGGATACTGCAGTTTTGGAATTTTCAAATGGGCGAATACTACAATTTAACTAGTATTTCAGTTGTGTGTTGCTTATAGATAATCAGTTTGTGCCACAAGATGGTGCTACGCCATAACATAGTTGAGACAACTTTTGAAACGTCCGTACTTAACGGAAGAATATGAATGTTTGAAGACGAAGTAGTCGTATAAATATTTTGAATTACTTGGGGTGAAATGAGTGGAAAATTTAGGCTATCATTTATAAAGGGACCGAATTATTTGCGCAGATCAGTGAATATGATAGCGTGCAAAAGTTAATGTTTTGCGATAGGCTAGGGTAAGAAAAGCAGAAACGCCCTGAGATACTTCGTGGAAAGCAGTCAATTTTAAGACGTAGAAGAAAATGTGAGAATAACGTTGAAATTTATCTTAGGAGGTTGGATTCTGAGGGTGGGAGACGATTATAGCAGTCTGATGACTGTTCAGTGGGCTTTGATGTTAGCGGTGTTTAACCTTCCGGCTGGAGTGGGAGAGATTTGGTTGCTTCACCGGAGAATGAATAATGCAGTTTTGAAATAATGCCCTCCTAGAAATCAGAATATTTTTATACGAATATGTAAACACTACCGGTTTGTGACTGAGAGTGTGTAGTGTTATTTATTCATTTATCATAAACAGAGGGTGCACAGGATGAATAAATGCGCAGGAACTATGATTTCGGCAACCACTTTGCCTGTGTAACTAACTAATCAACCAAACAGTAAACTAAATGACTTGCGTTTCGTTTCTATAATTGATAGTTAGTCGACGATGTTCTTCTGTTTACTAACATCCGCCATTTGACGGTCTTCAGGAATTTCAGTTTATTATACCCCACGCCTTTGTGCCCTATTTAAGATAAATTTTAATACAATTCTCCGTATTCTCCCAAGTGTTACTTTTTCCTTATGAGGTTTTCGGTGCTAATTTTATTAATTCCTCGTCTACGACTTCAAATTACGACCACATTCATTACCATAGACACATTCTTCACCTCCTGTGTTGTTCCATACGAAGTTCTGGGAAGAACATATGAAGATTAGGATTTACTGATCCACTTCTGTGCACTAATTTGTACTCCTACTGGTTCCTAGTATGTACACTTTAGGAGAATATGTATGTAATTTATTTCTTCTATACGTTTATAGCTTATTTAACGACTCCGTCATTGGTTCAGATTCTACAGGGTTGATTTATAAGGTAAAAAGTAAATGGAGACTTTTCCATTGTGCTTAACGAAGCACACCACGCATTGCAGGTGTATGTGGGAGTGGCAGTATGGATCCACGCATTTTTAACTCGGCACTAGACGGGGGTGAGTGGGCGTAATAACTACCGTATCTAAGACTTCAAATAACAAGTAACGGAGCCCTACAAACAGAAGTATAGCGACAGATACGTAAGGCAACTACAGTATCCGTTTCCTTTAATGGGAAAACAAAGACCTCTTCAGAGAAGTGAAAGATTTTGTATAAATGTTATCAGAGCCATCCTAACCTACGTAGCCGAAACAAGAGCTGATGTTACAGAACCAAAACAAATGTTGGAAACAGTTGAAATGAGTGTGTGTGAAGGATTGGCGGGTGGGGGGAGGGCAAGGTTTGATCGAGACATAAGGCATCAGTTCAGCATCCAATAAGCAGAATGTGTGTGTATACAAAGGGTTTAATTCAGCAGCCATGTGTCACGAATGGTACCAGACAGGATTGTATGAATAACAAGAGACATCTTCCCCAAGAGATGAGTGGTCCTGCAAGACCACATACAAACGGCGAGATTCAAACTCTGGAAACATCAGACCCATGGCTTAGAGAGCAAAAGTAGAAGAAGAGAAATAAACACTCTATAAATATAGATTTCATTAGGCGACGATGTTACTTTAAATTTTGTGGACTAATTCGATGCACGAGTGTCGTTCTTGAAAATCGTTTCTCAGATGGTCAATATATTTTCCGCCTTCTATGGAACCTGAAGGTTCACTGCAGTGTTCACAAGAAATCGATATTCTTCCCTGTCCTGAGCCAGACTAATCTATTTGATGCACTCCTACCATTTTTTTAAAATCAGTTTTAGTATTATCCAGTCTTACCTAGGCCTTCCAGGTATCGTCTTTCTTTCACGCTTTTCTCTGCTCTCTCGCCCCTCTGTTGCTTCTTGATGCGATCGCTGTTATGTATTTTGCGATATGTTGTGTTTAATAACTCCATGGAGCAGAACTGATAGTCACTCAACCCGATGGTTCGTTACCGTTTTCATAAGAGCTCTCCACTAGTCTCCACTAGTACACCCCCACCACACACCCCAGTTCCGTTTTAATATTTCCTCCCCTCCCGTAGTTTTTTCCCATACGAAATAACAGGGAATATTATAGATTTTGTACGTAAAATACCTAACAAAAACTTCTTACATTTTAGGATCAAAATCAAAATGCTGATGGTGGTTGTAGTGTCTCATGTAAACGTCGCATATCGATATCCGGTGCTGAGCGGGATTCGCCCAGGGTACTTCCGGTAGCGGGACATACGGTCTTCCGTTCTGTAGCTCCATTCGCCATTTCTATATGTTGCGTCATAAACTGCAAATAATTTTTTCTTGGAAATTGACATTAATCTGAATTCAGAATTTATGATCTTGCTAGGGGCATTCGAGCTAGGTTCTATGCAGGCCAAAGTGGGGAAAGTTGGGTCCATATTGAAACAGAAGTTAATAGCGCGAGATAAATGTTCAAGTCGACGCAAAGTTAAGATCGTTGTCACACAGCGAACGTTTGGCCATAACATGACGAGGTTACTCATTTCGTACGTTTTAATGACTGACTAGGCCCTGCAAGCATCTGCTCGTTCTGTGCAAAAGCGATCTCAGTTTTGTTCACACGATCCAAACAACCGCCAGTCTTTTTTGGGAGGACAAGTCGGTTCAAGTTTGTATAAAGTGGAAGCTAAGATTAAAAAAATCGACATCGCAAATCCCACGATACTCATTGTAGGACGACTGAAGTTCGATTCCTGGCTGGGGAAGGCATTTTTTTCTTCATCATATCTAGGCAACGTATTCGACTAGCCAACTTTCCTGTCCATAGGGACAGGGATTCATTACAGTGATCGTGCATTTCCGGTCTTGAGGGAAATTTCTGTCATAGCAAGTAGAAGGCTAGTGTTACATGAGCCCATGTTGTTAAATTAAAATAGAGCATTGCTCCAGCGAGCACATTTTATAATCTCAGCATTGAAGACATTTAGGACAAGAGTTTAAAACATGAGGGAACTTGATCATAACGAAATTTTCGTTTTAGGCCGTACACTTAATCAAAACTTTGCTGCGTGCAGCAACTTGCACTAATCTTAAAACTTCAACTTGTATTGCCGAGTATACAGTCTAGATACCTCAAGAAGAAACCTTTGTTTGCTAAGCCTAAAATACATAGGTAGGGCGCCGTTACATTCCCCACAAATCAACCCAATTATCAGTATGTACTGATCTAAGAGCTTGTTCACGTGGATTTAAAATTCTTGTCGTTCTGTAGCAGTACTTGCCTTAATTTGGCACACACACACGTACAGTCTTATGATTTTGTGGTGTCCTTTGATTTTTGTCTGCGCAATGGACTTAGATGATTTTACCCTCATGTACTGACCACTCAGAGAGAGAGAGTGTTTGCTGACAGATGCGTCCTACCAGGTGTGGAAAGTTCAGCGTTGATAAAGCATAAATTACCGATTGCTGTCTTCTGGGTTATTGTGCCGTGTATTCTGGTAGACTTCCACCAACCTACCTATAGCGTTTCTGGCTAGTACTTGGGAGGAATTCTTCACTAGCTGAACAAACTTTTAGCTTTTCTAGAAGGACTTTCCTCCATGGAGTTATTTAGTTAGTTAGTTTAGCTAGTTAGCGGCCCTCGTGGTATATGAATGTGTGTCTAACAGTTCGGCGCAGGTTTGGGTATCTAAAATTGATTACGAGATAAATGTCTTTAGTAACCAGTTAGGTCTGAATATCCGCTCGGTAGGTTCTTGCACTTTTGGCCATAGAAGCAAATAATTCGCAATTGCATGATGATTTTCTATGGTAGACAGGCTTATTTGTTGAGCTATGATTAGGTTTTGCTAAATACGGAATGCTCCAAAAATGTATCTACCAAATCTAATGCTTTATTTCACCTAAACAACCGGATATAAGAACCTCGTTCAAATACCTTTCAGATCAGCATCTTAAGTCATTTATATTATGGTGTGTTCAGTGTGTTTGCTCACGAACTTTCTGAATATTGGTTTTAGTCCTTGTGAAATATTTGCCGCTTTGAGACCATTCGTCCAAAAGTGGTCTGTATCGCGAAACTTCTTGAAATTATGTGCCTCTCCGATCCAGCTTTGACGCCAAACTTTACCTCCAACGCTCTTCTGGTCATTTCAAGGCTTTTGGTTGATAGAATGTACTCTTCGATGATGAATATTCGCTGCTCGGTACTGTACAAAATCGAACGAAAACAAATGATAATCAAATGGCGTGGGTACTAGAATGCATCAGGGAAATTTATTCAAATTATAATCACTCGTTGCGGAGAAATTTGAGTTTTAACTTGGTAGATACATTTTTGACAATTCTGCGCTCAATACTGCCTTACACTTGCGCCTATTGAAGTCTTTGGGGCACTTTTACGATGACGCGGTTGCTAAAAGAGAAAACGTATGAAGTGGCTGTGTGACCGTTGTTGACATAGTTAAGTGCATTAGTGGCAGGAAGGAATTCGCCGACAAGATGACCACCTGGCAGGGCAAGGTTTAGACCGTTCCATAACAACGCTCTGCTGTGGAAGCTACAGACAAACGAGACACGGGCAGTGTTAAAGTTGCCTTAGGCCTGATCTAGTTAGCTCATCGTGGCCGAGTGGCGTGATGTTACGTATCCAGTAGGATAAGACAATGCCCATGTCTGTCTGTCCGTGGTCAAACCACGCATTGCTCATGATGGAATAACCCGTTCACTATTCAAGTTTGCTTTGATTAATATGGAAAATAAAAACATTAATGTTTTAACTGCGGCATTATTGTAATATTAGTTAAACCCATTGGCATGCTTGAAGTTTGTTTTGAAGTTTACAGTGTTGGTGGTACATAAGGCTATACAGTCCAAAATGTGCTACCAGAATGTATTTTTTCAGGATATCCGTTGTCTTAAAATGTTAATTCGTTATTAATTTTGTCTGTTATTCACCCATCTGAGTGCCCTGTGTTGCATGTCTCTGTATAACACCGTAGAGATGAACATTCTGTTTGCGCAGTTTAATTCTTCGTGTAAAATTATTTATTAATTTCTACTGAAAGACGGATTGTGTTCTATCCCATTGATAGCTCTGGGTGTAATGTAATTTCAAAATAGACATTTTTGCTATTTTTGTGAAAATATTTTTGAATCTTTGTCCAGCACTGTGGACCCTACTACTAGTACTGTCATGCTTATTCTTATTATTATTATTATTATTCTGTCGTTGTTGTCTCCAACAGGTCCTCTGTGCTCTATCGAGCCCCTTCATTATTACGATAACATTAACGCTGAATTATATGCCTAGTGACTTTTGTGTTGTTGGCAATCTTTTATTTTCGGTTGGTACATGGTTCCAGTCTCGACAGTAAGGTCGACTACTCTGTTTCTTCCGGTCAGCTACTTCATTCCCTTTAAAATTTGGGGAGCGCGGGGCGGGAGACAGCAAAAACTGCCGCTTTCGGGTTGGCAAACACGGACATTCACGAAG
>NW_019060152.1:98065-108426 GCF_000696155.1 Zootermopsis nevadensis | reverse complement strand
TGGTAAACGTTTGCCGACGTTTCAGGGGTGATGGATGCGGCAGGCATCTCAGAAACGTCTATGAAATTTTGTCAGACTACACGGCGCAATTACCCAGAAGGCAGCCATTGAGATCGGTGGTACCAGAGGCCGATGCTTCGTTCTAAAGACACGCGGAGCAGATACTGGCTTCGTAGTTCCCGCAAGTGCAGTTGACGTAGTGTCTTACTTTTTCAGGTAAACAACATGCATGCAGGAAGTAAATGAAGTGGTGAAGTGCACGTCCCAACAGTCGATGTTATTAGGTGAAGATTACAGAAATTGTGATCGGATGACCTGCACGAAAGAAGCCACTTGTTAAACCTTGGCGTTAATGGAATAATTATATTAAAATATCACAAAGAAGTAGACCTTGTGTTTCCGAATGGAGGTTTTATTTGGTTTAAGATAGGTTCTAGTGGTGGGTTCTATGAACAAAGAAATGATAGCTGCACGTTTTATAAAAAAACGGATTGACTAACTGAGTTAATAAAGAAGTTAGGATTACTATTGACAGAAATTTGCAATGTGGGATTCTGACAATTTCGTAACGTCTTCTTACTGTCGTCGGTTCTTTGTGAACTAGAATTTCCACTTACCGCATCCGACTTCCTTGTATGTATCCAACGCATTCTGGACGTATCGTGTTCTCCAGGCGAGGTCTTGATGTCTGCCCATTTAACGTTGGAGAAGATAGAAATTTGAATTTTTATAGGAGGGCATGTTGAGCGGAATTTGGGTGTCGTCTCAGTTGATAGATCGGGAGTGAAGATAATGGTGTGATCTGTGATTGCTGGCAGAGTGGAGCGTACAAATGTTTGTGGAATGTGAAAACGATGGGGCCTGGTGTTCTCCACACACGCCTACACAAAGTTTCGAAAATGCATCTCATCTAAAGCTGGAAAGAACACACACTTGCAAAAATTGTCGGCAAGCAGATGGTAAAATTTCGCCCGTGTTTGCAAATTGTCCGCAACCAAATATTCGGTGTTCGTCCGTTCCCGTTGGAAATGAAAAGGAAGATGCATTGTTACCAAGTGTGGACGTGTTCCTGAGAACGACACCAGTCTGCGGTGAGTTGCCACCAAGGCAAGCGTTCTGTACAGAAACAAGGGCAGTTCCATTGTCGTGACTGAAAAATTCTGCAGTTCGTAGAAGTTATGGTAACTATGAAACTGCAGAAAATTATCCGCGTGCGAACAAACTACTTTTCTTGCTTGTTAGCTCGATGCGTGTGTGATTGTCATTAATATGGGGTGCTGCGGTTCGGTTCTACGCGTAATGTTACCACCTCGGCCCTCTGAGTCACGCCCTTTTCTGTATCCCATCCTCTCACCGCCCTGGCTCCAGGAATATTGAATAACAGAGTAATATTCTGAAACGTAATACAATACCAGACATTTGTTTTCTGACCAGCAGGCATCGTCTGATGTCACATCTAACCACCATCATGAGTTGGTGTTGATTTCTTTATTAATGTAAACTTGTATTTGGTGTAGCGGGCTTACACATTGAAATTGGACCATATGCATCCGGGTGAGAATAAATTGGTTTCATTTTTGCTCTTCTGCTGTGCAGTTTATCATCAGATAATGTTTCCTAGACCTGCGTCACGATATGGAGGGAATTTGATAGTTGAACTAGCAATCCACTGAATTAGATTTTATGTATGCAGAAGAATGTGTTCATAAAATGTGGGTTTTTATTCTGTTCAAGAAATTAACTTGTATGAGTTCGAGAAAACCAATATGTTGTGAGATTTCAGGTTCTCGTGGCATCTTCTGGGTCGTTGCGCTGTGTAGTCTGGTAGATGTTTACCGAAGCTTCAGATGTAACATTCTATCAGCCAGCATGGCGCAACAATCCACAAAACTGCCATCACCAACAAATTTTTCAGGTAATGAAGATTTCTGTCTTCTCGGTTGTTGCGCTTTGTAGTGTGGTTGATGTTAACCAACGTTTCAGAGGTCATACTGCCTCCGTCATCAGGGCGATCATCTACCAGACTACACAGCGCAACAACCCAGAAGACAGTAATCTTCATACTCACCGCTGTGAAAACCTCAAATCGTACGTTTTCAGGTAATGTTCTTAAGTCAGATCTGAGGGATATGTGGGTCTTCCCGCCCCGCCCCTGCGATTATTGCATGTAATCGGCAGTAATAGTCCTTTCAGCAAGGCGTCAGATGAGAACACAGTCGAACGTACTGCCATATTACCGCAGAGTTTATATCTACGTTGATACTATTAATACACTTAATGCTTAGTTGAAGTTGCGTTTCCAAAACTGTATCAAATTAGTCAACTGAAGCTCAGCTATGGATAAGACAGGCCATTACAACTCTAGCGTTTTAATGCTTTCGTACCTTCTAACGAGATGTGCCCCACTTGCGAGGAAGTTCTGAACAACATTGGAAGTTACTGTCTGAAGTAGCTGTGCTAATTGTTCTTCTTGAGCTGACGCAATCAGTGCGATTGGACGTGGATGTCAGAATTGTATGCAGAACTGGGATATCGCAGTCAGTAATGTTACTGGGTATGATCTGGACAACTGTTGTTTAGTCCCCGGTTGAATCAGGGATTTTTATCTTCGCGCTTACACCCAGATTGGCTCTCCAATCTTCTGTCCATTGGGTACCGGAGGGTAAAGTGGTCGGAGACTGAAGCTCACCATTTGCCTCCATCTAGTATCGAGTTCTACATTGCGTGGAGTTTTATCTCAGTGGCTTTTATTAGCCTCCATGCCCTGAACTTAGGAAGCTTATTTTTACTTTTCTCAAACGAGGGCCTGGGTAGTATTGTACCAAACTTTCGTACGAAGTTACTGCCTCCGTATTTAGAGTAGAAGCGAAAGGCAACAAATCCACCCAAAGACTACATCTTGTTACAACCCAGACGAAGTTAATTTCAAACTCTTGCCGTTTTGCACTATTTTAACCTGTTTTAAATTTAGTGAAGAGTTCGTAGGCCCGTTGCAGTTTTAACAAACTGTAAAATACGTCTGCTACAAACGTGTGGTGATACGAAAGAGAGAATTATATCACTAAACATATATTTTTAGAAGAACTTAGGCAGCAACGGTCCTTCAAAATCAGTTTCACTGTGCAAGTCTGTTTACTTTGTCCTTTAAATAGGCAGGAAGTGGCGGTACACTTGTCTCATTTCGGCCAGTTCTTTAGTTAAACTTTCCTGTAACACCACATAAACTAGACTAATACACTCGACTTCAAGGATTTTTCTTTCTGTAGATGTAAAATGTTTACTGTAGAGTTACCACTCACGTTATTTTTAACTTTTAGACCCATTCAAAGTCTTCCATCCTTTACTATGCGTGTAATGTCTTGTAATGACTTCGCTACACACAGCACCGACAATGCATGTTTGCGTGACAGAAAACCTGTGAGTTTTATGTCTCTTAAAGCAAATAACTGCAACAGGAATTAGTTCCAACCGACAAACTTTGACAGTACAATCCAGAGTTCAATACTCGCCAGTACCAAAGCCCGCCATGTTAAAGAATCCTGACACAGTCCTCTGCAACACAACCTTCGTCCTTTCGGTCTTCCAAGCGGCCGCTTTAAAAGCGGTTACCATCCCTCCTCACCAGGATTGTGTCTGAATTCTTTGTCTCCATCATCAGAGCTAAATGTCCAGCCCATCGTGGCCCACATGAACCACTACCCTGTCGGTAGGCGAGCTGTTATATTTTAAATATTGGCAACTTATGCCTGTGTGTAATTATTCTCTTGGACTCCAGATATGTTTTTTTACAAGTAGCAAACTTTTCGGAAACTGGTTCTAATTCGTTATCAGATGTCAGGATCAAGTTTTGTACTAGCTCCACCAGCCGTTTGTTCTTGTGAATATCATTGGTCATTGATAGAGGTTGCGCGAGTAGTCGTGGCACGTAAATGCGCGATGCGTAAGCCGACAGAGGGGAGTCAGTAGTAGTGGGGGTCGCACAGCCTCAGCTGCGGTGACTCACCGATCTAAACACAGCTAGAGCTACAAACCAACTGAAGCTGACACCCCTCTAGCGCGTGCTTCGGACGGGTCCATCTCATACGACCACAAAATCAGTCCTTTGCGCAAGTGCCAGCACTTCTCGCGCGATCTCTAGAATTCCCTCTTTCGTGTAACCACGCATTTGTTGTAACAATGTCACGCACTTTAATCTGTACTTAAACATGACGTGAGAAATATTTCAACCTGAAGTGATCACTTATCCACTCTTCATTGGTCCAAATATATCTATGGGCATTTCTCAATGTCTGTTTTTTTATACATTTTCATTTTGTAACCACATGCAACAAGTGGCAGTACTGTTGTCACAAACAGTAATTGTGAAGGGGTTGATTGAGTGAAGTGAGGTCAGTAACTCTCGTACGCAGATCATGCGCAATGGCGTCATCATTTTACTGTACGAACTCATATAACCGTATCGTTTCATTATCGAGTGTAGGAAATCAGAAAAAGTGACTTGCACTGTTCACCTTCTTCATAAATCTTGTCAACTGTGATATCGTAATGCTGTAATATTATATTTGGAATTGTACTTTCTTGTTTATGAATCTTTTAGTAAGCAGCAATAAATGTTTTGACGTGGTATTCCCTTATATTCAAGAATCTAAATCTTTCAGAATGAAACTGCCAAAATAAGGAGTCATTCTCGGAAACGTCTAATTTTTGATAGATCAGTTTTAATATATCGGTTAAATTCGTGCGCGTGTCACCAAATTGCATGCTTCCAGACCGTGGATGGACTTATCCCTTTACCAGGGCTTCAGGTTAAAAGAACGGCGTTGCTAATTTTACTGTTTCTTATCTGAACTGCCATAACTTTTGAGCAAACGGTCACACGATCCTCGGTGGCAATGTTGTCCTGTGAATTTTAATTCTTTTGCTTTTCACAAGGTCATAATGTTTGTTGGTTCGTGCGTACATACACTGATTTTTTTTCTCGCACGAACCAATAGGTCGATTGCGATATGGTGTTCGAAAACAAAGTTTTAAACTTTAGCCGCGTTTCATGTGCAAAATTTGGGTGGTGAGATGCAAAGAACGTAAGTTCGTAGCTACATATAAAACGCATAAGTTGACCAACGCGATAAAGAATAATTCGAAATACAGAGAAGTTTTTTATTTTTAAAATAATACAGTACCACGACAAATACGTTATAAAGTCGTTGTCATATTAACAAAGAAAGGAGAATGCAATAATCAAAATATCTCATTGACCTTACTAAAAATGAAAATGTTACAGCGGGTTGAAGTATGTACCGTAAAACGTTAAACTCACCTGAGCTCTGCTGTTTGTGTTGTAACGTTGCGAGGTTTTGCCTACGGCAGGTTGAAGCTAAAGCGCCCATCTCTTGCCCAGATTTCTAAGAGGCATAGAACTGACGGAATGAAATTACTTCTTTGTAATTGTCATCACACATTTTCAGTAAACTCTGTAATCGCATTTGTAAACTTTATAAACAGTGTATGTCCGTTTACTGCAATAGAATATTCGCCGGAAGAATCCAGGGCCTGGAACTGAAAGGAACTGACGTCACTCTTAGTTTCCATTATTCACGGCCGTAGCGCCGAATGGTGTTGTCTTGTCTTGTATGTAGGTCGCTTTCTGAATTAACGGCATTGTTGCCAAGCAACGAAACAGCGGATGATATGGATCGTTTTATGCATTATATACCAACTATACCTCCAGGCCGGGGGCAAGGAACATAGGGAGACAGCCATTTTATATTATCGATTGCGAGGCCGGTTGTTTGCAGATCTGCAGGTTTCAGGAAATATTGCTGCTGTTGAGAGGATTGCGGAGGGCGCTTCGTGATGTGTGTAATGACGTCACTTTATCGAAGTAAAGTGTTCTCTGACAGTAGCAACGCGATGATAGCTTCCTCACACGACTGGATACTCTGTATTCAAGTGCCCCCCTTCCACCCACAAACCCCTTTTAGTTGCGTCGCACAGCCTGTGTCAGCAGAAGACAAGACGTTAAAATATTCATGGGATTGATTCAACAGTTTAGTATGCGTAGGGATTCTTAAAATGCTTCAGATAGGCAGTAATCAACTGTAAAACATGTTTCAGCGGTGACAGCTCTGAATCGAGAGTTGATAGTGCGAAATCTGTCTTGGCGTATGAATGAATCGGTGAAGCGTGTAATGGAAAAGGTCGCGAGTGTAAAGTTATCAGTGATATTACACATAGAATTAGGCCTGCAAAGTCGTGTAGAAGCTCTGAACTTAGGTGAACAATGTGACCAGTGTGTTCTTTATAGTGGGCTTTTGGGTAGTACAAATTATTTCCCTAAAAACTTCAATTCATCTGACACCCATACCTTAGCTGTGGGCAGTAAGTATTTAAGCAAGTAAAGGTGGACGTAGCATGTATCAAGCTGGAGAAAAGTCAGAGGACTAAGGGACTGAGACTTCGGCTAGATGGAATAATACTAAGATTGATCATGATTGATTGTTTGATTGAGAATGCGGACTGATGTTCATTGGTTGGTTCATATGAAATAGATAATGGGATTTCTTAACCAGCTGAGCAACGTTCAGTTTCACAATAAATTAGGTTACAAGAAAAAATTGTTTCTGAAACTGTAGTCTGTTGACAGAAGGTTAATGAGCTTTGGAATCAAAAGTTTGTATCTGCATTGAATCCAATCCAGTTATTTTGCCGTATAACAGAAGACTAACATACAATATCACGGAAGGCAAGGCGAAACCACCGTGGTACTTTCGCATGAGCGCCGCGAAAGGGGTCACGACGATCAAGCTGACCATAGACGACGATAAAAACAGTATAAGCCAGTTGTGGACACCTTTCTGTTATAATAGTAGTGTGTGAGCAAGGAGGTAGCCCTTCTTAGGATTTAAACCAATGACACTCTTAGTAACGTATTTATTTTGTTTTAATTAATAGTTTAGCAACCACTTAAGGACAAGGGCCGTTATAGCGTTGTGTTCTTATGGTTCGAGGGTCTGTTGATTGACTCGGGGATCCGCAAAGCACTCTGCATCTTTGGTTTTTGGAAGTGGCAGACGTTAAATGGCGCCACTCCGTATTTTGGAAAAATTTTCGAAATGCAGTCACTCAGTTTATATAACTATCTGCAGGTTGTGAAGTCAGTAGATTAGCAAAATCCTCGCCCGTGCCATTCATTACATCCCCAGGTCATATAAGTCAAGGACGTTAACACAAGTCCGAGGACAGAATCGTCCTTTTCGGCTTACCTCTCAATTATCCATTTCTTTTGCGATAACACCGCTGGCCCCCAACATTTACAATCCCCTTATTCAAGCCGGTGACCATTAACAAGCAGCTCATGGATAAATACCTAAATTTCACAACGCAAACTACAGCCTGATTAGCGTTTCCACGATTACATAAGACGACGAATAATAAGAATGTTCCTCGGTATGCAGATTCTGTAGATGAATAGAGGATGGTGATGCATAATAAAAGTGATGGAATAAGAATTTTATGTGTTATGAGTTTATTGAAAAAGCAGGACTTTCAATTTTCATTTCAAACTTTTGTGATATGGTGAACATGTGAATAAATACAATTAAAAATATCTTCTAACTCTACAGCGTGATAACTTTGCATCTGTAAAATGCTGAAGAACGCATTTCGAAGGTAGGGCCATTTCTACCCCTAATTAGAACACACCTTTACACTTTAGTGCATGTAATATCAGTAATTACATTGTTCATTAAGCCACGCATACTATACATGCTGTAACAATACACATCCTGTTTACTCCTGTTCCAAATGGTTATAAGGAAATGTCATGAGGTCTGCACACAAATGGCTGAGGTGTTCCAGCAGCAGCAGCAGCAGCACGAGAGATAAAGACGGAGCCTTACATTCGTGATGTCCGCAACCCATCGCATCATTTTATGGTTCTGCTACGCCCGTAGTTTCGATGTCCTGATCCCGCAGTAAAATCCATAACGTCGATGGTGCGGCAAGCCATGGCGTGCCAATATTGCTGTGGAGGTCACATACAGTGTCAGTCGGATGCCAGAAGCCATCTTCTTTTACTGTAATATTCGATCCAGATGACCCGCAATGCTACGCTACTGCAAGTTCAAATTCAGCTGAGCTGGACCACGATATTCTTCAGCTCTTGCGATGCATTATCGAGCCGTCTTCCACAGGATTGTGGAACGGGGAAACATCATACTTTGCTGGCTTATTTATACGTTATAGCGTACTGTTTTTAATCTTAAAACTTTGCATACCATGTAGTGTATTAGAATATAGAGTGAACAAAATCAACAACTATTAACACTATAATAGACACTATTGCCATACGCGTTTCGACCTCAAGAGGTCATCATCAGTGGCATCAGGGAAAGTAATACATACTATAGTCAAATGGTTCGAACTAGATTCAGAACTAAAAAATGAAAAAGTATTTGACAAGGTGACTTTCCACCAGATGCTGTTATTCACAGGAGTAAAACTTGCACTTAGCTATTAGCCACCGTACAACGGGTGTCTTAGCTACGCGATAGCAAGGGTTGTCATATGGCGAGAGTTTAACGTGTCAACGTTGGTCTGTATTCGATATTCGTACAATCTACTCCGTTCCTTGTGTTCTGTTTCACTTCATTGATTTTCTCTTCCGGCTTCAACTTTTCATCTGTTCCTTGCCACTTATATTTTCTTTGTTTATAATGGAAGGATCGTTTTGTATTCTCGTATCATTGAATTTCGAGTCCACATTTCTATATTCTTTTGCAACTTATGTTATTGTGTGCTTGTTAAATGAAGTGTTTAGGGCGGTTATTAACGTAACGTAACTTTTCCCCGTGTTCTTAAGATTGGAAGGCAGAGGACCAAAATGATTACATTTTGTTGGATACAGTGGCTAGTGACTTACTTGTTAAGGTGTTTAAAGTAATTTACTTCAAGCGAGGGTCGGAGAATGTACACGAACTTGGTAATGCTAAGTCCTAAGTACGCAGTGGTGTCTCACAGCGTCATAACCTCCCAGTCACTCACTCTGTACGATCATTGTCGAAACGTTCAGACTCTCATATGACTGGACATTACAGCGCTTGGCTACCACTGTTCAGAACTGTGAAATGATTTTGATACTTTCACTCTTTCTTTCTGAATTCACTTTTTTTTTTTCAAATGTTGTGCTCAAACCCCATAGCAAAGTTAGTAATCAGATACTGATTTAGTGAATTCTCGCAGTCTTGTAGAGACTGGCCTCCTGCTAGCTGTTATCTGGTCTGAGTGGTACCAAGGGACAGATGGTACTGAGTCTCCGTGCTTCGGTTGAATTTGGAAAGCCTCGAGTGATCCATCACCCCGCGGCATGGTGCTCTGGTGCTCATCAGATTACTGGTTGTTGTTGTCATTGGGGGGGGGGGATACTTTTGGAAAGCGAAGTGTAACGAAGAATGAAAATGTCTTGAGTTGGCATTTCCAGTAATCACGCAATGAAAGGTAAGAACTGTGAACATAAAAGGGAGAGAAATACGGAAATACGATTTGGTTATAGCCTTTAAGCTTGTTCATTCCGAGATAAACTTATCTGGCAATTCTTTAGCTTCGTGTTCTACTTTTGCAAGTTTCGCTCATACTGTTTTTCAAATTAATCAAATTGGGCATTCTTTCAATTTTGGTACTTTCATGTATTTGTTCAATGTGCATAAATGAATGCATAATGCGGATGTAGTTCACTTTGTCCATCTGCATATTTGAAACTGCTCAACAGATTTTGACGGAATTTGGGACGGGATCTTACGTTACAGGTTTTTAAGGGAATTTAATTTGTCTGACACATAACCAACTTTACACTAAGCTAAAATATAACTTTATAACTTATAGTTTTTAAATGGTTTGTTATACTTAAAAATTTATAAGCCCAAACAAGTAGTATTCATTAAATTACAGATTTGGTTATGATTTACAGCTTTTATTTGAAACTTTTCTGGTAGCAAAACTGCAGCGTTCAGGAGGAAGACCTGTACTTCACCTTACGATTCGTTAGAACAAGAAGAAACCAGTACCAGAGTGTCTTTGCATAATACAATGACTGTTGTGTCTGTGTGTTGCATAGATAATCACTATTACATTAAATAGTGGGCAGTCATAAATATGTCTTTAGAATGTCGTATTCTGAGTTGTGACGCCGTGTAGACAACCCGCTGGTGGTTACCAAAGTTTCGTAGAAACCAACCGCCTCAATTTTGTATACCCAGTAAGGCTGTGTGTTATCATAACAAGAAAAACACATTTTGAATCTACACCGACGAAAAAAATTCAAATATCTCACATTTTATCCTTATATTAATTAAAAATCTCATATG
>NW_019060152.1:55036-98032 GCF_000696155.1 Zootermopsis nevadensis | reverse complement strand
ATTTGGAAATTAATTTACTGTGCTGAAATTATTGATTGTTAATTTTTCAGTGACATCGACTGTTTCAGCGTTATTTGAATGGGTATCATTCTGTAAATGAATACACTCGAATTCCAGACGTATAGGTTCTATAATATAACTTATTTCAGCTTTTATTTCGTCTGTCACATATAAATATAACGAAGAACCGTCCAATCTACCCTGTTTTTTTTTTCCAGAGGCCTGGATTTATTCGATATTTAATTGTAGGTACATTTGAATATCGACAAGAACATTTTCGTTTTAGGTACTCCCGCAGGAGTTTGTGCTTGGTTTACGTATAGGTTAAGTGTCCTCTATGTGAGAACATCTTATGCATGAGAGATATGAGTGTACTCAACTTATCCAGTGTTAGTCACTGATTACACAGCAATGTCCAGCGTCTGTTGCATCCTTGTACCATTGTACCACTGCAATTAGGCACCAATGACAACTTTGAACAACACTGCAGGAGGCGCTGGAAACCCTCGTGTAGTAGGTGACTGGACATTCAATAAGTTACATCATAACGGAACAGGATAATGTAGTATGGAAGTGAATTCGGTTTAGGTGACTCGCTATCCGCTTGTTTGCTTATCCGCTCTTTCATTTTAGTTTCTTGAGGCGTAAAGCTTATTACCAGCGTCTAAACTTTCTCTGGGCTTCTCCGATAATGTAATGCAGATGACAAAACTTAGCATCAAAGAATTATGGCGCAAGCTTAACATCAAAATAGCGATTGTTATATGTTTTCCATTTTACGCGTTTTCAATATACGCTGGGAAAACCCGAGAGCTTTTTTCTTTTATTTTTTCTGAATAAAGTTTGTTCTCGAAAGATCAGAAAATTAATATACACACGGTTTCAGTTCGTCTTATTCGTTTTATGTTAACAAATATATTTCTAATCGTGTTTATAATATCTCAGATGAGAATCCCACATTATTATTTAATCCACGCACTTTAACCGTGTACCATACATACCATTTTGATAAATATTAAATAGTGTAACGGTACTACTGTATTTCAGAGTATTTAGACCCAGTGGATTGTCGTTCTTTCCGCACGAAAAGTGTTTGACTGAACCCCAAAGCATTCCATTTCAAAACATTAAAAAATTCGGTTACAGAAAAAGTGGTATCATCACTTTGTAATTTAACAACTTCGACGGTAAACGAAACGCGTCAAGGGAATTCTATACTTATCCTGTCTGCTTTGCCTGCAGATGCCTCATCTCGCCGTTGACAGTCCAAAACAAACGTCTGTTACATGCTGAAAGGATCGTCAGCATGTGGAAGAACTGACCGTGTGAAGAACGTGTGTGCGATGCAAATTAATCTCTTCCAGTTTTCGAACCCAACTATTACCATTAATATCAAAACAGGAAATCAGATGTAATAAATCTGTGAATATAATAATTATCACTTGGACAACGCAACAGCACCAACTCCCGTGACGTTTTGCATTGCGTAAGGTGCCATATATATCATACAATGCACAGTGTCCAACTAATCAACATTGCCACAAACTTTTGGAAGTTATTATTAAGTTACAGGGTACGGAACTGTCAAAAATAACCATTTTATTGATACAATTTCCCAGGTGGTTCACAATAACCTGAAGAATATCACGTTACTGTTTTCTCAAAGTCTTTATACACTAAAATTAAGACCTTAGATAAAGTAAATTTATTGCAAATTACCAGAAACTTTTAATGATTTACATTTCCACTGCTGTAAAAAACGATTTGAAACTTTTAAACATGGAATGTTGGTGTGTTTATTTTATCATTGGACAATCCATTCTGTTGACATTACAAGATATTGAGGTGAACTGAATCACGTGATAGTGGTGCGTCACGCGATACGTCACGCCCCGATGTGACATGGCCACCGCGCGTGTTGACTATCACTGACCATATTTTACGTTGCAAATAGGGCGGGGTGGTGATAGCACTCGCTCCGAATTAGCATATCGTGCTCTTTCAATAACATGGCCTCCAGTGTATTTAAAAAACTAAGGGGAATTCATAACACTGGTTTATTAATACTGTGTAACATCCGTAGCTGTCCCCACGCAATCATATTTGTAATTTTGAATGCATAATCATGAAGCATAATTTTTTAGGCTGGCGGCAGAGTAGTCTAGAGAATCGTATTTTCTTTGCAGGTTTTATTTTTATAATTCGAACGTCTTTTGTGAATTCCCCCAAACCGTATTTGGTAATGTTTAACAGGCTGTTGTCTTTGGATTTAAAGTCAAATTGCAAACTGAGACGAAGTCTTCGGAAACTGAGATTTGTCTATTGTCGAATGTCATCCGACTTTGCTCGCGTCTGAGGTCTGATCGTAATTTTACGCGAAGAATTTTAGATGCAGTTTCTATATTCGAAATATAAAAAAACAAATTCTTATGTTGTGTAGTCAGTGATGTAATTTATTTAATTTATTTTAGGTGTAGATTATATACTATGTATAACTTGAATTATACACCAACAACTTTGGGGGTACAAAGTTGAAGAGAAATTATATCTGGGGGTACGCGAACAAAAAAGGTTGAATACCACTGGTGTAGAGTAGGTAAGTAAGTAAGTAAGTAAGAAGTGTAAGTTACATTAATTTGAGTCCGCTTTACGGTCCAACTTATTTCTATGCCTAAATACATTCTTGAGTTGTGTAGATCTGCGTATTTTATGAATCCCCATAAATTTTATTGAAGGTACCTATTTTTCAGGCGGCACCCCACTTTGCCCTCCGTTTTCTGATTGGTTTACATGGCGTCGTTTGTTGCGAAGATGTTAGAACTGTCTTAGCTATAACCATTTCTTTACAATTGCTAGAAAGTACATTTCTTGTTTGAAGGACTAGCAGAATTGGCAAACTTTATAGTAGACTTTGCTGAATGGTTCAATGCCGCATTTCTTCCCCACTTGAATGTCATTTCTTTGTCCAAAATACGGGTAATTAAAATAAAAATTTTGTCTGCAGCCATTTTAGAGCAGCATTAATAGAATATATATCGGCTGTCGCCTGATCCTATGTTGGAGATGGACTTCCTAAAACACGCCAGTTCTGGGAAAGGAAAGAAATTACAAGCCCCATGTTCATGTCTTCGAGATCAAATTCTGTTGTATGGTTTGCGTGCAAACTTAAGTCTCATACCTTTTGTTTATGAGAATTAAGTCCGTTTTCTTTTAACAATTTCTATCCATTTTCTTTTCCGTTCTTTTCGTATCACATTAGTCATTTATGTTATTTTGGTGGCTATTTGTTGCCTGCAACATTCACGACAAAGTTAGTGCGAGACTTGTTTCTTTGGCTGTTTACTCTGTGATTGCTTCTTGATTAGCATTTCGTGTTGGAAGTCGCCTTTGTGCAGTCCCTCCTGAGTATGGTTACTTTTATTGCAGTCAGCTTTGCGGGTCTGGCTTTATCTTTTGTGTCATTTTATAAATCCACTCAACATGCTCTTACGATTAAATGCTACTGAGTCGAGGAGCGTGTAGTCCTTAATGTAATATGCTTCTTGTTCCTCATGAACGGAAACACTTAAACCTTGTCACAAGTAAAGGAGAAGGATGTTTAGTGATCTCTATGCATGTGGAACACGTAATTTGATTTTTTGTAGTCTCAATTACATATGTATTCAACGTCATGTTTCTTATCTTTTTAGTGGAACAGTCTGGACCTCCGTCACGAGGTCTTCTAATATTTTTGTTTCGCCAACATTTTTACCTTGCAATTTAGAATTGTTAAATGAAAGACACTCGTCCCGTAATAACAATTACAAGTATAGGAGCAGTGTTCGTGTGCACAACGGACGTCCTGGAACATTTGCATATTATTTTGTCAGTCTCATATACATTTATATTAAACATTTTTGTTTGAACGTGCTTTTTAATATTTGTAGGTTCTGCCCTCAGTACATTTGTGGCTCCCTAACCTGTCATGTTCTGCAATAATTTTCTGTCTCCGTTTCTTGTTAGCTTTCTGTTTCCTATTCGTATTTGCCATGAAACATAACAGCACTTTGTAAGTTTTCTGAAAATGCAGCTATGTACAGACTATTTAATTTATAGCATTTAATGTAACGGTAGCTGTCTCCATTCCATAGTCCTAAAGGCGTCATTAAACACATGCCACCAAGGCTGGAGCATTACAACTGAAAATAAATGCCTTTAGGAAAACAACGCATCATGTCCTCCTTGCATTGTCAGTGTTTCTGAATATCCCTGGTACAGCTTACCCTCTACCCAAAATTATTTAATTTAGTTTGATTTTGTTGAGTATAGACCATAAGAAGGTATAGATTCTTTCATCATGTTTTTAGTCCATTGTGGAAGTAAGAAATGTGGCTGATTTCTCTTACTACAGTACAAAGTATAAGAACAGAGTCTTCTCTGCAAGCGGACCTCTGGTTGAGACACACGGAAGTAGATAAAATAAAGCAACTCGGCCATAAATTGAAGTGAGAAATGGGTCCGGAGGAATCAGTCACACCTCCACCACGTTTCATGTCCCGACCATCTCGTTCTCCTTGATTTTGCCGCCCGGATGATTTGTAGTGGAGAATATAAATAGTAAGGTCCCTGATTGTGTAATTATCTACAGTAATAGGTTACATACTTTTGTCCCTATAGAAGATGACAAAGCGGGTGACAGCCTTGAGGTCCAGTTTCAGCCGGTGGACGATTCGTTGGACCCGGCTGTTTTGACATGGTTAACGAGGCGATGCGAGCATACGCGTATACCCCCGCAAGTGAACCGAAATTAACCAGACCCTCGGAGGTCCTTCAGGCCATCAAGTGACTCAAGGTTGGCAAGGCTCCGGGCCCCAACGGTATACCGAACAGGGTTCGGAGACGTCTTCGACGGCGCGCGATAACCTTTGTCACGAAAGTGTTAAACGCGGTCGCTCGCGTGGTGTCCATACTGAAACCGGGGAAGGACCCCACGCTACCTTCTTCCTATAGACCCATCAGTCTTCAGGACACGGTCGGCAAGCTCTTCGAGAAAATCCTACTAACTAGGATCCTGCAGGATGTAAACGAACGTGGGCTGCTGCGTGGCGAGCAGTTTGGGCAAATTCACGAGGATTTGGGGATTCCACTCTTCTCCGACCACATCAGAGCACTGACCAAGAGCTTCCATTTTAAGTTAGCTGGTGTGGGGAACCCCTTCGTCCGGAAACTAGGGAGGCACTTGTGCCGAACGAGGGCCGACAAGAGGTCACCCACGGGCAACCGAGGTGGACTGATGTTGAACAGGCCAGCCGAGGCTGTCCCCAAAATACGGCCAAGTCGGCACAACGAGTGGTCTGACTACTCGGCTAACCTGACTAAGGCTTTCCGTGCTTCTCCTCAGTTGTAAGGCAAATGCTAGGGTATAATTTAAAAGGAAAAAGTTGCCTGATTTGATAACCTTTCAACCCCCGTTAGCGTAAGGAAATTTCCGTTTTAGTTATAAAGTTTACCATTTCCAATAGTGCGTTTCGTACGCAGGAATGGTGTTACCTAGCAAGGGACGATATCTTGTGTTTGCACAGGACTCCGCCCTTAGTTAGCTTTTTGGTTGGTTGTTGGTGGTTGATAACCATTCACCTCCATCCGTCCCCTCGTCAGCACGTCTGCTTGTAGTGTGCTTCTAATGTATCTGGTGCAACTTCACCGACTACACATCAGTGTTTACCTTCTTTAGATGAGAGACCAAGTTTCGCGCGCGTTTATATTTTAGGTAACATAATTGTGTAGAGCTAAGAACTTTGGTTTACGATAGGAAAATAAAGGATTCTGAACTGAGTGGTAGCAGGGTCTTCCGGAATTCAGTCTGCTCTTAATTTCTTCTTGAACATAATTTCCTTTTGTTGTTATGGATACAAGGAGTAAAATAAACATTTCCATTTGACGTGTATATGTTCCACTGTATTTACATTAACCTTTCTTTGCGCCTTGAATTTCAATACATGACATTCAGCATGTTCCAGACTGATATTTATACGCAATGTTGTTTACTTTCTGTTTCAGCGGATCGAATGGCATTCCTCAGGAGCTCACAGGGAGCTGTGCTACCTCAAGGGGAAGTCGGAGGTGAGTCTCAGACACGTTTCTTTGATTATTATTTCTGAAAATGTATTCTGCTAGGATAGACTTATAAACGTACTAACTGTAAATGCTATTATCTAAACTCTTAAATTAAGAGTTGTAACATGTGTAGTGTTTTGTTTTTGTTCTTTCGCGCAGATTTAGACTGAATGATAATCGTAAGTTTTAATAACTCCAGAGTTTTACGCGCGCCATCGGTATGTTCGTAAAATCTTTTACAAATGAATTATTTTCATAGCTAAATTATTGGCTCGATTGTAAGGCGATAATTTTAACTGCATACAATTTAACATCGCCTACATGATCGCCCGATAATGGGGTCGGTGTTTTCAGCCGACAGCCTTCCAGTGTTAGTTGTGGGCCCACATACATTTTTGGTAATATTGTGTTTTACCGTAAGATGAAAAATTGTTATCTGAATACACTTTCTCAATGTTGTCAGTATTTGGCAATACTGCTGCTGTGAGAAGTTGTTCAACTTGCTGATGGACACTTGAAGGCATGCATGAGAATCGCAGAAACAGAAATTATACCTGATATTTGAAATATTAACCAAGCAAAATTTGTGACAGGCCGATTTTGTTACATAAAGCGGAGTAATATATAAGCCTATTTGCATTAGTAGCCCGAATTTAATATAATTTTTAATAAACTGCCGTGTATTTTCAGTGCATTGCTCTCATTTATGCACATGCGACTGGCGAGTGTATAACAAAAATTGAATGAATGTATTTGTGCTTGTTTACTGTGGTTATATAAATTTTGCCATAAATAAATTACTTTTCGAGTCTGTAAAGTTGGTGAAACATGATTACATCTTATCAGTGGGCCTAACTGATTCGATTGCTTGAATACGACGAATGAAGAATAATAATAATAAATTATAGCAGTACAAAAACAAGCGTTAAACACTAAATATTATGCAGCCAAAATATTAAAAAAAAGATACAGAGAGCAAATGCAGATTATGTCAGAAATTTGACGAAGAAACAGATCTGGCTGGCAAAAGAGCAATATATACAAGACATGTCGTGTCTGTACTCAGTCAGATTTTAACTTATGCAGGAAAGCTGGAGTAAAGCTAGATAAGAAGCATTGTTATGAACACATCCCGAAGGCAGTTGAGATAAGACAAGATAGCCAAATAACTATTTTGAGGAATCAACAGGTCAGAACAGATAGAACTATTCCAAATAATAAACCTGATATAATTCCAAATAGCAATACCAACAGACAGAAATGTAATTAAGAAGGAAGCAGAGATCATCTTGAAATACAAGGACCTTCTCATAGAAATACAACGAATGTGGAAAGTAAAAACCAAAGTAATTCCAGTAATTATAGGAGCAACCGGAACTGTCTCCAAGTCACTCAAAAATTATTTGGCCAATATCCCGGGCGAACACGACATTAAGGTACTTAAGAAAACCGCCATTCTATGAATATCATACATCATTCGAAATATGCTGATGTAAAATATGTAGTATATATAGTAATGCTTCACAATAAATTTATATAATATATGTAACGCGTATTAAAAAGACAATGTATTTCAGAAATGGCTGCTGCACTATGTACCTCAGGAGCAAAGCCTGTCTCAGGTACATAGAACTAAATACCCTGTAAAATTTTGCATAATTGGAATAATATTAATAATATGGCGAAGAGGGGATGATGATGATGAACATAACGATGAAGTAGATGCTGTTGCTGAAGAGAAGGCGACACTAATGCAAACAGTAACGATTCAAGACTAGGGCTTGGTTGAATATAATAATTACTTATTCAGTACCAACATAGGGTCAACAGAATGTGACCTCCATAGCTTGAGGTCATTTTCCACATAACAGTATTATCAGCGGTAGTAGGCGTAATAACTGGTGACGTCAGAGGCCGTGCTGGACACTGTTGATTTGGAAATTGCGGCACAGCGTAGGCGGCCATCTTGTGTTTCCTTGTGAGGTGGTCGAGAAGTACAGCACACGTTGCGCCATTCAGAAATGCGTACAAAATTTTAGTAGGAAAATACTGAATCACTTGATAGACGTAGACGTGTTTGGGAATATAATATAAAATGGTTCGGGACAGCTGTAAGTCGATTGCATCATACCAGGTTAATATGGTGGCAGGTTCTTCTGAACACGGTAATGAATCTTTGGGCCTCGGGGGAGAAACTGTGCGCTTCCTTTAAGGACTGCGCCCCGTGGAGGTGCATGTTTAGTTAAAACGACCCATGAAATTAAGACGCTGAAGTTTCGGCTTTCTGCCTAATTCTGATTAATTCCCATTGCAGTTTCATGACATCAGGAAGGAGTTGCCAAAAGAAAGGAGTCAGAGGTTGTCTCGTTTGTTAGAGAGAAAATATTAAGATGTAGTGCTAGCTGAATTGGTAGGTTGGTAGCGTATTTCGCGTCGCCTTTCCAACTGCATATGCTTCTTACCGTCGAATGAGATGGTGAATTGATAACACACGGAAATTTAAGGCCGTCCATACTGCCCGCTCCCCCCCCCCCCTTTCACAAGAAGCATGCACCCTTGTTGAAGATGTACAGATGATGAATTTATTACGTCGATGTAGATTCAGTGTGATGATTATGTTTAATTTGTGATCGGTAACTAACACAGACATACTTGACAACGAATTATATCGCCCTACTAGTTTGGCGCGAATACAATGATTAATTAGTTCGAAGATCATTTTTAGTCCTGTACGTGAATCGGTGGACAACTGAATTCTGGAGCCAAGAGGTGCTTCATTGAAACTTTTGTGTACACTTTTTTCCGACACACCTACTAGCTCTTTCTGAAATTAAAATATTATTGGTCAAATCTGGCCAAACCGGCCAAATTAGAACACTGACCTGGGATGGTAGACTTTGGGGTTTCTGTTAAGTTCCTCTCAGCCCTTTCGGGCTTAAAATTGCGATCCCAACCTGGCACGTGCAAATCCATCTATCTCGGTGTGATCGGCAAAATGTGGTTAGATGCACCTTCTCGTTACAGTCTCTGCTGAATAAGACATACGAGTCGGTGATGGCCCCCTTCTGGGTTTTGGCGCCGCGTAGTGTTGTAGAAATTTCCTCTCCATCATCAGGACTATGAGTAAGACCCACGCGCTGATGACGAAGGCTGCAAGAGCGTCTGAAACACGGCGTTACAACCCAGAAGACAACCATATTCATACTCACCGCCGTAAAACCTCAAACCATACGACTCGTTGTTTGGCTTCTGGAGCTGTAGATGGTTTACGTCGGGCAAGTTCGGTACTTCGGTGTCGCGCGCTGACATGTTTTCACTAGTCTATTTGTCGACTGCTCCCGGGTTTCGAAACCACGAGTCTCTGTTTTGTGATGCGGTAGATCCGTTATGGCATTCGAAATCAAGTGACTAATACATGTATCTTCTCTTACAAAAGTATTTAGGTATGTCTGATTAAAAATGTGAAGTAAAAAATATTATGTTGTCATGTAATATATTATATTACGTTATAATTAAAATATTAACTCACAAATTGGCATGCCTAGTTAAAGCATCGGATAGACGAAGCGCATACACACAGCATTGCTCAGCGATTCAACATGTCGAGAGTACCAGGAAGCAGGCTTACAGTGAGAGGCGTTCTAATGATTTTAATCACTGCCGTTGTCTCAGTGCTAGACTAATTCTGATAAATGTCGCCGTCACGAGGGTGATGTGGGATGATGAACCGTTCTATTGAACGTCGCAGGAAACTCCCATATTCAGAAATTATCCGACAGGAAGTTATGCAGTTACGTTACAAAGTCCGTTCATAATTCTTATGTCTGTCAGGCGAAAGTATCATAGACGCAATGTTATAAATGGTGGATAGGTGACCAAGCCAGCCCACACAGTGTATTTAGCCAATAATTAATGTAATACATTTGGGCGTAATAAGCAATTGTTATAATACGAGCAATGAACAAAAAAGACAATCAAACACTGGAAATTTTTTCGTTGTTTCTTACTCGAATGCTGCTGTTGCCTTGTTTACTAGAAGCGGTGTTTGATGAGGAACAATTTTAATTATGGCTTCATCAGAAGGTGGAAGGAAACTTTTCCATACGTGCTAAAGAGGAATTCTGGACACTTTGAAAGGTTGTAGGGCTTGATAATAGACCCTACTGGTTGCTTTGGGATGGTCGAAAATGGTTTCCAATTCAAACGACTGTTTCGTACATATGCATTGACGTTAGTATGGCCGATTTATTAAAATTCAATTGAGTTTATTTACTTACATGCTTTACAACAGCCAGATAAGGCCATTAAGTTAATCATAAGCTTTATTCCTATTTGCGGATATCCTTAAGTTTTTCATAATATGGGGATTCCCTATTATCTTCTACGTTATATAAATTTATAAATTGGCATTTTGTGTGTCTGTAATGTAATGTAATGTAATTAATGTGTGTGTATGTATGTATGTGTGCGTGTGTGCATATGCGTATGTGTAGGCATGGATGCATGCTTACTTATAGCTGTAGAAGGGATTCACCAATTTTCCGCAAACTTTGTATGCATATTAGGAAATGTTTCTAAAAAGGTCAAAATCTCTGGATTTGAGTCCCGGTGATGGTAGTTTTTGGCGAAGGGGTTACAAGAACACTTTGAATATAAAAATTAATACAATAATTTATTTTCCGTCTATACACAAACTTAAAATAATGTAGTTTAAAATTACTTAAAATTATAACATTTCTCAGTAGATACTGTATCTTGTTACATTTTGTATTGACGACATGTTTCGATGTGTATTACATCATCATCAGGTCTATCAATTTTAAAAACTGTTGCACATCTTGCGTTGCGTATATTGATTTGTTTGATTTTAAGTATCTTCCTTTAAATTTGGAGGTTGTGCTTGGATGTTTTATATCTGTAAAATTAATTTTCAAATCGTGATTTTGGATATTGACATAGGAAATATAATAATTTACTAATTTAAAGAGTTATTACGTAATATAACGTAATACAATGTAAAAGAATCATAATAAATAGTAGTAAAAGGTATGTATCCCGGTATGTTTTACTACCTTTTACTACTATTTATTATGATTCTTTTACATTGTATTACGTTATATTACGTAATAACTCTTTAAATTAGTAAATTATTATATTTCCTATGTCAATATCCAAAATCACGATTTGAAAATTAATTTTACAGATATAAAACATCCAAGCACAACCTTCAAATTTAAAGGAAGAGACTTAAAAATCAAACAAATCAATATACGCAACGCAAGATGTGCAACAGTTTTTAAAATTGATAGACCTGGTGATGATGTAATACACATCGAAACATGTCGTCAATACAAAATGTAACAAGATACAGTATCTACTGAGAAATGTTATAATTTTAAGTAATTTTAAACTACATTATTTTAAGTTTGTGTATAGACGGAAAATAAATTATTGTATCAATAAAACACAAACATGACGCAATTAAGATATAAAAAAAATAATGTTGTAAATCATGCTTCCGTGTGAATCTACGCGTTCCACATCTGTTATAAGTAAAATGCTGGGTTATCAGACGGGGAAGAAACATTTAATTTGATGCCGGTTATGTTCCTTATTCTGAGTCCACAATTTAACAGTTATGCCGCGAATAACCTGAAGGGGAAGCACGGATCCAACTTCCCCGCGGTAACGCTGCGGGTACTCTGCTGTTTTTAAACGTAATTTAAATGGTTTTTGAAAGGTAAATGCTATAACTTGTCCTTTTACGTGTGTAAACTTGTATTTTGTAATTTATGTTGGTTTAATGGTTTTATTCCACAAAATAATATGTCATTTGTTCCAGAAGATTCATGGCCCGTATTTTTCGAAAGTTTACTACCGTTGCTCGATCGCGAAAGCGGCGCGGTCCCCAGTCTCTAGAACGCAGGGTCCACGGGTTCGAATACCGCTGACATACCGTTATCCTTTGTTGTCTTGTGGCAATAGAGGCCGTGCCCAGAAATTCCTGTTAATTTTCTAAAGAAAGGTTTAGAACAGGGCAAGTCCAAATCCGACTACTTTCCAAGGAAAATGGTCTACAGTAATGAAAATTCGCCTATGCCATAGACTGAGGGAGCTCATAACAATGCAAGTTAGGCAAGTTATCTTTTCTTGCACCCCAATTTTCTGCCCAGTGTTTCCTTTGCTTTCCTCTTTCTACTAGCCCTACAGGATCATAATTTCAATGTTCGCCTGACGTTTGCATTCTTTCTGTACGATCTTTCCATATTTTCCTATATAACAACCATCTTCAACTACATTTTCGACATCGAACATCTCAGCCGAGTGATTTGCATTTCTGCTTCGTAGCCTGGTTGGAAATACCTGGTTCAGATTTCAACCCGGTGCCCTGACTTAGGCTTCCCCGTCTGTCCAGAAAATTAATGATCCTATCATTCGACGTAATACGCTTACAGCGTCGTTAAATAAACCACGAATAATGAAGATATGTTAACTGAATTGCAGCGTTTCACTTGTTCAAGTATTGATCTTTTGCCCTATCGATAAAAGATCTCATTTGTTTCTCTTATGTTCTTATTTTGTCTTCGTTATTCATGTCCGTGTCTCAGTATCAAATTCTACCATTAGGTTAACTAAAATTAAATAAACGTTTAATGCCAAATATCTTAATTTGTTTATTCGTGTTTTTCGCTATACATTAAAAAATATTTTCGTCAACAGGAAGTCGTTTTTCTGCATGGTTGATTTGGCTTTGACAACTCCTCTGCATACGAAACCAAAACTCCCCAGGATGTTACCGGTTCATCGATTTTGCACGCTTACCATTACAGCCTTTTCCATTCGCACAGTAGAGTTCACTGACGTCACACATGCGAACCATGTAGATAAAAAAATAAACAAACGCGCAGAGATACAAAACTGTAAATGAATGAAAATTCTTTTTATTTTCTTTGTAAATTTGATAACGTAACTTTACTGTGTATCATTGTTCTAAAATATCGAAATATATAGATTTTTTCGATTACTCAAACGACACTTTCTCAACTGTAGAAGCTGTGCAGCGTCGAATGATACGGGAACATTGTTATAAATATGTGGAAGAGCTGCACTTGCACCCGCCCTGAAGACACTCGTTTTCTGCACTGCCCGAGAACGTGCCTTGTGCATTATACACCAGCACTAATGTGCTTGGTACATAGTCCAAGTCGTTAACTTTTATGCTCCGGGATGTTTTGCCTTTCTTCTTTTGCAAGAAAAATTTCTTCGTGCGCATAATGGAGCACCGTTTATCAGCCGGACAATTTTCGCCTGGTTGGGAAGCAGCGTTTTCAGCACGTAAGTACTAGGACCAAAGATGTAAATATTCATGAATAAAAGTAGCTTAGTTCTTAAATGCCGTTTTTGTTTGCTTCAAGTTACCGAACTGTTCAAGCTCTTGGTCATATCGCGCGGGGCCTCGTTAGAAAGTTGTGAATGTGTCGGGCGCCAGGTTCTGCACAGTCAGGCCGGAGACGAGTATAAAGTATTCAGTTACTTCAAGCGTGAAGTAGACGCCATCATGCCAGTCCTGCATGTTGTTAAAGTCCAAGAACGTTTTACTTAAGCGTCACACGCATGAGCATTGGAAGTATGGAAAAGAAGTGAAGATGGCTGTCTTCTGTGTATCTGGTTTACCGACGTTTCAGAGGACCTTGCTGCATCCATCATCAGGACGATGACTCATCATTACACGACCCAACAATCCAGAAGACAGCCATCTTCAGACTCACCGCCGTTAAAACCTCAAAGACTTCATTGAAGTGTCTGTCCCCTCTGGAACATTTCAGAGGGTATTCAGGCCCAAAATTGAGTGGTTACAGATTTGTGCTTTGCAATAAACTTTTAAAATGAACTCATAATGGGGATGTTTTGTTCGTTTGTCTGTTTAATGTTCATATATGAAACTACTCAGCAGATGTCAATGAAATTGTGTATTGGGTATTTGTACGAGAAGATGAGATATGAGGTTCTGACGGCGGTGAAGATGTCTATATTGGTATTCTTGGTTGTAACGCCATGTGGACTACTATACCTGAAGATAGAGGTAGTATGTTCCTCCAAAACATTGCTACCTACAAGTCCACACGACATTACGACTCAGAACATCGACATTGACATATTAAAAGGATTTGGATAATTTTATTTTGGTACACACGGTAACACCTACTTAACAGATGTATCTAAGCAGAAATGGCTCATTTTAAAATAAAATTAATAAATGACAATATAAATATTCATCAGTAATATGTTCGTCCTTCATTTCAAATACTTTTTAACATGGTGATCCGTACCGAATGACAAGAAAGATAGTTCATGACTATGCAGTGTCATTAGCTTTGCAACTTTTACTTGGAATCTGTAGTAAATGAAGTCAGTGCGCTATTAAAAATTGTTGGGAACTAATTTGACATATGTGCCCCATCGGAGTACACTTTTCCGCTCGTTTGCAGTAAGCTGACGTAAACTATGGGCGACCGTAGGCGGGTTAAGTAAATGACATCCCACTATTCGTAAATTATCACTTGGGGTTGCGATAAGTATTAAATTAGGATGTGCAACATGCAGTACTGTTCATACACCAAAAACATTCCATCACCTCTGGGAGGTTTTCAAGACTCGAAATTTTTCTTTTCCTTTCTCATGTAGCCAGAAATATTTCATTGTCACACGTCAAGACAATAATGAAAGACACTAGGTGGATTCTAACGTCAGAAACAGTAGTTCCACTCTGACATCTAAAGAAGACTGAAGCTGTTAAAAGGAATCTCGGAATACAAAAATAAAAGGTGGGAAAATGTTGAACGCATAGAAGAAATTTGTATCGCAGAGAGAGTTTGGAAGTTTGGTGAAAAAGGAAAACGGTGTCAGAAGACATAAGAATGATGGGATGGGAAAAGGAAATTAAAGGGAGTTAAACAGATTATAAGTCTTAATTCTTGAAATACTATATATATATGTGTGTATATACAGTACTCAAACATTAATTATAAAGTTAGCAAATTAATTTTATTCACAGCTTTTATTTAGTGTGTAAAAATCCGAGCTAGAGTAAAACATGTTAAGCGAAATAGCTACGTTGTGCGTACAGTACGCAACGCTTCGAATCCCTACCAAGAACTACAAATGACTCCAAGCGTTTTTGAAAACCCGAATGGACGTTGGAAGACCCAGTGCCTATTACTGAACTTCTTAGCTTCTTACCAGGAAATATTATTTCATCAAAATTTAAGCTCGTGTTTGAATGCCATAATTCTGTATTTCAGTAAAATTTTCTCAAGAAATCCGCCTTTTATGAAACCCGGAAGTTTATTACCGTGTTCACACGACAGCCACTGGCCCCTATTCAGAGAGAGATGAATTTATCTCTTGCTTTAAAGTCATTTTAATATTATCCTCCGTTCCATGCTTAGGTATTCCGAGTGATTTCCACTCTTCAAGCTTCCAAACCAAAAGTTTGTTCGCATTTTTCATCTCGCATGGATGCTGCGTGCCCTGCACATCTCATCCACCATGATTTGATCACCTTAATAGTGTATGATGAAGAAACACTATGGGGCTTTTCATTATACAGTTCCCTCCAGACTCAGATTACATCCTGTCTTATTTTTAATTAACCTATTCCTGTGGAACATGTGGCCTGCAGCAATGCTAATGTGTATTGGCGAGAGGTGGGGTATTTATGTTAGTCGTGTTAACCTATTAGCGCCGGATAACACTGGTAAAATGGTAAATAATAAATTCTTAACGTACTTTCTTGTCATTGGTACTCCCATATACTGGAACACAGCAGAAGCGATCAGATAAAATGCATCGTTAGTCATTTACAGCCAGCCAGGCGTTGTTAGCCTGATTATTGTTGCTAACGCTCGCTGCTAGCAGTTCTACATGACCGCTGTTTTGAAATATGTTTATGATTTGTCTTCTACAGTATAACGTCGTTACATGTCACTTGTGCGTGTACCTTCATGTTTCTAGTTAATTTGAGATAAATGGACAAGCTTTTATTCACGCACTACAGCCAAAGTGAGTTTTTATTTCTTGCAGATAGTAAAACCTGTTACGCTTTTACCGCATTCATTCCTTGTCAAGCCACACAAAGTGTCTGTCAGTGGTACCATTTCATTCATCTGTAGTGTGGGGAAATGTCTGCTTGTCCTGTAGGCACGTAAGGGACGGTCTAATTCACTGTAATGTATGTGAACTTCTGAGATTTTCCGTACGATCGATTTACCGCTCCAACATTATGCAGCGTCTAATGAATATCACAGGATGATTATATTTGTTTAATTGTTTTGGAAGGAAGATATCGTGTCCTTATCTAATAAACATGGCCGGTACCTGGAGTTCTGGGCGAAATCACGACAAGCAAGGGAAATGCGTAAAGTATATTTCCCCAAATTTAATTGTGGATGTCAATGAAGAAACTGTTCGTAATGTGCAGATTATTATTATAATTTCCGTAACGATAGTTAGGATTGAGTACAGTATGGCTGTCGTCTGGGTTGTGTCGTCCTGATGATAGAGGAAACAAGGATCTCTGAAACGTCGGTAAACTTCTACCAGACTACAGACAGCCCAGAAGACAGCCATCTTCGGACTCACAGCCGTTGAAACCTCATATCCTACACAAGACTGAATACAGTCTGTTCCAGTCAAAATGAACTATGTGAGTTTGAACTGAAGATTACCGAATAGAACTCTCATGTTGAACTCTGTACGGTAAAACTATAAGAACTGTAATATGCTTCTCTGCGTACATACTAAGTAATTAAACATTTCAAAGTGGGTTCTGTATGGGACAAGAACATTGCTGTCGAATGGGTGGCACTCCTGTTTCATATTCAGTAGGTCTGGGGTCCGGTCCGCAGCCTAAATACCTGGTTGAGGTTCTGTTATTTTTTTTTTCGCTTCAGGCTAATGCTGGATAGTGCCTTAAAATATATATCGGCTCCATACTCCTTTATATTTCCTGATAATTCTCATAACTCTAAGCTATAAACAGTTAGATTTGTAGCCTACAGCGTTTATGAGACATCATTAAATGAACAGAGTAAAGTGGACCTTCTGTGTTTTAGATATTCATTCCAATTCGTGCATGATCACTGACGAGAAGATGGCTCACTTTACAATTTTTCGATTTCCTCGAATCTGATTTATAGATTTAATTAAAGCTTAATGGCCACGCAGGGTCATGCGCGTTTTCAGTGAAATAATACGAGCAATAAATTTGCTATGTTTTTTACAATTTTTATATTAATTTATATGTAAATGAACAGTTTTGAACTTTTTGTAAAGCATTGTTTTATCACGCTATGAGTTGTTTCGTGTAATATATCGGCTACCAGTAATTTGGCTCTCCTTTCTGTGGTCTGCATTTAAATTTAGGTAACTTTGTGTATCCGCCAGGGTTGATACCTTTATATAACTCTGCTGCGTTTGAACAATGGCTTTGTATATAGCTCGAGCGGAGTAAAGCCATGCCTTTGGACTTCACAGATTCATCGTAACTGCTTTTTGTAATTGGATTTTACAGCATTAGCCTATGTGACTTTTTAAAGCAACCGGCCCATTGAACACGGAGTGGTTTGTATCTTACTGATCGTGTGGCCAAATCGGTGACACTTCTCGTTGTATTTCGTGGGTGCGCGGTTCGATTCTCTGCCGGGCCCCGGACTACACTGACAGAGGTTTCTGAGGTGTCCTTAGTCGATTCAGGGGATACTGGATAGTGCTTTGATGTAGTCCACAATCTTTTTCTCCCTAACTCGTTATTTACTGAACGTTGTCATCATTTCTTGCAAATAGACTCTTAAATAAGATGTTACAGTTTGTATAGCGTCGTTAAATAACCCACGATCTTGTTGTTTTGTTTAGAACACAATGTAACTGTTTAATCATGTAGCATGTAACATAAATTTGAAACTGTAAATAAATACAAATAGTTTAAATGGACCTACTGGAATCACAAATTCCGGATATCGCTTGTGGGAACTGATCCGCAAATACCACCACACATCTTACGACATCTTCCAAGGTATTTAATATGTAATATACGTAATAGCACTGTTTTCATTCATAAGCGCTTAAGGTGCTAATTTCTATTTAAAGATATTTTCTGTTCGTAAATTTTCATTTTAGGCTATCGTGTAATTGAAGTTTTAAAGCCACGCATTGACAGAACATACTACTTCTTTCACGCTGTAGAAGCATGGCCAATCATATACGAATTTGTTTCCCTTGCGAAAAGATACGACAAAACTGAACAATTCCTTTGGTTTACGAAACACATGAAAGTTCAGTGAGTTTATTGTAGTACAAAGTCCACATAATTTCCTCGTCTGACAGCTAATGGCAGTGAGCACATTGTAATTTAAAAAAGTATTCACAGTTACATTAATTTAACTCATTCTCATAACTTATTTAAGCCAGAGAGAGCCCACGAAAGAGAAAAGCCGATTACAGTTCATGTGTTAACGCAGTTACAAAAATTGCAAGTGCTTAAAACAAAATTCTCAGGAAATAGGCCTGTATTCGTACGTAAAGAGAGAACCTATGAGAGGCTTCATGATACATATAACCCGAATATTGTTAGGATAGTGAAATAGGGGTTAATGGTGGACACGTAGGTTAAATGGAGGAGACATTCTGTGTCGTTAGTATGAAATTTAAGGAGATGGGAGGATAACATAATGAACAGTAGGGATTTTGCCGGGGTAGCTCAGTCAGTATAGCGACTGGCTGCGGACTGGACCACGGGGCAGAGGATTTTTCGTATTATTTGAGGTTTTCACGGCGGTGAGTCTGAAGATGGCTGTCTTCTGGGTTGCGCAGTGTAGTCTGGTAGAACCTTACCGACGTTTCAGAGGTCCTTGCTGCAGCACAGCGCAACAACCCAGAAGACAGCCATCTTCAGAGGATGTTTCCACTAGCCTCTGCATCCAGACCGGCTCTGGGGCCCACCTAGCCTCCTATTCAGTAAGTACCGGGGTCCTTTCCCGGCGGTAAAGCGCGGCTGGGGCGTGACCCTAACCACTCACCCTACCTAGTGCTGAGGTTAAAAATTAGTAGGAGCTATACTGCCTTTCCTCCCACTCGCCTACATGGCGTATAGCGTGACCGCTTTAATTTACTTCAGGGATATAGGGTACTTCGATGTATGTCTTACGGTTTGTGTAGCTGTGTGTACTTGTAGGTAGATACCAACGATTTTGAGAAACGCAGTGATTTCTGCAGTGTTACAGTACGATTGTTGGAAAGTGGATAGTTTATAGTGTTGGGTAATGAAAGTAGGTGGGATAAATGACCATCCGTAACCACAAATCATTTAGTGTTATGTGAGGCGAATGAAGCTTCGTAGGGATCGAGCTTTGATATAGGTTGCGTTGACATTCTGGTTTTACTGCTGCGCCATTTTGTGTTTTTGAGTGTCACGTTAAGAATGATTGGTTCAACGAGGCAATAGTTCTCATTATCTTTTCTACTTACCGCTAAATTAGCAGTGTGTTTTCCGAGGGCCGGTACAACCCCAGTCTCATACTACACACTACAAATATTAATATACAAATCTAATTATTTGTAGGACATCCAAACGTGTTTATTTAGGTCTGCTGTATAAAACGTAATGGCATCATGCGGTATTGAACTTAGAGACAAGTCATCCGGATTGAGAATTAGCAGTCGTACTTTGTTGTTCGCTTGCATAGGGAATAATTTACCAGACATATCCGTCTTCTAGATATCTGCGGTTTCCAACAGTCTTTGGCTTTCTCAGTTACGAAGAGCGACCAATCCAAAATCTCCGTGTCGTCCTCAGCACTCAGCAGGTCACGTCAGTAAGCACAGCGAAAGGGTGAATGGGAGGGATACGTATGTCCAACACAAAGCTTTTAGTCGCCAGAAGGAAACATCCCAAACGAAAAGTCACTAATTGTAATCTAGTAACATTCCCAGATGTGGTATACATATAAGGCACAAGGCTGTTGTCTGCCGGCAGCGTTTTGTGGTAAACATGTGCCATGAAGTTTGCCGCTAACTCCCGTCAGAATTTGTACATCTGAAATCCACGGATGTGCTATTATTTCCTAATTACAAATGACGCCAAGAGTTGTTTAGTCGTCCGAAACACGATACGTATTGACAATCGATTAATTAACGAGTTTTAATTTCCCCAATTTTGCATTTTGCATTTTGATCTGATGAATGGAAGCGTCAGGTCGAGCAAATGGTCCTCGTGTTGCCACTGGTTGGCATTAGACATTAGAAGAATGTTGTTTGTATTTCGTTTGCGGTTTGGCGTAGCAAAATGTTTGCATTCAGCGAACATTCCTAACGAGTTATAATTTGGTCTCAGCGCCCTGAACTCGGGACAAAGTAACGTGGAATCGACAAACGTACTAATTATGAAAACAGCGACCATCGATAAATGTGGATTTTAAGACTTAAGTAAGTGTGAGTAATTGCATCCAATGCTATAATTCGGAACATATCTGGGAGTGAGACTGAAGTGCTGAGCAGAATATTTGAACCAAGAAGTCGGAAAATAATAGGAGAATGGAGGAAATTGAAAAATAAGGATATTTCTAATTTGTACTCTTCCTTTGTTGTTATTATAATTGTGACTGTTGGATTATTTGCTTTTATTTACATTTCTTCATTTACTTTTCTTTGTGTATAATATTGTTTCTATTTTGTATTTGCCTGTATTAGGCGGTTATATTTAATACTGTACATGTACATGTTTAGTTAATGTGGTTGTATAATATTTGTGATTATTATTTCATTATTATTGTATGTATTATCAGTGTTTGGCTTCTTGCCGTTGGCAAACACTTAAATAAATGGAATTGAATTTAATACGCCTGGTGACATGTGAAATGCATATACAATTTTAGTCGGGAAACTTGAAAGGAATAGAACATTTTGGAGGAATGATAAAGAAACGCTGTTCAGCCGGCGAATTCCAAATCGAATATTTCAATGGTATTCATATTTGTTGGTAGTTCTTACTGAAATTCGAACTTTATAATTGTGCATTTTTTGAAGCCGTAAATTGTAGTTACTAATTTACATTCCTATGAGGTCCTAGTGTGAAAGGGTTTTAAAACATTTCCTTGATATTATGAGAAGAAAATGCAGGTGGCTCTAATTATACAGGGGCGTTCCGTTCCTGCGAATCTCCGCATATAACGAAACCTTATAAAATTATAATAGTCGCCATTTTGTTAAAAAACCAACCAGAATTCCGTGATAATTAATTTATCATTGCATCACATTCCCTGTTAATCCTGAAGGAGATGTTAGACTATAAAAATTGGCTTCGTATTGGATATTGATGCTCCTCATGATAATGAAATAAAACCGCAGATAGCGAAAGCGCGTATAATGAGTCACCTGTATTATGAAAAGAACTATTTTGCAGGTCTCTGATTTCGCGAGCACGTCCCGAGTTTATTTTCTCCAGAACACTTGAGTGCCTTACGTTCTTGAATGTGTGAGTAGCTTTGTAAGTTTAAGAGTGTTATAAGTAACTCATGCACGTGTTCACAGGATGACTGCCAGAACTACATCCGTGTGCTGGCGAAGATAGCCGAGAACAGAGTCCTCATCTGCGGTACGAACGCCTACAAGCCACTCTGCAGGCATTACCACTTCAAAGTAAGTCCGTTTGTGTTATCAGTCATGCGTGTTAGTGGGAGCAGTTAAAGTGAAGTTGCAAACTGCTCTAAGCGACTGCATGTTGATCTAGGAACATACAATCACGGCTGAGGGCATGTCTTGCAATCAGAAAACAGGGCAATCTCGTAAATAACGGTGTCAACAATACAATAACTGGGAAAACTGTAGGAATTCTACATGACACTGAGGACATCTTAATAATTCAGAACATAGGTTTGGGCAAAGAGCCAGAAAGAGAACTGTGTAAGATTTGAGGTTTTCACAGCGGTGAGTATGAAGAATATCGCCCTGATGGCGGAGGCAGTATGACCTCTGAAACGTTGGTTAACATCGACCAGACTACACAGCGCAACAACCCAGAAGACGGAAATCTTCAGAAAGAGAACTGCTAGGAAGATCTAGGTGTTGATGGGAGGTTAACATTAACCCTTTAAGACCCAGTGGTAATGTACCACCTTCTTCACACTGTTAATAACGCTGCGTTTTGTATATATGGGTTTCGGATTGTTCTCAGTGTAAACAGGGATTATTTCCTTAAACAGCGTCAACCAATTGTCTTTTGTAATGGTGAAGTGTTGTGTTTTCTTCGCGGTACGGACTGATTTATTAAATAATATTTAGACGAGCTTCGGCTTCAAAGAGTTAAAGTGCATCGAAAGGAACAATGATAGGGTTTGGACGGGATTCGCCTGGCGCGCGATAGGGCCCAGAGGTGGACTGTTATTAACACGGTTATGAGCGTTTGGTTAACATGACTGCCAGGGAATATCTTGACTAGTCGAGCGACAGTTAACGTCTGAAGGACGACTATGTTCTATGGAGGTAGTTGCTTTGGCTGATTAAGAGCTGAGTGTATTTCGGAAATCATTATATTCAGTTTTGAAACTGTTATGTTTTATTGTCCTATCTTAATACCTACACGTAAAACAAAGTAAGGCTTTTAAGACTACAATTTAAATTGATTTTTAAGTTTGATGCCTTAAATTCAGAGAAGAACATAATTCTGGTATTTTAATAGGCCTGTATCTTATAAGTTTCCCGTTGCGTTATCATTAATAAATATATAAATATTATGGGCCTGCAGTCAAATACACGCATGATTTGATTTTTTGTGCCTCTAGGCTACTAATCACATCTCACTCCAACCATACAGTTCTCACTAACATTGTAGCATGTTTTGTATTTATTAAATGTTTAAAATTTCGGTGTGAGGTAGCGGATTATAAGACGCTGAGAAACTACGATTGGTTCAGTGGATGTACGAGGTGCGATCGGAAGGTTTCCAGACTGCGCGTATAAAAACCCGTACACTTATCTCAGGTATTAAATTCATCCATCACCCTCGAAGTAGTTCCCCTGGGAGTGAACACAACGATCCCAGCGCCGCTGCCAAGCCTGGAAGCATCCCTGGAAATCTTTCTTTGTCAGCCTGTCAAGCACCATCTGCGATTCTGCCTGAATCTCTTCTATCGTCTCAAATCTCCTTCCCTTTAGCTGAATTGTCATCTTTGGGAAGAGGAAGAAGTCACACGGAGCTAAAGCCGGCGAATAAGGAGGGTGCGGGATGACGGCCATAGTGTTTGAGGCCAAAAACTACCGAACTTTGAGGGCGGTGTGCGCTGGCGCGTTGTCATGATGCGTCGCATGGGGAGTTCTTCGTTTAGAATCAGCTGACAGGTCCCATAGCGCCGGATTTAGCTCTGTGTGACTTCTTCCTCTTCCCAAAGATGAAAATTCAGCTAAAGGTAAGGAGATTTGAGACGATAGAAGAGATTCAGGCAGAATCGCAGATGGTGCTTGACAGGCTGGCAAAGAAAGATTTCCAGGGATGCTTCCAGGCTTGGCAGCGGCGCTGGGATCGTTGTGTTCACTCCCAGGGGAACTACTTCGAGGGTGATGGATGAATTTAATACCTGAGATAAGTGTACGGGTTTTTATACGCGCAGTCCTGAAACTTTCCGATCGCACCTCGTACTTAGCAACAATATGAAGGAAATTCAAAATGTGAGGGTAGTATTGAAATACTTTTGTTGCACTGTTGGTACTACTGGTGAGGCTTGGTCATACTGTATCACAAGGTCAGAGAGTGGCATGCTGCAAGTGTGGTTCAACTGTAATCCATTTATGCCCAGTGTATGTGTGGTGTAAAGATGATTTACTGCACGAGGGGTTTGCACCAAAAGTGAGCAACATTTATACGTAGTGTTTCAGAAATTACCTGTTTGCATCAATAATGGTTCTACTGTTTTTAAACATTTCGATCCACTCGTACACGCCTCATTGATACAACCAGTTGTGTCCATACTTGGCAGAAAATTGTCGATGGATCTCCGCCATTTTCTTTCTTACAGACACTGAAAACGCACTGTCGCATATTGCTTGTTATTCATCTTTACGCCATGCTCATTCGGCACAAATTGATTACAACTGAACCACACTCGCAGAATGCTACCGCCTGACCTTGAGTTGCGCCATGATATGGATTCAGCAACGTTGCCAATCATACAACGAAAATGTTCCTATATTGCCCTCACTTTTTGAATATTGTTCGTATCTGTTTTGAACACTAAATGATGACGAATCCGCGTCAACATATGTCCTGAGACCTACATGAGATATTGCCAGTTCTGTGCACCTTATTTACACTTTGATAATAAGTAAGCTGGATTTGAAGTTTACATTATATTTATTTATAACTGTTGTGTTCCAAAATGTCTGTAGAATGGAGACGTTTGAGAGAAATTTCTTTTCGTTTTTTCTGCGTTTCTTTGTTTTGTATCATAATTGTTTTGCTGTCATAAGAGATAAATATCGTCTTGACGTGAGTTGTATGGGTTTATAAAATTAAGCACTCACGGTGTATGTTAATAATGGGTTTAATTATTCAATAATTGGTGCCCCGACTCCACTTGGACTGTGGTGTTTGTGTAAATCAGTAAGGCAACGTAACCGACGCTTCTAGTTTTTGAAATTAACTGACTTAAGTGCCTCTTGAAGCTGCTGCCTCATATAGCATAGACACGTTCAGTTTTGCCTTGTCACCATATCCATTATCCTCTCGGAGTTCTTTGCTATACACCTACCATTGATAGTCCTTCGATCTTACCTCCTGATTCCACAGTAGTAATAACAGGCCTCGGCTTCAGGCGATGGAAGGACATTGGTCCTACATTCGTGAGTGGTGATGCGTAACGGGAAGCACTTATCCTCGGTCACTAATTAACTTTCTATCGTTGTCATGGGGAATTACCATCGCGACTGCAGTGTCCGATTCTGAAAGAATGCCCTTAAAAGCGCGTTTAGTTTTTGTCAAATCCCGGAAATAAATCTGGGAAATTGTTGGCCTGGCTGTCACGCAAGACATAGTTTTTATACTCTGCGTTTCTTTCCAGGAAAGTCTTATTTTTTGAATTGTGTAATGATTTGTTAAGTCACCTCTGGAACTGGATCTTAGTTTCAAGACATAGTCAGTATTGAGGAGGATATTTGGGCCTAGGAGAGAAGACGATGGGGTCTGGAGAAATCTACATAATGACGAACTTAAAAAAAAATTATACTCCTCCCCCAATATTGTCAGGGTGATTAAGTCGAGAAGAATGAGATGGGCAGGGCATGTAGCGCGCATGGATGGGACAAGAGTTGTGCACCAGGTATTGTTGGGAAGCCTCAGGGGAAGAGACTGCTGGGAAGACCTAGACATAGATGGGAGGATAATGTCAGGCGGGATCTATGGGAGATAGGAGTTGAAGGAGACTGGATATTGTTGGCCCAGGACAGGGTCCGGTGGAGGGCTTTGGTTAATTCGGTGATGAACCTACGGGTTCCGTAAGCCATCTAGTTAGTTGGTTAATCGGTACATACTGAGACAACGGATGTTTTAAAGGAACATGACCGAACTGCACTGTTTCGGTCTGTGAACCAGTGGCGGAAACTTCTGAACACAGTAATGCATTTTTGGGTTCAGTAAAAGGCGGGAATTTTTTGCTCAGCTGATCAGGGTTGCAATGCCCGGGCTGTCTAGCAGAGTTCTATGTCGAAATAAATGGGAATGAATCACGAAATTAAACAGTTATAAGTTCTGCCTGAAGTTTCTAGACTGGCGTCCGTGTCTTTTTTTTTGGGTGGGGGGCTTCAAACCCCGCTTATTCGCCCAGAAGCCTTTGCCTGTTTTTGACACAACTACCTAGAAGAGCCTCCCTACTCAAGGAATCACCGGAGCTCCACCCTTGACCGCCCTGGCTACACTACAGGTGCAGCTGAGCAACTGTCAGTTTTCTAACGACTATTTCATGCTAGTTAGTTTACCATCGTCATTTCGTCTCACAGATATTCATATAGGCTATCTTTAGTTATATGGCTTCCATGTCAGTCGTGTTTCCTAAAAGGAATGTAGATGCCTACGATTTACGAACTTTATGATTAAACGTTAAATACGACCTAAAGACATGTACTAAGTACACCGATGTTATTCTATTGTAACGCCATGTAGACTGCAGATAGTCACTAATGTTCGAACATACTGTCTCCATCTTCAACCCTGACGATGGAGGCAGTATGTTTCTCCGAAAATTGATATTTGCGTAAGGCGTTATAACCAGGAAAGCAAATATCGTCCTCTTCACCGCAGCGAGAATCTGATTTCACGTGTACGAACTACACATTACAGTTAACTTCCAGATCGTTGTTAAATTACTTGTATACGATTGGTATATTCTGATAAGTTATGTCATGTCAAGTTTGGATGGCAATGTCAAATAACACTTACATTTCATGTAATTTTTATGACAAAGCTTTGCTAAATATGGGTGCTGATGGGGCGGTGGGGTACATAGGAGGTGGTGCAGAACATGAAAAGGACGCTCACAAACATCCTGTGCCCTGGGCGAAAATCGAACACACACTCTTTAACAGGGACTGCCCAAGGTCTCGCTCTGAAACTAAAGCAGCGTTTGTTGTGTTTTCAATGCGCGTGTATAGCCTAATGTAAATACTTAACATGCCATACATCTCATAAACACACATACGCTATTCAAATCATGAAACCTGTCATATTGATGATTTGTAGTTTTGTTAAAAGTGGCTTTTTATCAGATGGCTTCAAATGAAATATACGTGTATACGTACAATTATATATAAACATTATTTATTTAACAATACGTGATGCTGATATATGAGTATTTAACATAAATACGTACATGGCATAGGCGTACAAGTATCTATACATACGAGCGTATATTAGTAAATCCATGTGTAATAAAGTACGTACTTGTTTTACATAAATAGTACATGCGTGGATACATTGGCCAACACACATTAATAGAAGCTTATGTTGATCATTTGAAGTTCAGCTAAATGTTATAGCCGTAATCACGTTCGCTTTTACCCCTTAAAGCACAGAGTAACTATTACAGGTCTTCGACCTTCTTTAACATTCAGTCACTGTACTTTGCCTATAGAGTTTTTGTGTGAATTGCTTTACTCTGCATAAGTAAACTGTAATTAGTTTCAAGCTTCATTGACCATAACCATTTTATCTTTGTAATGGAGACATTGTGTTGTCTTTGAGGTCGGAACTGAACTCATTGCTTCGAAGGGTTTAGGAAGAAATGTGCTATTTGCATAGTGGATAATACCTTATTTTATTTCTTACGAAATAAAATATTTGTGTTCGTGTGCATACTTTCACATGGCAGTAACATTCCTAAACATTACTTCGAGTTTTGGCTTGGACGTAGACCAGCACCTGTTTTTTAAAGTCTAAAAAAAGATGTATCTTGCTTCAAATTCCCGGTGGGCCGCGGGGTGTGGTGGAGACGGAGACACATATTCTGTTGTATCCCTTAGACTTTGCTATCCCCGAACCGCTGAGCCGTCGGTATGCCGGACCCAACAGAACAGACGTATCTCCTCCTTTACCTGGAGACGAAGAAAGAAGCATTCTTCGAAACGTGATTTTTAAAGTTTTAAGGACTAAATAAATCAGATGATGGGTAATGTCTAAAATACAGGAAGTAGAGAGACAAGACCAAACACTTTTGCGATGAGACCTCTGTTACGTTTAGCAGTTTCAAGAATCGGACAAGTTAATCTTTCGTGGTACTTATTTTTACACGTAAACTTCTGAATTCTCGACTTCAATCCACGTACTGTAGTATATGGACCAAAGAATTCTGAAGTTGCAGGATTGACGTAACGGAATTGAAGTCATTAGAACTTCTCGAAGGCCATGGCCTGTCATCCCCTTTCACCGCTTGCATCATCAAATTGTTTTATTACAACATTGAGTCCTCCACAGGGCTGAAAAAATAACATTTTTAAGAGCGCTATCGGCCCTTTTTCTACTCATGGAGGAATAAATGAACTCGCTCAGTAAAATGTATAGATCGCAGGCCGATTAAAATCTCTGCTGCGTTCCTAAAGACGGGAGATTTAAACACTCTGTATTACCCAGGAAACTGTAGTGTACAGGAAAATTTTATCAAGTGTGAAAACATGCATTAGTTTATCGGATGGCGACCGCATTAGACAGACTTATCTATATAATGAATATGCTTTTGTGGGAATCATATAAATGACGGCAGCTTCGACAAATAGCTGACTTACAGAGGTATAAGCTTCACAGGTTTCATTTATGTGTGTCCAGTCTGGAAGATTCTCTTTCGCATCACATACGACTTCCCATTTTATACAAACTCAGTGTTTTAAAAGTTTAAATTTTTTTATTTACTTTACACTGACAGAACACCGCAAATAGTAACGTACGTTTTCAGCTGTTAAAGTACAGGCACGTTAGAGTTACGCCCAGAAAGTCGTTAATATGTTTAAATAACGATTTTTGGATGTTTTAAGGTTCTCCCTGCGTGAAACTTAAACCACTAAATATGGAGATTGGCGCGTGAGATGCCACTCCCTCTTATCGTGTACACCGCTTCACTGCATTGTGTTTTCGGCGCTGTAATGACAGGCTCAGTCGAATAGCTCACCGCTTGGTGCATTGTGTTTTCGACACTGCTATGACAAATTATGAATTCAGACTAGGATTAGTGAGACTCTGTCCCTGAAACGATACTCCTTCATTGGTCTAATCCAGATAACAAAAGTTGTCTAGTAGATGATATTTAATACAAGGTGCCTGAAAAGAAACACTGTCTATCGGAGAACGAATTTCTGTTCAAATTCCTATCTGATGGCTTCATAATGTCTGTTCCTCGTGTAATATTCAACAATAAATGCTTACTATTGAATGGTGAAAACCGTTCTCGTATTTGGGATCACTGAAGAGCCCCTACTCATTCGAATTCTATCGAACTCATTGTTCATAACCATCTTTCCATTCGAGACTATATGGCCAGTGCAGTTAAAAGTCGATAAATATGGTTCTAAAATGTTCTTACAACTGTTGGTTTATTATAAGAACAATATGTTGGGCATTGTCCATCGTCTGATATATATTTGATATACAAGACGCTGGCTCTGCTTTCGTCTGTAGGTTGTCATTTTACTGACAGTATCCGTTTATCCCTTTTGTTATTTGTGACAACTGTTGGGATCGAAACCTAGACTTTACAAATCTAGGATAGTACGATAGACACTGGGACTTCATAAGTTCCTATAAGCCTAATCGTCAAATACATCAAGAGACAAATGATAAAATAATAAATAGAGACCTAAGTCGATTAATTTTATAAAACGGTGGGACAGTTTGTGGAATTAAATACGCTTCGGTGTGAATATTATAATAGTTGCAATTCCTTCTTCGTTTTACCTTGTCATCTACTAAGACTCTTCTCGGCCAGTGACATTAGTTTCTTCATCATCTTCCTCCCGATCCACTTCGCAGAGCTATGCTGCAACGGGCACTGACCTTACGTCTACTTTTTGTGTTCCTTCCATCAGGACTGGTTCTCCTTTAATCTTAAAAGTATATTGCTCTCGTCTTCTGCAGACTGCCTGCTCTACGCATGGACTGACAGGATTCCGTGTAGAAGGGTGAGCAGGTTAGGTTAGGTTAGGTTGAAGTATTACTGAAATACTCAGTTCGTAAATGTTAGACAATTATAAAATCGATAAATTTACAGACATTTATCGTGTTCTTCACCAAATCAAGGAAGTTGAGCCAGACGGAGCGTGAGTCTGGCGTAAAGGAATTGTAGTCGAAATATCCGAAGGAAAGTGATTGTTAGGGAGACCTAGGCGTAGATGGGAGGATAATATTAAAATTAATCTTAATAAATGGGTGTAGGGGTGGGGGAGACTGGATTGATCTGTCGCAGGGTATGGCGAGAACTGTGAACCATGATGAGGTTTCCACAAAATTTGGGACATTTCATGACCAGCTGAGCGACTGTTAAGGTTTTGTACGAAATTTCATTTCCATATTGTGTAATGAAATACAAGCACGATTAGCTTCTGATTGTTTACTGTGGTGCCCATGATGTGGTAGTTTTGGAAGAAAACTCATAGATGTGTGGGCCCGTCTGCAGTAAAAATATGTAGAAGCCTGTGAGGTAGGCCTACAGAACATCGCAAATAACATATATGGGAAATATGTCTACTTCAATCTCTTACATTCTTCTAAGATATCAGATGCTCGTAACGTAGGTATTATTTTGTTTCTTTCAAAATCATTCCAATTGATTTAAAAGCCAGACATTCTTAACAGAGTGTTTTAACTTTCTCCTTTTATGGGTCCAGATTCGAGTTCCTAGCAGCCCAGATGGAAATTATAATGAATTTCGCACTGCGACGTGATTTGTCTTCAGTTTCTTCACACATGTGACAAGTTTTCTAAAATATGGTAACCTTTACGGGAATACAGGAAAAGTATGCCGACGCAATAAGATGGAATGCAATATACAATTTACGAACACGTCTCGCAATGTCGTATTTCAGTACGACTTTCATCAGAGTCTGCAATGCATGAGGAATTCTTGAGTCCTTCGGCTGGTGAAGAAATGTTCATTGAAAAGTCATCTCGACTACAGACGACTTTGAACTCTGAAAAGTCAAAAATTTGTATATGCAAGGCCGCAGTGTTAGGTTAGGTTAGGTTGAAGTATTACTGAAATACTCAGTTCGTAAATGTTAGACAATTATAAAATCGATAAATTTACAGACATTTATCGTGTTCTTCACCAAATCAAGGAAGTTGAGCCAGACGGAGCGTGAGTCTGGCGTAAAGGAATTGTAGTCGAAATATCCGAAGGAAAGTGATTGTTAGGGAGACCTAGGCGTAGATGGGAGGATAATATTAAAATTAATCTTAATAAATGGGTGTAGGGGTGGGGGAGACTGGATTGATCTGTCGCAGGGTATGGCGAGAACTGTGAACCATGATGAGGTTTCCACAAAATTTGGGACATTTCATGACCAGCTGAGCGACTGTTAAGGTTTTGTACGAAATTTCATTTCCATATTGTGTAATGAAATACAAGCACGATTAGCTTCTGATTGTTTACTGTGGTGCCCATGATGTGGTAGTTTTGGAAGAAAACTCATAGATGTGTGGGCCCGTCTGCAGTAAAAATATGTAGAAGCCTGTGAGGTAGGCCTACAGAACATCGCAAATAACATATATGGGAAATATGTCTACTTCAATCTCTTACATTCTTCTAAGATATCAGATGCTCGTAACGTAGGTATTATTTTGTTTCTTTCAAAATCATTCCAATTGATTTAAAAGCCAGACATTCTTAACAGAGTGTTTTAACTTTCTCCTTTTATGGGTCCAGATTCGAGTTCCTAGCAGCCCAGATGGAAATTATAATGAATTTCGCACTGCGACGTGATTTGTCTTCAGTTTCTTCACACATGTGACAAGTTTTCTAAAATATGGTAACCTTTACGGGAATACAGGAAAAGTATGCCGACGCAATAAGATGGAATGCAATATACAATTTACGAACACGTCTCGCAATGTCGTATTTCAGTACGACTTTCATCAGAGTCTGCAATGCATGAGGAATTCTTGAGTCCTTCGGCTGGTGAAGAAATGTTCATGGAACTCGAAGCCGGCTGAATGAGTTTCACAGCGTCACACTCTGTTTCTGTAAAATCCGTTTTAATATTAGACTAACATGTACCCACAGATCTCAGGAATGGTCTCTTCCCATGAACTTTTGCACCAAAATGTTAACACCTTAAGCAAAGGGAAGACGTGTGGAAATTATATGAAGATATAAACGTACCAACAAATTTTGTGTGTAGCGATGGTGCGAAGTTTTTACGTGACAATTGTAACACCATCGAAATAGCTATTAGTGGGAATTGAATCAATCATTTTCAAAACCGCGCGTGTCTTCTGTTTGAGAGATTTGATCTGTTTTCCACGCAATCCCAAGCCTTTACTGCTCGTCATTGCAGTGCAGCTACTACTGGGCAGTCTTGTCTTTAGTGTGTTCTGTCAAAACCACGTGAGTTCTGGACTCGTGTTATATTTTTACTACTAGGTTTTTGTTGTGTTTTGACCAAAATGAAACCACTGAAAATTATAGCGACTAAAACGGGTCAAAATACACGGTATCACATGAGCCATGTTGTGTTCCTTCAATATTATGCGATTCCTCGTGAAAAATAACAAAAGTCCGAAAACAGCTTTAGATGAAATGCATATCCAAAATGTATTAGTGAACTGTATACAAATTAGAGACTTGTCAATTATTCCTGTGGAAAAACATTACCATTGTTAGCACTTATTTTTACTTCTCTAGAATGAGTTTTGTGGACTGATGTGGTTTTGCAAATGACCTATGCACAGAAATGGACCACCTGGATTTCATTAAAGTATTGCTATTGTCATCCCTCGCTGTATGGACTGGAGCGTTTTAAAGCGAAGCCAGGCGTCGTAAGTTTCTGCTAGAACGTCTTAAAGTGTAATTTTTATTTAATAGAATCAAAAATATTTTATTTGGAGCAATAAATGTTTCTAAATTCATGAGTTCTATCATACTGCCGAATATTTTTCATTAAACGTCTGGGCATAACTATGAACCCGGGCTGTTCGTTCGAACTGTTACAGAAATTTTGAAGTTTATTGAACTCGATATGAATTGAGCCCAAAGCCATCGCATAAAAACTGAACACTGACTCACTGACTGGATCATGTCCGCGATTGAGAGGTGCGCAGGGAAGGAAGCAAAGAATGCTAGTTTTTACCCAGTAGCCACGTTTTTCTCTCTAGCGTATAAAACCAAACCCAGGAAGTTTATGATTATCATGGTTGTGTTTTGCTCCGTATTACAAAACAGAAGCACATTGATGTGAGACGCTGTGTTATTTCATTTACCCTACGGCATTCTTGTGGATGCTGAATTTTGGATGGGTTCTGCGCTGTCGAATGATGCCATTATGCGTTCGTGTCCTGTCTTGATGTCGAGGTGGCGTTATGAAAGCTCCTGTAATGCCAACATATTCACTCCACAAATTCTTCTAGTTATAAAATAAAACATTTTTGTCCCCATTCCAAGTGCTGTACCAACATGACGCTATGTGAGAACAGCAAAATATCCCTTCAAATGAAGTGAGTAAATATTTTTGTTTTTTAATTAATTTTGATAAGCCAGTAATTAAATGTGTTGTAAGCATGGAAAAATAGAAAAATGCATACAGATTTTGGATGGAATACCTGAAGAGAAAATACCTCTTGCAAAACTTGGTTTTAATGGTATGATGATATAAACATTAATTTTAGTAATGTAGGATTCGAAGGTGTGAAATCAATTCTGCTATTTAAATGTAGGCTTCAGTGGCGGGTTTTATAAACAGTGGTTAACTGTCTGACACCATAAAGGACGTGCAGTTTCTTAACCAGCTAAGCTACCACGGCGTGTTTAAGGAAGATTCTATACTATTTCGTTTGATATTTAGACATTTGCATAGTAATTTACTCATCTTCTTAGAAAATTGCTTCTTTACTTAGTTACTCTCTTAGTTGTTTTTGTATTTGCTCCGTTCTGTTGTCTGCTCAGTCCCACCAAATACACTCGTAATCATTCCCTCCATTTTCCGTTTCAATAATCTCTATTTAAATAAAGCACAAATGTATTTTGTAACATTTCTTCACATAGACATGGACAAGGGAACTTCTTGTAATGACTTTTCCTCGAGCTACCAGCCGTGTCAGGAGGTTTAATGGAGAAAACACCAACGTTTCGAGAACCATCTTCGTCCTCAACCTCGGTGTCGAGGATGCAGATGGAATTAATCCACTATAACTCCTCCTTGACTTGAACTTTATCTGTTTTATCATAAACGAAATTTCGAACACAAATTGTCGTATTATATAAAATATTGTTATATATAAGACATTTATGGGATATTGAATATTCCAGAATGAAACAGGAACTGTGTTAACGGCGTCTTCGTTGGTTTAGTCTCAGAAAACACTGACATACATGGTTCACTACCCCTAATATCGGAGTCCGCCATTGGTCACGATCCTGAGCTCCCCCCCCCCCCCCCAAAAAAAAAATCATCATAATATATTTCCCGAAGATGTACCTTAACATCCCATCTCGTTCATGGTCTTCCAAGCGGTCGTTTTGCCAAGACGTTTCATATTCAAAATTCTGTACGCAATCTTTTTCGCCCTCACCTTAGCTACATGCTAAGTCCATGTATTTCACTCCCTCGCAGTGTTGTGTTATTTCTGTAATCCAGAATTTTCTTAGTTATAATCATGTGTGTTTTATATTCTTCGTCTTCACAGCTTTATAGTTCAACAAATGACCTTCAGTATTATATAATGCATGCTAAGGTAGTAGTGTTCCCTTATCTGAGCCTCGTTAATCACAGAATTTCGGAACGTCAGCTTGAAGGCTTTGGTTAGGTCTCAAACACCAAGTAGGTGTACTGTTAATTGGGATCTCTCCGAATTCATGGAAATGGTGTGTGGTCACTGTGGCCTGGGGGACAAGACGACGTGTGTTCGACCATAATGATTCGTCTCTTACCGCAGTAATGTGATGTCCTGACGTGGTTCAAATTGCCGACTGTTCAGTGGACAGAGTTAGTAGTGAAGAACTTCAGTGTAGTTATTTCAACATTTTCTCATAGTGAAGGAACTCTTCTGCAAGAGACTGTAACAAATGGATGGTACACCCATGGGCTTACCTATATCTAGCATCTTATCAAAAGTATTCCTGCAGAAAATAGAAAATAAATTTTATTCTAACGTAATAAAAAGTCATTTGCTTTGCTAGATATATTAATGCGGCTTGCACTCCGGCAAAATCAATTCTAGAAGACCACAGTGCTATGCACTGTAAACTAAAATACAAGATGGATACCGAAAATAATCAAAAGATTAATTTCCCAGACCTTAATAGTTTTAGAAAATTAATTTTCATTAGGCATTTTCCCGAAAACCCACGTATACGGACACATTAATACCTAAGTCATCCAGTCATCCGAGTTTTTATAACAGTCAGCATTCGACTGTTTTTTGGACAGAACAAAATTACGAATTTTTAATGACGAAAGAGAAAAAGAGTTGAAGCAGACAAAAGTGATAGCGAATAACATGTACAATATTAGCGAAATTAAGAAACATTATGAAAAACATAGGAAATTCAAACCACTTAATAACACAAATAATTCCTCATTTGAGGCAAAAAATGAAAACAAAGTAAGAATTACATTTTACTTATTTCGTGATCGACATTAGAACCCTCTCCAAAATATTTTTAAAAAAATTCTAGAGTAAAAGTGGCGTACAACGTTGAAAATACCATCAAGACCAGATGTAAAACAGACATCAGGACAAATGCAATATCACCGGGGTTTAACAATTGAAAAGGTTAAGCTGTGAACAGGTGTACATAGGTCAAACATGTAGAGAATTTAGAACCAGATTCAAATAGAACACAAGGGATGTTAGATTTAATCAGACGAAGTCAAAATATGCCAAAATATGTAACAGGAGTAGCTCACAAAGGGAAAATGTAGACGTACTCGAAAGATTTTATATCTGCACGTAACAAATCTGTATTAAATGAGCAGTTCGCCAGACTCCAATATGCTATTCGAAACAGTTATAAACAGAGATAAAACATGTTTTGTTATACAGAAGTTGGTAGACTGACTACTAGTATGAATACAAAACATAGAATGCATTCAGGACAGTGCACTGTGTAGTGAACACAAATCCACCCCAAAAGAAGAAGCTACTACACACAGAACAACATTAGTCCATGTGTACAGATGGAAAATCTGAAGATCACTGAGCTGCAAAGAAATAGGAGGAAAGTGACTCTCACAACAAGGGGCAGGACGTACTGCACAAGATAACTGCAACATAGAGTTGGCAAAAGTTTTCTGAGCCTCAAACTGCTGTAAAGGATAAAAATGTGGACTGTATAACACTATTAAGTGAAAGTAAAATATAATAGCTACGTTATAAGAGATGCAGCAGCTATTTTGAATGATTTATGGTGACTGTAAACAGTTGCAGTGCTTAAATGGACGTATATTTTAAAACTCAAAATGTAATCTCAGTTTCAACATAAACACCTCTTTCAAGTTTTAACGTTTGTAGGAGTCAGTCATTTCACTATAACGTGGGGTTTTTGATATATAATGTACTCTTTTACTCTATATAGTGAACCAAATATGTTATTTATAGCTACTGATGGTGGCATTATGAAACGGAAACGCGTTTAATAGGTAAATAAATGAATAGCTGATAACTGTGGTAAAAGCGGTCGGCTTATTCAACTTTTGTGAAGTATTTTATGAGTCTCGCTGTTCAGTTTCGCTGGAAACCTGTATTCCAGTAGCGTACTTAAATTTTTTGGGCTATTTGCTATTTCGCGTATGGACCTATTATTGGCGTTAATCTTTATTTATTTTGGGAACAGAGTTATTACTTCAGAACTAATAAAAACGATAGGGCATTCTGCTGTTTAATTTATATTTTTCTAAACATGGGCTACGTTACAATCCAAAAGTTTTTACTTAAGTCCATATCAAAATGAGGGATGTATTTTATGTCATGTACAGACTTTTTATGATTCCATTTCTGCAAAATGGATAACATTCTATTTAAGCCTAAAGAAAAGTGGGCTTTATATTGGGCCGATGTGGACCGAAATCAAAGTTTCTCGAAAACATCTGTGTAGTACAGGTAGGCCCATTGATTTGCAGAACCAAATTCTACCCGAGTCCGATGAGTACCGGTAGTTTTGGAAACATGCTGCTGGACAAACACGACTTTCCCAACGAGCACAATTTCACTGACTTATAATTTGTAATAAGCTGGATAGTTTTACTTTATTAACTGGTGGTTCGTGGACTGCTGTTGTGTTGAGGTCGTTCACTGTATCCTTGTACACCCTGTCCCCATTATTAGTCCGGATATAATCGGTAGTTTACGATATATGCGTCTGTTTTCCCTCTACACGCAAGCTAATGACGTAGGCAAAACGCGCAGATTCGCCTCGACTACAATACCGGTCCTCGTAAATCCACTTTATTAATTAGAAGACACTAATTATTTTAACATAAATTTTATCGGACTATAGCCATATGATGATAAAACCGTCGGCATGAAGTGAAATGTGTACAGAGATCGTCTCCTTTTAGACTCAACGTCCAATTCCTATTGAAGGTCAGCAATTTAAAAAAAAAATGTCATTACCTCTGAACTAAAATAAAACACATATAACATTAAAATTATAGTTTCTGTGTATATTATATTCAGAATTTAAGTCTGATTAATTGTAGCGTACATGACTTCAGACCGTCAACGCTCTCACATAAGTTATTAAGTATCTCTTGATATTTTCCCCCTGCGTATGAATACCAAAATTCTTTTAAAACAGAATTTAGTAACTTCCTAATGATGACATAACTATCTATGCCACGATGGTTCTTCGAGTAAATAACAGAGTGTAGTAACAGCTATTGCGGGCTCTTTGTGAATACGGCAATTAATCTTCTGGTTTCATAAAAGACAGAGATCTTGTTGAGCGATTGTCAGCTTCTCAAGAAGGACTCTACTACGTTCTGTTAATAAACAGATGTTTCGAGTTGCACACTCGTCTTAGCGCTGAGTATGAAGGTTGGAGGTCTCGCATCGACAGGTGTTTCCAGGCAACAGCCTACGCCTCTCAGGATTAGAACGTATTGCTGAAAGTGGTTTAAGACCCCGTGCTAGGAGAGCCGTCATCATTTGCTTTGTATCCACGACTGAGTAGTTCCTAAGAGTTCTCTGTTGCTTTGAAACTAATATGGAACTCGATAGGCTAACGTAAGGTAAAAATGTATTTGGAGACATTCACGAGATGATCTTACCAACCTCTCCCATTCTGGAGGGATCCTACGTTGTATAAATGATACAGAAAGTATTACATCATCATCAGGTCTATCAATTTTAATATATTTTAAAAACTGTTGTACATCTTGCGTTGCGTATATTGATTAATTTGATTTGTTTAATTTTAAGTTTTTGTCTCATCCTTTAAATTTGGAGGTTGTGCTTGGATGTTTTATATCTGTAAAATTAATTTTCAAATCGTGATTTTGGATATTGACATAGGAAATATAATAATTTAAAGAGTTATTACGTAATATAACGTAATACAATGTAAAAGAATCATAATAAAAAGTAAAAGGTAGTAAAACATACCGGGTTGTAATTGATGTGTTGTGTGTCCGATATTAAGAGATGGTAGACTGCATTGTATTACGTTATATTACGTAATAACTCTTTAAATTATTATATTTCCTATGTCAATATCCAAAATCACGATTTGAAAATTAATTTTACAGATATAAAACATCCAAGCACAACCTCCAAATTTAAAGGATGAGACAAAAACTTAAAATTAAACAAATCAAATTAATAAATATACGCAACGCAAGATGTACAACAGTTTTTAAAACAGAAAGTATTGTTATATGGTATACTTTTAGTCTTTTATGCGTTATTTGTATGAAGGGCATAAAATGAACGCATTATGTTGAAGTATTGTCTCGCCATATCTCATCTCCATAACTACACGGATTGTGTATACATCTCTGAAAGTTGTTGGACCAATTTAGGTTTGGTTCGTATTGCTATTGGTCCAGTATAAACTCTTAGAACAGAGGTTGTCAGCCGTTATCGCTGGCTTACCATTTATTCTAATTTAACACATTAAATGCACCACTAACCAAATTCGTTCAGGGAAAAATTATATATGTTAATAATATATTTTGATTTTCTTACTTAGTTCGTGTACCACTCAACATTGGCTCGCGTACCATAGGTTGAGAAACGCTGTTCTAAATTATATGCGACTTACATCGAACTAGGCTGTATGTATCGTTTTCACAAAATGTGGATCATACACAAAAAATTGGTATAGGTATGATTCAATGACGGAAATTTCTGTACATGGTGGATAATGAAACCTCAGAATCTGTGAAAGCAAGGAACTTCCGCACCAATTGATTAACTGTTAGTTTTAGAATTACAAAACGTTTATAATTGATTGATTTATGGGATATTTATACAAATGTTTTAAAAGAAGACAGACATCTTCTTACGCGCCGTCGTGAGAATCAGAAATCTCATTAATGTTTTGATTTCATGGATTATAGAACGTCGAGTGGCAGGGATGTTTGAAAATGGAGTAGAAGAAGACAGTCGTGACCTATTTTAAAGTAGGCCCATTATCCGAAAATTTTCCTGGATGGTGTAAACAGTACTTAAGAGCACCTCAGATGAATAGTCGAGCTTTGGGCCTAGATTTGAACCCGAGATCTCCCTAATACGAAGCATGAATGAAGTGTGGACCCATGTACACACCAAGTTCATGAAGTTTCAGTAAACTGTTTTAGCGGCTTGCGAGGCGATAAAAGTGAACGTTGCTCCTACTCTTTAAAAGTCTGAGACACCCAAATTGAGGTTATGTAATTAGGAATTTCGTGTTACGTAACCAACAAGTCACGTGATACTGAATGCTAGACGGTAGAACCGACTATGCATGCGGGAAAAACTTGAGAAGATTAAGGGGTTCTGAAGCTGCCATTAAGATGATTCATAAGCAGTGAGAACGGGAATTGAACGGAAATGTCTCGAATACTTCTCCAGTGGCAGGCAGGCTTTAATATTAGTGGTACTGGATATTCTGATGCTTTATGCAGCCGTAGGGATGGGAATGTACGCTTCAAGCATCCTTAATCTGCGCATAAGATCGACTACCTTCCTTGGTAACCAACTTATTTCCGTAACAATTTAATGTTTCTTCATTTCGGATGTTCTGCAGTGACAACCGTCAGTAGCCACCCAGTCCACGCTGTGGCTTCTCCAGTTGACTGCTGCCATCCTCTCTTCGTCCTAAACCCCAAAACCTTCGCCTTGGGGGAATTTGCGTTTTGCAGACTCAGCATTTCCAAAAGTTGCTAGGTCTACTCTTGTCTCCCCACACTGATGACGTCACAGTAAAGTGAATGCAAATTGCAAATGTACCCAAGGGAGATGCCGGTCGTAAAATAAATTACATTAAAATCTGACCAGCAGTGTTCAGACACCGAGAGTGAGGAGACGGTTTTATTGATATTCGGTAGTTTCTTGTTAAGTGCAGTGCAGTGGCGGATTGTCATCACAGAATTTTTGATGATTCCTGTCCTCTGGGTTGTTGCACCACGTAGTCTTTTAGAAGTCTGCCGACATTTCAGAGGTGCTTAATTCCGTCGTCATCAGGACTTTGTCGCCTAGTGATGGAAGCAGAAAGCACCTCCGAAACGTCTGCAAACTTCTACCAGTCTACACGCTGCAGCAACCGAGAACACATCTCCATACTCGCCGCCGTGAGAACCCGACATCTCACTCATTGTTTCCTTGCTTGGTAAGGGCCTGAAAATGGTTTTGGTGTAGGGACCTAGTTTTTCGTTGATTGTGTGATAAACGAGACATCCTTCAGCAATTGTAATTAATTATTGGGCCAAATATTTATTCAATTAACCGTATAACATTCATCAATTAATTGTAAGATAATATGTATATCAACAGAAATATTTCTCTCTAAAATGCAGACTAATTAGTAAATGAATTAATAAGGGTGTAATTTGAAATGTGAAACCTGGAACGCTTCGTTCGTTGTCACTTGTTCTGACACATACATATTCCAATGCTATCACCATGCCCTTTAGAAGTTTCCTGTGGATTCTGTCATTGAACTTAGTTTTTCAATAGAGGCATGATATAGTACGTATTTCTATACACCACATTAAACAATGTATTACAAATTTGTGTGTTCTCTTCAGGATGGTGATTATGCAATGGAAAAAGAATATGAAGGAAGGGGATTATGTCCCTATGATCCAGACCACAACAGCACAGCAGTTTACAGTGGTAAGTAACCCCCCTCTCATCTGCTTAGTGTTCCCACTTATACATCTCATCTTCTGTGTAAGAAATATTGAGCCTTTCGTGCTTTACTTCAAGGATATGTCGTGTTCCTATGTTACAGACATGAACAACACAGCATGTGAGAGAATAGATATACAAGCATAAGAAATTAAGGTTAAAGTCTATAAATTCCATCGTGCCCCTTCGTATATATTAATTTGCTATACAACCATGCACTTAGCAAGGATTATTGCATTTCTTTGTAAGTTTTGTTCTGAATGAAATAAAGTAATTTGTAACCAGTTTCAATGTGACATGTAATTGTCTATTAGATCAGTGGTATTCAACCTGGGGTACGCGAACACATCTTAGGGGGTACGTGAAATTAAAAAGTTGACAGTGGAACCACGGTTCCGGAGAATTTGACGTAAATACGTCTATACGGCAAGGAAGTTTATATATTGGCTTTATTCTAAATATTGCCTTGACGTTTCCTAGGTAACAACAATGCCGAGTAAACAGATGACGTTTCCTAGGCAACCGTCTTACACATTTTCCTTAAGCTTTTTCCTGTCACTTTTTTGCCGAATGACCCTTCCTTACAGACGTATTTACGTCAAAAAATATATATATTATTTTATGATAAACACTGAATAATCATGGCCAGATTTAGGGTTAGCCACAGGAGAACCGGACGTAAGGACATTTGATTTGGGAGATTATATACTATGTATTACTCGAATTATACACCAACAACTTTTGGGGTACAAAGTTGAAGAGAAATTATATCTGGGGGTACGCGAACAAAAAAGGTTGAATACCACTGTATTAGATCATACCATGAAGTAGGTAGGTGGTTTGCTTTAACATTTCACATCATAGCGTTTTGTTTCGACCTCGCGTCCAATTACTACAAGACTTGTGATAGAAATGTGGATAATTTGTTTTAGATGGTCAGCTGTATACAGCCACTGTAGCAGATTTCTCAGGCACCGATCCTCTTATCTACAGAGAACCGCTTAGAACAGAGCGGTCAGATCTGAAGCAGCTAAATGGTAACTTATTTTTGCTTGAAGAGATTTTTAAATGTTATCTATAAAGCTGAATCTTCCGTGCATTTTAATAAGAACATAATGGATTTGTGGTAAAAATTTACACGAAAGTTGTTTCTGTAAATAAGACTTAAAAATAAGCATTTTCTTAAAATGTGTACTTTTACTGACTCGTGTGCTCATTTGTTTTCCAGCTCCAAATTTTGTGAGTTCCATGGCGTATGAAGATTATATTTTTTTCTTCTTTAGAGAGACAGCCGTTGAATACATAAACTGTGGCAAGGTAAGATAGTAAATAGAAATTACTCACATTTTTAACACATATCAAAATGAAGTATTATTCATTGTATTACTTCAAATATTTTGCTGAACAGTTTTATGGTAACATAATATTTTGAAAAGAACTTTATCTTATTACATTTAATATATATTGCGCATTTTATGAAATAATTTAATTATTTATAATGGATTTTATTATCTTAGGTGATGTTTTTTTTTAATAAAAGTGATATAACCTCTGCCTTCCTTGCTTTGGACTTGCCCTGTAAATGTCTTTGTAATGAACTGCTGCAGCAGGCAATGCCTAGCATGTTTTGGAACATTCTCAGGTATGATGACAGTCCAAGAGAAGATTTAATGCTTTATGAAGATTTTGTTCATTTTGAAGATTTCTGTCTTCTGGGTTATTGCGCTGTGTAGTCTGGTCGATGTTAACCAACGTTTCAGAGGTCATACTGCCTCCGTCATCAGGGCGATGAATATGCCAATAGGGTGTGAGGAGTTGGATTTTATAGGCAGGGA
>NW_019060152.1:29749-55000 GCF_000696155.1 Zootermopsis nevadensis | reverse complement strand
ATATTCATCGCCCTGATGACGGAGGCAGTATGACCTCTGAAACGTTGGTTAACATCGACCAGACTACACAGCGCAATAACCCAGAAGACAGAAATCTTCATATTCACCGCTGTGAGAACCTCAAGTCTTACATTTGTTCATTTTCTTCGTCGCTGCCTTGCTTTTCCTCGAACTGGCATTGCTTTTCACTAGCTCCTAATTCATCAACATCTCGAAAGTGAGACTGTAGCAGTTCTTTCCGTTTTCGTCATGAACCTTATAAAATCCTGTGTTCTTTAGGGCAACAATATCTCTCTTGATTGCCAAGATAGCATTGAATTCTTGATGTTGTAGACAAATTGCAGCAGCCTGTTCCTCCGGATAGAATTCATTCGGTGATGGCACTTGCTTGATCACTATAAAGTGGTTTAAGAGACCATTGATTTGATTAAGTCAACTTATTACAAGACAGGTACATTATACCCATGATGGGGTCACTTCTGTAGAATATTTTCCAGTTTCTTTTCTCACAGTTTTCCAGACTGCTTTTACTTTATTCAGTTCAATTCAATTAATTTATTTGAGTGCTTGACAACAGCCAAATATGTACTCTTCATACTCACCGCCCTGATGATAGAGGCAGTATGACCTCTGAAACGTTGGTTAACATCGACCAGACTACACAGCGCAACAACGCAGAAGACGGAAATATTCATACTCACCGCTGTGAAAACCTCAAGTCTTACATGTACCATATTAATAATAATAATAATTCAGTTCATTTATTGAATAATATTTCACAAGTAAATGGGCCAAATACGATACCTAAGTAATATAATTCAATTCAATAATAATAAATAAAAACATTAAACAATAAAAAAAACAGAAAAAACTTACAAAATTAAATACCACAAAATAAGATGCAGTCAGCACAGCAAGTAAATATAAGAAATGAGGTCTAAATACTACTACTACTAATAATAATAGTTCAATTCCTTTATTGAGTGTTTACCAACAGCAAAGAGCCAGTGACAGGCAAACACTAATACAAAGATACAAATTATAACAGATAAAGTAAAGTATAACAGATTTTTATGTTCAAAATTTTGTTACCCTAGTATGTAAAATTAACTTCGTGGATGCTTGATTTGTAGACTGTGTATTCACGAGTAGCTCGGGTCTGCAAGCATGACAAAGGAGGCCCACATCAGTTTGGTGATCGCTGGACTTCTTTCCTGAAGTCACGCCTCAACTGTTCCGTCCCAGGGGACTACCCCTTCTACTTCAATGAAATTCGTATGTATAGACTGCATTTTTGTGAAAGAATTTTGTTGCGTGTGAATTAAATGTTGACAACTTTAAAGATCTTGTGATATAATCTGTTCGTGAGCATGATAATGACAGTTGAATGCAATGCACTGCATATGATATGAATATTTTACAGCTGCTATTTTATGCGTTATAAACTATGTTTATATTGATTATGTTTATTTGTTGGGAGTAAATATAAATACCATAAAATATTGCAGGTTCAGTATTTCTGTACACGCTAACAAAGAGACTAGTGTAGAAGTAGATCTGACTAAATGTATCAATCAACATAAAGAGTCATAATAACTGATTGTAATAAATTATTTTATAATGTTTTAAAATTTGCCCCAGGAAAAACACTAGTAAATAAAAGCGTGGTTCATGATGAAATTCAGAGAAGGAATTCTAGAAATTCTTGTTATTTTTCCATATGAAGGCTCCTACCACATGTATAGTTTCCAGAGTTCTGAAGATCACGATATCCAGAACAGTAATTTTGCAGTTCTTGTGTGCTTGTGAAGCAGAGAAAACCTTACATTGATACAACGTAAATTACAGGTGTCTAAAGGCAGGATTCTGAAGAAAATAGTTGGGGCTGAAGTGAGCAGTTTGGCATATTAAATGATAAGGAAATTTTTATTTTTTCAGGTCACCTAGTATTGTTAAGATATTGATGGTCTGTATTATATTCCACTTTTGTGCTAGGATGAGGTAGATGCATAACAAATTTCACTGGAAGTGCCTGTTAGGAAATGACTCTGTTAAATGGAGAATTAAATTAAGATGAATATTGAGGCAGTAGGGTGTGAAGATGAGATGTTACCAGAAGTAGCTCAGGACTTGGTCCAAGGTGAACATTAACATTAGCAGTATTGAATCTTTAGGTTTTGTTACCATAGTGTTAGCTGATCTTAATTGCACTTAACCACTAGTGTAACATTCCTTTCTAGAGCATCTTGAGAATAGGCTAAGTGTTAAATTGATTTTATCACTAAGTGGAGCATAAGTGCAAAGAATGTCAATTGTTAAGGGTATTCAGTATCTTTCCCAATCTCGGAATGATTACAGAGTCGACCAGTGATATAATAGATGGCTCATATGGGGATCACGTGGAGAAATTGATCTATGGTGTGTTCACAACTCCTGTGAACTCCATTGGAGGTTCTGCTGTGTGTGCATTCAGTGTGAAATCAATATTGGAGACATTTGAGGGACCATTCAAAGAGCAGGAGACAATGAACTCCAACTGGCTTGCAGTGCCAGGTCTCAAGGTGCCTGAACCCAGACCTGGTCAGTGTGTCAATGACAGCCGTACTCTGCCAGATGTATCTGTCAACTTTGTCAAGTCTCACACATTGATGGATGAAGCAGTGCCGGCATTCTTTTCTCGACCTTTACTTATTCGTATTAGCCTTCAGTAAGTTTTGTTTGGATCAAAATAATCTAAACTTATTATTTACCTTGTGTATTAGATTATGGATATCTTTTGGATTAAAAGTACACCAACAATAATGATAGTGGATTTAGTGTATTAAACTTTGCTATGTCCAAAAATAAAATTTTCAAAATTAAAACATTATGACATCACAGCATTTATGATGGAAATGTAAACAGTCAAGTAATGAAGCCAGTCTGTATTAAATTTTGTAATCAGAAACATTGCATTTTCTTAGAAAGAAACTTTATCTTCATTTGTCATTAGTTTTGCTTTGTCACAACCTGTAATTAATCTAAAATCAAATTATTTTTATTATTATTAAATAAGTCAGATAATTAGAAAATCATTTAAATTTAATCATAGTTTCAGTGGAACATTCTCTTCTACTGTTTGTAACAAAAATGTATTCTGCAACACACCACCAAGTTAAAGCCCTGGCTGTTATCAAAGGTTTTCTTAATGATATGTTATTATGAGCAGAAGAGTATTAAATAAATTTACAATTAATTGTCTGTTATTTCAGATACAGGTTTACAAAAATTGCTGTAGATCAACAAGTAAGGACTCCAGATGGAAAAGCCTATGATGTCCTTTTTATTGGAACAGGTATGTGTCCTTATGTTATTTTACTAGACTTATGAAGCATGAGTGAAAGAAAATTGTTATCATTAACTGCTATAGTATAATTTGTGCACATTGGCAAAATGAAACTACAATTAATGTTAAATTACTGTTTCTGTTTTTGTAATTCTCATATTTTAGTACCTCTGGTAACATTAACAACAACATGCTCGTCAGGTGTGGGGGATCCAAGAAATTAAAATCCTTAAGAACTTATATTGCTGTATTCATCTGCATTATAAAAATTAATATGTGAAAATATTTCTGTTATTTATATTAAGTATATACCACCTTTTTAAATTACACTTTATGTTCTACTTTTTGTTGAGCTGGTGTGACGTTGTTAATAAGTGTGTTTTATATCAGACAAAACACACTGAAAATATGGTTATCCTGCCAAGGAGTACAAATGTGTTTCTTGTATTTAAAGCTCAGCTTGCAGTTGATGTGCAGAAAATACACACTATTTATCTAATTAATTTTTTTTTTAAAAAAATCGGTGTATGTTTAACCCTATCTGTGCTGGCTTTTGATTAAATATATATTTTGGTAGTGTGTTTTAATGATAATGTGTAATTTCTGTTGTTGGAAGACCATGATTAGTTGTCTCTGCCTGTTAAGAGATTGCAGATCATGTTTTGTGATTGGTCTCAAACACCAAAAAGTAAATGGAAGGAGATGAGAATGAAATTGTCAAATTTTTCAAAAGTGTTTTATTGCTTATCAAGTTTTGCTTGGCATGAAGCATTCTACCACAAATTTGTATCCAAAACTATTTTTGACTTCATATATATTAACCTTTCTTATGTTCTCTTGCATGGCAGTTAATGGTTAGTAAGATGATAAAAAAAAATTAAATCCATTGCGTAACAGCTCCAGAGAGCCAAAGCTGACTAGCTTGACTGCTGGCCTCACATGCCTTAGCAGAGGTGAGCGATCATCCAACCAGATATAGGGTGACGTGTGGTCAGCACGACGAGCTAGCAGCCATTGCCAGTTTTCATGACCGGATTATGCTACCCATTGTAGCTCCCCAATTTCCTCACAATGCTGGGTTGGCACCAGTCCCATACACTGGTCGAAAGCTCATGAGAAAATTTCTTCTTCCCTGAGACTCGAACCAGCACGCATTTAGGAAGATAATAATAAATGTTTAATTAAGACTTCATGTAATATGCCAGTTCTAATTGGTCATTGCCACACCAAAGATTTTGTAAGGATCTCCAATATAAAGATTTTAAAAACATGAGAAAGACATTACAGACAGGTGTACAGAGAATGGCATGCATATAAGACTTTTTTCATTTCTGAAAGAGTGACTAAATGTGGACACTCTTCACATATGTGACCTTAATGCTATGAGGTAAACTGAAGTTCTAATTTCCTATTTGTACTTCTAATATTCTGTTGCAGATGATGGAAAAGTGATCAAAGTTTTGAACTCAGCATCATTTGATTCAGACAAGTCAGTTAATAGTGTAGTAATAGAAGAAATACAAGTGCTACCACCTAGTGTGGCCGTAAAGAATCTATATGTGGTGCGCATGGATGGTGAAGAAAGCAAATTAGTTGTTGTATCAGATGATGAAATTCAAGCCGTGAAACTTCAGCGATGTAACTCTGACAAGATAACCAATTGCCGGTATGTACGTTTATTATAAGCTGCCAAATGATAGTACCCTTAGGCTGGGCGCAGGCCAATGTAGCAAAGCTGCTTTTGGCAAAAGCGCTTTTGCTGCAACGTGCTGAAACATGCTGAAACATGCTTTCGTATTGTTAAAGATAGGACTGGCGCACACCGTTCGAACAAAAAGCAAAAGCGCTTTTTATTACGATGTAGCAGAATTAAGCAGAAAGCATTTTGCTCGTCTCACTTTCTCAGACCATTGCTCGCTCGTGAAGCAAGATGTAGCATTTTGTTGTGCGCATGCGCCAGCTGCTGTTCATCATTTGTTTTCAAGTTAGATTACAGTATTGTGTTGTGATCCGTTCTCCAGCTGTAATCCAAAATGGAAATTAATGCAGAAAAGTTAATCGTAGCGGTAGAAAAGAGACCGGCTTTATATAATTATCTATTAAAAGAGCATCGTTTGAAAGATGTAATAGAAAAACTCTGGGACAAAGTTGTCAGGGAAGTGGTTGCTGTACCAGGTAAGTGGAGAATATGTTCTTTTATAATAATCTAAATATATTTTATCCATTACCATAACAAAACACACAGCTTTTCTAAACCGTTTCTCATACATTTTTTCACCCATGTATAATTTTTCCCAACAATACGACAATAGCACAGCAACATCCTCAGCCATGACGACGACTGAGGTACAATGAGCAGAAATGCTTTTGCTTTGATTAGAAGCAAGATGTAGCAAATTGCTTTCAGTGGAAGCAAGAATGCTTCTGCATAGAGCACACGCGCTTTTGCCAAAAGCAGCTTTGCTACATTGGTCTGCGCCCAGCCTTACCATCACAAGTGCTGTCCTCTAAACCCTTGCCTGCTTTCCTACCCAAACCTACTTACCACATGTGATTGTCTTCCCATTTCACCGAATGGTGTCTAATAGAGGTTCATAATCTTTTTGTCCCCATACAGCTCATGAAGCTTGAGGTATCTCACATGCACTGCCTCTGATATTCATTTTAAACATAAGATTCAGGATATCATGAATATGAAATCAGCCTGAATGTGTTGAGCACATGTGTGCTTGCTATGTTTCAAACATATCACAAAATTTAAAACCTAAATTACAGTCATATTTCTGGATAGCAAATTGGTTATAAGCTTTGATTAAACTGACAAAAAGGTGATACCTGTGTGACAGATTTTATTTCTATCATTTTCTGTTCAGCCATCTGCCTTAACGTTTGTCCAGTTATTTTCAGCAGACAGTGCTGACAACCCTTATGCCTGTAGCCTATACGTCTGTTTAATAATTCCTGCTACATAGCTGCTGCAGCTCCAACATTATGAACATAATTTTTATCATCATGGATTAAGCTATTCTGATTATTCCACTTACTAAGATTAAAACTGTTCCATTTTTTTATTTCATACCCTGGCATTTTGTCTCCTTCAGTTGACAGGCACATTGATAAAACAGCTTTTGGGTTTGGGTTTTGAGCATTTTTTCAAAAAAAAAAATATTTTAACCATTTATTTTGATAGTTTTATATTACTGTATTGATGTGTGTTATTCCAAAGTCTTCTATAATATTTTTTATTGTATTATCAATCTTGATTGTTCTCAGGAAGCACACTTATGCCATTTTTGATTATCTCACTTGAACTTTATTAGCATTCAGTACCATGCAGCATAGGTATGGGGCTAGAGAATTTCAGTACAGTTTTCGTTTGGTATTTCCCTAAGTATGTGGTTTGCTGTCAAACAGAACTCTTGAAGTGTAGTTATTGTACATGATCATCTCTGACTTTTTCATATATTATACTACAGCATAAATATGTCCATTTGGCAGCCCTTTAGTATGGTAGTATAAATCTGCTATTTTTGTATGGTAAAGGTTAACATAATTAGTCCAGAAGACTATATTTTAGTTTGTTCCATTCTTTGGGGGAGGGGTGCATGACTGATATAGCTACTGCATGTTGACATACTTCTTTCATGGCTTTTACGGGAATATGTGTGTAGTGTAGAAAATAAGGCTGAAACATGTACAGAGTGAACAGTGAAATTAAGGTTATTGCTTCCATTTCATTATATGTTAGTTGATTAAAGTGTGAAGTTTTACAACATGTATCGCACAAACAAATTCACAAATCAACTCTCCCACTTCCATGTTCATCCATATTACAGTAATGCAGAAACTGTAAACCAGGAAATTTTCGTGATATGGAAAGGAACATGACTTATTAATGTACAAACCCACTTTTATTTAAATGTAATATATCCATAAATTCACCAACTATTTGAAGATATGTTGCAACAAGGGTTATTTGAACAATCTTTGAAGTGTGGATTGTTTGTAGTTCGTTTATGTGACTGGCAGTTCATTATAAAACTGGGTACTCTTTTTATAAGATTTATTTTTAAGAATTTAATGTGTAACTTTAGCCTCTTATGCATATTATGGCAAATTAATATGTTTGTTACAGAGAATGTGTGGCTCTTCAAGACCCATACTGTGCATGGGATAATGTAGAGCAGCATTGCACAGCAGTGGGGTCACCTGATTGGAGTGCTGGCAAGAAGAGATTCATCCAGAGCATTGCCTTTGGGGAACACAAAGCATGCGGACGGATAAATACAGGTCTGTGGAAAGTAGGAATGCGTTATGATGGACAGAACTTCTGTGTTAGAAGTTCTAATACCCTTAAAGATATTCTTCATTTGTCTTTAAGATTCCTTGCCAGCTTTGCATTTGCTTTCAAAATGGCAGTAGGCCTTTGCATCTTTTAGTCTGCTTCATTTACCTTGAAATCTATAAATGTAACTGCTGCAGTAAAGGTTATACATTTAGAGTACTGTCAATACTCTTAGTTTGATATAGTTCAGTCAGTGGTGGCTCATTGAAGAAAAATTAGGCAGTGCAACTAACAAAGTTGTCTTTAGTAAGATTAATATTTTTACATACAGTAATATATTTTACTTTCCAGTCATAACTGTATAGAATCTTGGTGGGAAGACATCTTGGAAAACATTCACGTGGAAGACTGAGAAGGAGATGGGGGGAAATTATTAAGATGGTTTTCAGGGTGATTGATTGTGAGGATCTGAGTATTGGAATAAGTGAGGTGTTAGCTGAGTGAAAGAGAGAGCCCATCTTAGTACAGTGAAACCTTGAATTTACATTCCTAGATTGTATGTTTTCCCATAATTTGTATAACGTTTTTTTAGTTCCTTCAGTTTTATTACCATTTCAGTGGTTTCTGTTCCTGTAAAGAAAAGTCATTTAATTTGAATTTTTTGGGTTTAATACCATTTCTTTTCTCAGCGTTTCTTTTCATTTATTAAGTACTCTAATGATTTAGTGTTACAAGGCATCACTTTGGCTTTCTATATGCAGTTTTCTTGAGGTTGTTATTATTATTTATCTGTTAGCTGAGTCTGCTGTATGTACTGCAGTATTATTTTTTTAAATTTGCATGTTTGATTAGGTATGATAGCAACCCAAAAGGAAAGAAGAACTCAACATACTATAGTACACTGACAAACACATGGCTACTTGTACTTCCTTGGTGAAACTACTTGGATTATTAGTACGAACTCTGAATATGATGGTCAAAAATAATCTTCTTATTGAGGAAAGTGCAAATCAGTGAGGAACATACCAGATTATTTTTTTAAGAAGTAAATCCATTGCTCATTCTGTGCAGAAGCATTCATGGTGTTTGACAAATGATTTTGACTTGTGTTTTGATGCTCTGTACAGTTTTAGTTTTTGGGAATTAATGTTTTTTTAAAAAGTATTTATACATTGCCTGACAATTTATCAACATTATTTGCTTTGTATTCCAAAAGAGGTTGAGAGGTGAAGGTAAGTAAGTACGAAGCTTGTGATTTTGATTTCCTGCAGTTCAAACATTTTCCGACAAATAACATATTGTCCCCATACCAGAGTGATTCTTTATAAGCAGAAAATAATGATCACATTTTTAAAATTACTACTCACTTTCCAAATATATTTACAATAATTAGGCAATGGAAACAATATAAACACTAACAGATTTGACTGGAATGTAAAAGAGGACAATACTACATTTGACACAGCACCATGAAATTTAAACTTTAAAATTTAGTGTCATACTCAGCATTGTTGCAGGGGAATTTTAGCTAACATTTCCCAAGGAAGGAAGTATGTGTAAAGGTGGCGACTGACTTGTAACATTTACTCGTAATGTAACATTCGCGGCGAGCATGTTACATTACACCACAACTGGTGAGGCGCATCGAATGCTCGTCTTGAACGCTCGGCTCAACTGTGCTCGTGTGTGCTCCATTCATTTCATTCAATATGTCGGACATGGAGGTTGTGTTATCTTTGTTTCATTTAATACGCTACTGTTATTTAAAGAACTCGCGAATGCTCGTTACGACGCCGCTCGACTGACTGACTGACTTGTAATGTAACACTCAAAGGGATTCGCGAAAAAACCGACAACACGATGGAGCGCCCACGAGCGTGAGCAGCTCGCATCGAGCGGCTCCGTTCGCTGTCTTCAATTTTGTAATGCTCGATTTGTAACACGTTACATTACAGGCAAATGTTACAAGTCAGTCGCCACCTTAATAGTCTGAAATGTACATTAATTACATACATAATTGCTTAGAATCTTCTAAATGAGCTACCATTGAACTTAGTATCCTTTTGTGTGTTTGCATGGTGATGAAAAGAAAAGTTTTAGTCTAGTACTGTAATGTGTGAGTAAATGCTTTCTGTTGGCTGTTTACTATAAGCTTGCCACCCACTCTTCCTTACAGAGGATGTAGTGCCTGCAGTCCCAAGCCAACCAACAACTAAAGAAAGTGGTAAGTTTTACCAGACATTTATGAAATATTTTACAGAATTCTCTGTCTAGAATTTTGGTCCTTAAACGTACACAGAATAACCAGTGGCTATGCACAAGGAGTGTACTGGAGGCTAAATGTCTTAACATACCATACAGAAGTGGTTCTCAAGTGATTGTTCTTGTGAATGATTTAATGCAAAATAAGTTTCACACTGACTGCAGATCAGTTACATTGTAACTGGATATGGTTTAGAACAGGGGTCGTCAGCCTGGTCCCTACTACCCACTAGTGGGTGATTCAAGCTTTCAAGGTGGGTGGTGGGGTTTTTTGTCCGTTGTTACAAATTTTGTTCTTCCTCCATATATCGAATACATTGCTAACAAATTCGCGAGTTTAACTTTTTAAAATATGCTTTTGCAATTTACTTTTGAATTCAATCTCTAAACTTTGAATATAGATAATAATTCACCGGACACTTCTTGAAGTATACTCGTGGACAAGGGAGCAACGAATGAGCTCTGTAGCCAAAGGTACGAGTTTAGCGCGCATGAGGGCGGGGCTTACCACCGGCCATCACTCACTCTTCGAGCTGTACCTCTTTCAAGGTGGTGGGCAGTATGTGTGGCACCGGTGGGCGGTAAGGAAATTTTACCATCAACAAAGATACAAAAGTGTGCGGTAGGTATAAAAAGGTTGACGACCCCTGGTTTAGAATGTTGGGCTTCAGTCTTCTATGAAGTGGTGTTTTTCTTCTCATCTATGTTCTAAATGGGTTAGAAAATCACACAGTCTCCTGTCCAATGGGTTTCAAGGGTGAATTAGGATGAAGTAACAGTGTCCATTGCCAAGGTCTAGAATATGCTGAGCAGTCTCTTTTGTAAATATCACTGAAGCCTGTTTCCAGGAGTTGATTGATAAGCAAAATCCAATGCTTTGTTAATGCATTTTAATTATTATTATTTTACATTTATTTTATTTCCTATTCTCTATCCCTGTAATCCAGACGTGTGCATGTGCACACAGATTTGTAAACCAACATGCAATTGGTAGAATCACTGAAAAAGAGTGAGGATCAACTCACTAGAAAACCACTGTTCTGCAATATGTGACCTAGTATGGTCATACCACCTGCTTTGTTTGTATAAAATGGGATATAAATTGTTCAGCGCTGTGTAATGACAGTTGGCTTGTTTCAAACAAATTTGGTTCTGTGATAGCACATATACACACATTTTTTATTGGCCAGTTCAAAGAGAACTAGTATTTTCAGGAGATCTGCAATTAACAGTTTAGGTTCCTGCATAATTTTAGTAGAAGAGGTACTGAGGTCTACATTACATGAATTAATCAATATTTTTTTTTTGTAAAGAAATATTTATGATTGGCTATTATATGTTTCACTTGCATTAGGTGCAACCTGAATGATCACAATTTTTTTACAAGTATTATGACAAGTTTTACTTGTGTTAAAAAATACAAGACATGAAAAATACTAGCAAAACCATCTGCATAATTTAAAATGTGCACCAATTATGTAATAGAGTTTATGCTAATGTTCACAAACAACTTCCGTCTCCATTCCTCTGTACTGGAGAGAAAGACAAAATGTTTTTTATTAAAATCACTGAAAGAAAATGTGTTGAGATGTAGCCTGTAAGATTTAATATACAGTGTAATTAAGTTGTCCAGTCATGTGCTATGTATCTGTTGTCTGCTTTTTATCTAGACTTATATTTATTTGGTGAATGAATCTTTCATTATTAGAAGAGTGTATGTTTAGTGAGTGTAAAAGTGAAAACTGTTAATACCAACTGAGAGGCAGAGGAATAATTAAAACTTAATGGAAATTCCAAAGCAGGCAGTGTATGTTCAGAGGCTAACAATGTATGTCTGTCAGATGAAACTCTGGCGGCTGTGATGCCAGTCACATGTCCCCTGTGTACGTGCACGTGCCCCTCGCCCAGCAGCAGCGGCACCACCACCACAGATGCCTCAGTGGTCAAGGGTCAGTCCCATACACTTTGACATCAGTCAACTAACTCGCTTACTGCTTCTAGCAGGTGGCTGGGCTGGCAGCTAAAGTATATTGGGTCACTGGATACCTGGGAAGGTGGATTCATGTCAAAGTTCTGTTATTAAATATTCTGACAGCTAATATTAAACAGAATGCTACAGAATCAAGTCTGGTCTGTTTCTGATAAAAAAAAATAACACAAGACTGCCAGTCAATCGATACACGCGCACACGCACACACACACACACACACACACACACACACACAGTATCTTTCATTACTCATCTCTAAATGTTTATGGTGTTGAATTACAAATTTTTTTTTTGGACTTTTTCAATCTTCATTATGCTTCCTCAAAAAAAATACACTACGTTTTGGGAGATGGCTCTTCCCTAATCCTCTGGTAAACCTACACAGTCAGGCTCATTAGAAGGAGCTAATCTCGATCTGTAATGGCCTTGACTGTAGGCTCACCTGAGGATGGGGAAGAGCCATCTCCCAAACCATAGTAGTTTTTTGAGGAAGCGTAATGATGATTGAAAAATTAAAAAAACAAAAAATTAAATTAGTAATAATTCATATAGCATATATGAAGATTCAGTCCCTTTGTAAGGTTCAGACATTACCTGAAACCTTTTACAAATAATGTTCAGAGGAGTAGTTAGTAGATAAAGATTTAACATTCTGTAATGTTAAAAAATTATTTGTACTTCAAGAATGTTTTTCACTGTGCATAAAATTGTTATATAAATGATAGTGTATTGACCTGTAAACCCACTGGCTTGAAAACTTATGAAGTGAAACTTTTCCAAGAAATCTGTTTTAAAATTCTACATTTCAAGTCAATATAAATGCCACATTATTAACATCACTTCAATGTTATTCCTAGGCTAGTCTTAAAATGTAGGAAGATCATCTGCTAGTGTACACAGTTACTGCACTGCACGTATTCTGTTACAGTTTTACTTTTAACAGTACTGACTAAATGTGAATATAATGATATTTCAAGATGAAAGTAGCATATAAACAGTATTTGAGATAGAGGAATGGATTCAATATGTCGTCTGCCATCAGTTTGGACAACAAATACCAAATTTATATAAAAATGCACTCTAAATTCTGAGCATCATTGTCAGCAAATGCATTGACAATTACAGTTTTCCTTGCAAATGTATAAGTGACAAATGTTACATCAAAATTTTTCACATTGCAATATATGTAAACAGTTTCTTCTTTTTGCCCAAAAATATTTGTGTGAGTTGTATAATTTTGTTTGTAATTTGTTAAACATCACAACAGTTCTTAATATGAGCCCACCTTCACCTTTTCTTCACAACACAATGGAATTTTCTCATACTACTTTTCGACCAGGTGGTAAATCTTATTATATGACCGATTGTTGGCTTACGCATGGAGCCAGACATAAGAATGGTTAATTAGGTTAGTGGTAGATAGACTGTATATAGTGAAAATAAAAGCCACTTTACTCATGTTCCTTAGTTCTATTACATTTGGATGTGGACATTTTATAGGTGGAAGGATAATGACTAGAAAGTACTGCAATGGAAAATTGAGTTCTCTACCTGTTACTTCTCTTGTATGAGTTTTGAGGGTTTGAATCCCTGAACTAAGGGGCTGCTATCCAGCCTTTAACTGTGGGGTTTAGTGGTTTAGTGGTATGTTACTGCAATCCATAGTCAAGCATGGTCAGCTGGATCATATGTAAGCAACAATGCATGTTTCGTAAAGGCTAAAGAATGAGTTTCATAAAGAAATGGTCATATCATTTTCATTGTCTTTGTCCATTTATCTCATGAGATCTGCATGAATGAACTATTTGCAGTTATTGTTAATCGGACATAATGCCTAAAATTAATGTGGGCATTTTTTAAAATGTGGGAAATATTTTGAATAGTTCTGAAGAAAGCATTGAGATTTCAATTGTGACAAAGATATATTCTTTTGTAAGGTAATTGAGTACTTTAAATGTTATTTACGTTGTTCTGCTTGTCCAGAATATATTTTCCCACCGTGTCAGACATTAATCCTTTCAGTGTTATCACCAGAGGAAAGGTCTGGATGAAAGTGTTAACCAGATGTCTATGATTTTGGAGATAAGACTTCTGATATACAAGAGATGGAGAGTTTTAGGTGTCCATGGAGAAAACAGGAAGAAAAATTACATGTGGAAAGGAGAAATATATTTATACACTCAGAGCCATCAAAAAATTAAGGAAACAAATAACTTCAGTATTTGCTAACATGTACTGTACTCAAACATAACATTTTCATTTACAGTAGGGTATTTGGTATCTTGTCCAGATAAAAATATATGGGATGTTTTGGATTGGATCTGTGTCTGTCTTCAGGTAGGATCCACTATCTGAAATGATAAATTTACTTTTATCTCTCTTTATCCAATGTTCCCAGAAGAGTAGGTATTCTTTATTTTACTTTTGTATTGGGAAGGTTCTGGGTTCAAATCTTGGCCCAGATACCAGCTATCCTCTTTGAGTTGTGGTTTTACACAGTCACTCCAGGCAGATGCTGGAACGATACCTTAAATTAGGTCACAGTCTTTCCTTCAAAATATCTTCTATTTAATTTTTATCCTGCCATTTAGCGCTGCATAGTTCGAGCTAATTATATTGTTATTAAATAAATTACAAAATCTATCCTTTCTCTGAAAATGAAGACAAGAAAATAGAATAACATCCCTGGATACACAGTATATTTTTCATCCAGACAGTAGACAATGTACAAGGAAAACACACTCATAATGAAAATGGGCTGCATGTAGAGACATCATTAAATTATTTCTTTCTATATTTCCATAGCTAATCATAAATTCTCTTTCCTGTTACCATACAGTACTTTAGTGAAACAGGTTCAGTGAACTTTCCATTTTGTACTGAAGTACATGTGATGTTTCATTATTTTGCATATCTGTTTAGCAATGCTACTGGTTTTGTAGAAGAAAATGTTCAATTTTGTGGCTTTCCTGTGAGAACGAAACAGAGAAATTTAGTTAATTAATAATGTTTAAATTTGAAGGAAGAAGGAAACTTTAATACTTTTGTACCAAGTCACAAATGCTATTATTTCCATTGGTTTTAAGAAAATTAGTTCTTATAGTAATATTGTACAATTAAATAAATTTGAAAATAGTTTAAAACATTGTAGTAGAGCTGTGAAGGAACACTTACAAGGCAAAGGCTGCAAAATGCTGTTGGTGCCAGATGTTTACTTAATGCATAATGATGTGTGTGTTATATTTGTACAACAGGCAACTCTGTATGAACTGCATGAATAAGTACAAACAGCATTACAGTTGAGTACAGTACATTGTGTGTTGCAACATTTAATTGTATGTGCATACAAAATTCTATTGTACTGACCAATTTTATCTCACTGTGGATACTTCTGAACTGTTCGTCTTAATCAACGTTTGAGATATTTAAGAAAAACCAAAATATGCATATTTATCCTTTTAAAGATACCTCTAGTGAACAAAAAATTGAAGACAACGCAGGATTTGGTGAGCTAATTAAGAACTGAGGATAGATGCAGATTTTAAAAAATTGTGACAAGCAGTTTTATCTAGTGATTTGTTGTGGTTCCGAACAAGAACATGCTACATTCTCTTAACTATTCAGTACAGTTCCATAACCTGTACACATTACAGTGATTGTAGGTTAAAGAAATGAAAGTGTATGGGTTAGATTATTCAGAGTAACACTCTGTCAAACTAAGGGCCCCCATACACACACAGTTTGGCCTCCTGTTCGGCCTGCACAGTTGAAGACTGAAAGGCAAAACTGATGTGTGTGGTGCGGCCGGCCAATCGTTTGGACTGTTGGACTGTTGGAAATCCATCAGTTCTGCCTGCAGGACGTAGCACGTGACAGGCGGAACGCACGTGTGTGACGATACCGGCAGGCCAATCGCTCAGTTGCTGCTGATGTCTCGTGTTGTTCAGTACTGTTTCGCGTTTGTGCAATGGCAACGTGGTTGAAGGAATTTGTACTCAAATTTATTGAAGAATTTCGTGGTCATCCTTCTATTTGGAAAGTCAAGAGCAAGGAATACCACAACTGTGAGATGAAAGAGAGTGTTTATTCAGCACTGACGGAAAAAGTTAAAACAATAGATCCCCAAGCCAACAAGGAAAAAGTGTTGAAAAAGATCAACAACCTACGTAGCAGTTTCAGAAAGGAACGGAAGAAAGTATTGATGGCTAAGAAATCTGGAAGGCTGGAAGACTGTGACTGTGGCATGCAGCCTGCCGGTTTATCTGCGCGTGTATGGGAAGGAAAGGAAGAGGGCAAACTGTCACAGTTTTGCCTGTAAGGTCGATCGGAAGGCCAAACTGTGTGTGTATGGGGGCCCTAAGGAAAACAGAACCTTTTCCTGTTACTGTATCCTTCCCCATGGAACGGGATCTGCCAAGGTGTTACATACTAATATGCTTGTACCTGTCTTGTAGCCTACTGGGAATTTTATGCTAATGGTGCTGTAGTGCAGCATGTTCCCATCAAGTTGTGTGATGTTTGTGTTTTTTATGTAATAGTTATGCAGATAATGTTTGCCCTAATACTCTGTAATAAAATGTATTGTTTAGTTCAAAAAGAAGGGGCCTGTAATTAGAGCAAATCCCCACAAACAGAAATGTTAATTTATGCATTAGTTCTTTGTTCAGAATTGAACATAATGGTATAGTAGACTTATCATCACCTTCAAACATCACGACATGAATGCATTTTTTATTGCAGTTATGAATTTAGGAAGCTCATATTATGAATTAAATCTCAGGTTCCAGAACCTCCTGTTAGTATGTATGTGCTCCCTAGCTGGGAATTGCTCAAACCATTATTGTCACTACAGAATCGTTTTCTTACGTGATAAGAAGCTTAAGCTTCTGCTAATGTGATTTGCTTGTAGTACGTGTTTTGATAAACTGAACATAATGGGGATTGGAAAAAGCAGTATTGGACTGAAACACTAAAGAGCACAATGAGAGACTGTCATGAGGAATTAGTAAAAGAATGAATTATAACACTCTCATTTATTAATTAAATACTTACAATTTAGATATCAGTGTTAATTACTATAACTCTATATGGTGCACTGAGGTTTCTCTTCAGAATGTTTCCTCTTAAATTTTATTTTGATGTACAGCAGTCCCTGCTCCTATGAATTATGTTTCTGGAGACTTTGTAAAGCAAAACATTATAAAATGAGTTATTTCCCATAAGTGTAATGTTGTAATTGGGGATTACATTTCTGAATGACTGAAAAATTACCAAAAAAATTATAAATCAAGAATTTTGTTTCCTGAAATGAAACACACAAGCAACCGAAACATTAGATCATGACATATACTTTCACAAGATGCATGCCAAAGTGGAGCGTAAGGTGAACTGACTCATGTACTTTCTCAGATTTTACTGTGATTTCACTGACTGACTTAGTGATATTGCATCTTTATTTTTTTATTAGATTCAGTTTTGTTCAGAAGATTTCAGATGAACTAGTTCACATTACATTGAAAACCAAGCAGAGGATATGCTTTTCATTATAAAAGCTTGTATGAGCAAAAGTTCACAGTACAAATATTTGTAAGGCAAGGTCTGACTGCACCATAAATCTAAAATAATTGAGTAAAGTGAAGTAAAAAGTAAAGCTGTCCCACTATATGCCATGTAGGCGCTTGTGGGGAGTGGAGGTATAGCTCCTACTCATTCTTGACCTCGGCACTAGATGGGGGTGAGTGGTCAGCATCACGCCCCCGGCTGGCTTTACCCCTGGAAAGGACCCCGGTACCCATTGTAGAGGAGGCTGGGTGGGCCCCAGAGCCGGTCTGGACGCAGAGGCTAGAGGAAAAATCCTCTGCCCCGCCCCGGTCGGGGATCGAACCCTGGTCGCCCAGTCCGTATCCAGTCACTATATTGACTGAGCTATCCCGGCTCATAATCTAAAATAATTACTTAACATAATGTGAAAATGTAACATTTTTTGTTGTACATAAGTCGGATTTTAATTGAATATGAATTAATGAGCCGGCATAGATCAGTCAGTATTGTGACTGGCTATGGACTGGATGACCAGGCTTCGATCCCTGACAGGGGCAGAGGATTTTTTCTCTAGCCTGTGTACAGACTGGTTCTGGGGCCCACCCAGCCTCCTATCCAGTGGGTATTGGGGTCCTTTCCTGGGGGTACAACCCAGCTTTGCTTTTCTTTGCATATGAATTCTCCTCCCATGCACATTTTTTCAGTTTTTTGGAGAATAAATGGGCATAATACTTCTCATCATTTCTTATCAAATATCGCTCAATGTTCTTCTTGCCAGAATTAGTTTACTCTTGGAAGGACAGGGACAGAACTGAAATATATGTAATGACTGAAGGAGGTTTATGGGTTTTATCCTATAATTTTGCCAGGTCACTCAAAGTGTCTTGTCCACTACAATCTTTTCTATCAATGTTATGTATTCTTGTTTCTGACATTTCGTTTAGTAAAAATTTATCAAGAGGCCTAATGAGTGACTGTTAAAATCCTAGTTTGAGAACTGCCATTGATAACTTAGAATAACTATAGCCACTTATATCTAATTTGTTCTGGTACTGGCATGAGCATACAAAATGTATGAATTTTTAACCTCATTTTTATTTTTTAGGGTAAAGGGTTTGATTTCATAAGTTTTGTTATTGGGTTTAAAAATCAAATAGAGGTTGATATTTGTACTTCAAATATCTTATGAAATATTTGTCACATTTAACAGAAATAAAAAAAATCAGGTTTTTATAATTGAATTTCAATCCTTTAAATTTATATGCAAGCACCTGTGTAACAGTCATTTCAACTAATGAAGGTGTATATAAATGACATAAAATTAAGATTTCTTTGCCTGGTTTTAAGAATGTTTAAGACAATATTTACAGTAACTGCCCCTCCTTACTTAATTTAGTTCTTCAATCTTCCAATATTTCATAATATCAAAGAAATCGGAACATAGAGACATATAAGAAAAATATAAAACATGCATACAAACAAAACTATTTATACTTTGAAGGACACTAATGCCAAATGCATTTCGACCTCAAGAGGTCATCTTCAGTGGCAAAACAAATTGATTCATACAATACAAATCAAAAAGATTATGGTTTTAACAGAGCATAGAATGCATGCACTTTACAAAACCATACTTATGTAACACCTCACTGGACGTTGATTGCGCGGGAGTTGGTGCATTAAATTGAGCACATGGCTTTTATGTCCACTGGTCTGATTGCCATTGTTGGTCTACGGTGATCCGTGGTTCATTGTCTGTGCCTGTGAACTTCAATGATGTGCGGGCGTTACATCTGCATGTTTTATATTCCAATACACTACACAGTATGCAAGGTTTTTAAGATATAAGAAAAAAAATATTAAAATGACATTTTAGTGGGAAGATTGTATTGTGTCTATCCAGGAACTTGGTGTTAAGTTTTCTTGTCCACCACCGCATTTATAACCATCACTCTGGATTCCTGGTTTAAAGTCTTGGATTCTGTCATAAGAACATAAACACTAAAAAGTGGATAATAAATAGTCATAATGAACTACAAGTAGTTGTATTGTGCATTTATGATAAAATGTTTTGTTCCAACAAAATTTTTGTTCAGATTTTTTGTGCAGTTTACTAACTTTCTATGTAAATAACAAATTCATTTACTTGTCAAATGTTCTTCTTTCTTTTCTAAACATTTGCAAAAAGGTCTAGCCCTGAAAAACGTATTATCCATCACACAGGACTTCTTTTATAACTTAAAATGACATTTTTACATGTAATCCTTCATAATTGCAAAAAATAGTTAAGCAGTAAAAATATTTTGAAATAAATTTTATAATCATTTGCAGTAGACAGTCCTGTCATGCATTAGATTACAACTAGTTTAAATTTAAGTTCATTATGTCTAGTATTTATCTTCAGAGAAATTATTTAATAAATATATGTTGTATTATTTGGTTATTGGGCTAATAAGACAGTAATGAAACTTTGGATTACATAAAAGGTACAAAGGTAGGGAACTTCTTAACCAGTTGAGTATCTATTAGCTATTTAAGGAGGAGTTGGTTAATTATTGTTATGTGATGTAATTTATTTATTTAGAAATGGTACCATTATGAGATCAAGTTTTGTGCTCTCTCTCTCTTTATTTCTGTCTGTTGCTAACAAAATGCTTGCATGTGTTTGGTGTGGGAGAAGGAATTTGATTCAGAGTGACAACTGGGCTTTGTGCTTGTTGGGTTTGGACTAATATTTCACTTTTCTTACATTTGCTAGCAATGACACATTGCCTGCAGAAATTTGTAGTTTGTGGAAAATGGGAGCACTGGTCATCAGTTTGCAAATTTATCATATAAAAAGCATATTTTTCTGTCAGTGGTGATTACAGTTTTAACTGTGGTCTTTTGAATAAAATGTTTCTAGTAGCAACCTATAAATATGTGAGTATTGCCTCTGCTATCACAGATGTTTGTTACTGCCATCATACTATATACCTGTTTTATGAATGACAAACACTATGGAAAAGTAACTTATTCTTCTGTGGCACTGTCATATGAACATCATAGTGAACTTTCAGTTACCATAAAAGCGGGAAATTTCTTGGCTGTTTGAGTGACTATTAGCTTCTCAAGCCAGACTCATCTCCACGTAGATAATTGAAATATTGATCTTGAAATGTATCCTCAGTGTGAGGAAATGAGAAGTCAATCCTTTCTTATTTCATTACCTTCACACTTGCATTCTTCTCTGCAAATTTCAATTTAATGTATTTTGGTGATTAAATAAACTTAGAGTAACTTTTACATTGGAATGTATATGGCCACAGTTACTTGCGACAACTTAAGTAACCTTCAGTACTTCAAAATGACCAGTGCCCCATTTACAACTGGCTTGTCTGTTAACCTGCGTGTTGACCTCTGGCAGGCGATCCCGTTCATTCAAACCACCCAGGCAGTGATTTCGATTCAGATTTTGACATCAATGACAACAGTGAGATAGTGATCGAAGTGGACGAAAGCAACGTGATACCTAACACACTCGCTGAGATCAACCACGCAGGTAAGGTGATGGTCACATGGCCACTGAGGTTACCACATGAAGACTTAGTATCTCACCATTTGTTGAACACCACACTATTTTATTATTGACGTTTTTTCATTATGTCATTCAGTTTTATGCACGTTTTTCATCAGGGTTCTGTGTGAAAGTGTATGACACTGGCTGGTATTTGGCCTCTTGTTATCTTATCATTTCTACTTGTGGATCTCACGTTCTTACTCCTGACATTCTGTTATGTTGATATCCTTTATTCTGGGTCTTGCATTATGTGGTTTTTGCACATATTTTAGAATATTATTTAAATGTATTATAATATATTTTCTGCAATTTGTAACTTTGACATGTTGACATGTTTCTCCTTGAAGATATGAAGTTATTCATTCAGTGTCTTTAGTACTGATTTTGTGTGGACATCGTTGGTAACAGTAGAAATTTCTTTCTTTCTTTCTGTCCAAGTTTGAGAATGGCATTTAATAGCTCCACAGATTGTATTATTTCTTTGTTCATTTCAGTCTGTAGAACATGAATAAGCTGTATTGATTTGAACAATGAAACTTCATGTAATTGACAGTGAATTACGGTTGAACACAATTTAAGGGGAAATAAGTACTAGCACAGTGCTCACAGTGTTACTGCAGGGAATTTCAACAAATGTTTATCAGTCTTCCTTGCCCAAAAGCTTATTGTAGGCCTGATCTTCCGAGACTTTGTTGAACATTAGAGAAGTAGAATATTTCTCTTCACAGAATCATTTACAGTAATTAGTTTCTAAGACATTTGTCAGGATTTTACCCATTCCTTCTGTGTGAATATAAATATCACTTGGTATTATTCTTTCTCTTCAGGTTAGTTGCACCATAATTTTATTGAATATTGAAGTGTTATACAGTGGCAAACTTGAGAAAATAAAGTAACTAAACACACATTTTAGTTTAATTTATGAAATTAGTTATTAGAATCTTTAATAAAATCAAGTCTGTAAACATAAAATTTGTTTAAATGAGGGTTTATGTTTATAAACTTTTGTGTTGCTTAACATAAAATATTATTACCATCGAATGTATTTTGAGAATGCAAAAGTAGTAGTGTATCAGCCCCTCCTCATCTTCTAGAGATAGCCATGTTATACATTATTGTGAGGAAAATTCAGTACAGAACCTTTTTATAAACGTTTGTTGTTTCTCCTATGGAAGCAATATATGCAAAACCAGCTCTTCAAAAAGCTGTCTTTAATTACCCATGTAAAAAAACATTCATATATTAAATCAGTGTGCTCACTTCTTTTAAAGAATTACCTTTTGCTTTATTGATTATTTTAGTATAAAATGTTTAACACTTTGAAGCCCATTAGCAACTATTTGTCCCTCCTTCAACCATTAATAATTATTCATTTTGTATTTGTGGATTTCATATGATTCTCACTGTAAAGATCAGTTATTTTCATATACAGCATTAACCAGTTGATCTTTGTAATGAAGTGTTATGTTATCTTTGCATTTAGGACTGAATTCTTAAAAATTGTTTACACAAGCTTGGGCTTCAGAAGGTTCATGGGAAAACATAAATGTTTCAACTCAAATGGTTAGTCAGACATTAATGGTATTTTTGGAGTAAATGCAATTTCTTCTCTCACATATTATGTTCAATTGTGGCTCCTGTTAATTATGTTCTTCCTATAATATTTAACCTGAAGTCTTGTCCTACTACACAATTTGGGGGATAATATCCTCCCTAAAAAGAACAAGTTTGGTATTGGAGCTATTGTTTTATAATATTTAGTTCATTTGTCTTCAGTCAACTGGCACAATAAGTCTTCAGTATATAGAGAAACCATCTTTACCAACATTCAGTCCTGGACACAGGAGTTTTCAACATTTTCCATAACTAGGGCCACATTGACCCATTGTTATTGACTTGCAGACTGCAAGGTTATAAATAAGAGCAGCTTGCTGGAACACCATTGAAATTTGTTATAACATTTTCACTGGAGATCAGTCTTGTTAATGTTGAGTCAAATGCTAACATTTCAAAGGCTAGCTTTGTCTCCACTTTTAGGGTAAGTTTGAGGAATAACAAAGATGATTTTTATATATATATATATATATATATAAACTTCATCAAGCATGCAACCCAGCAATCAAAATATTACAAACCAACGCTAAACATGATAGATCTTGATGTGACCAGGAAAAATGACAGACAAATTTAGGACAAGGGACAGAAGATCTTATTTAAGTGACATGGCACCATACCCAAAATGAGATTACTGACCATACAACCTGACACCACCCTCTAGTCATATGATGTGCAAGTAAGGAGACCACACTGCTAAGACTGACTTATTTTATATATGTATAGGAATTGTCAGATATGGACAGTGTTTACAAAAAGTATTTTATGATATCAAGTAACTCATTTTCAACATATAGGTTGATTAAGTGTGATAAAAATTATACACGGGCCACACAAAGCACATTTATGGGCTGCATGCAGTCTACAGGGGGTGGGTTTCAAACCCCTGCCCTATACATTTATCAATGGAACATTCATGGAAGGTAAAAGTTATTTTGGAAGTAGAAGCTTTCATTATTATCTGTTATGTTTACTACTGCATGATACTATTGTATTTTATTTTAGTTCTTGACACTGAATTCAGTTTTTAAGTATTTGCATGGAATACTCTGAAGCCATATTATTTTTACTGTAAACTGAATACTGTAGATCATACTCAATTTTTTGTTATCTCTAAGTTTATGTGCATCCATAAGTAATCGTTTCAGTTACATTTCTGCTGTTTGGTAGTTATCTAAATTGGACCATTCTTTGTTTCTGCACAGTGTTTATGTATATTAAATATTTTGTAAAGAATAGTGAAGAAGACTGTGTTATTCTTGATATCATATTGTTTTGTAGATTTTACATAGTGCTGTAGTCAGTATATTATGAAGAGTAACTTCTGTAACCTTTATTACTTCTTATGAACAGCACACTTTTATCTGCACCAGACTTGCATACTGCTAAAATTTTAACCAGAGTTGAATTCTGGCCAGCAGCCCCATATTACAGGGGTTTAAATAACCTTTTGTAATATGATAAAGGTTAAGAATTGTAGTTAATTTGTTTCTGTTATCTTTGTTATATATGTTCATCATCCAAGACAAAATGAATTTCAGTACTGAACTCTCCATTTTTCACTGTTTACTTTAAAGAAGTATTTCCATTAAAACAAGACCTTTGTGTTATATACAGTTTTTCTTAGTTTTTATGTTACTTATTAATTTATGTTTAAATAATAAATAACACCATTTTAGAATCAGGGGGCTGTCTTCCTAAATGATTTTAGAATTCTATAAATGTTCTGTTATGTAGTCTATTTTACTATTACCATTAAATAGATATAAATTCAATTATTTCTGTTAGCGTTATTGTATATGAACTTTTTAGAACAGTAATTCTGTGAGATTTGAGTTCTCGCAGTGGTCTAAGTTATTACATACCAGCTTTCAGAGGAACATAGAAGATGGAGGTGTTATTTTATTCTGAAATGTTGATAACCCTAAAAGACTACACAGCATCAAAATACAGAAATTCACAGTCAAGAATATCTGATTAATTCAAAACCATTGTTCTGGGCACTGGAAAATAAGTAATTATTATGGAGTTTGTAAGCCCCAAAATAATTCACCTATGACTCCTTTCATATAAGATATATTTTAATATTTTATGTCACTATTTATTAATCTGATTATTTTGAATTTTTCAATTTGCCATTTACAGATTTTGAGATAAAAAGTTTCAGATGTGCCCCTTTTGTTTTAAATACTTCTCTTTTGAATGCTTTTAAATTTGTGTTTTGATTTAGGTATATATGTTGCCTGCCAATAAATTTTTCTAAATTACTTTTTTTGTTACTTCTAATTCCAGTAAAAATGTTATCCAATTCTCTTAGTTCTTTCATCGGATTCCAATTGTTTCATTTCCAAATTTTCTTTGGCAGCACATCTTATCCTATAAATGTAATTTATATGATTAAATGTTTTGGTGAGTTTTTTTCATGTGTGATAATTTATGCCTTTAAAAATGTTTATATGATACAAAATTGCACATTTAGTGTCTGTATGTATGCATCTTTAAAGCATGTTTATTGTGTAAGTATACAAAACCCATAAACACATTTTTGTAGGAATGATGGTGAGACTTCAGTACCATTATCACGTTTACTTAGAGTACATGTTCTACACTTCAGTATACAGGAAGACTTTGAATTTTAAACTAGAGTAATACTTTAAGACACACCCATTATTCAC
>NW_019060152.1:12776-29711 GCF_000696155.1 Zootermopsis nevadensis | reverse complement strand
GAAGTGCCTAGTATAACAGAAAAACTTTGTTTCCGGAATGCCATAGTCTATGTCCTATGCTTCTGAAGGAAATAAACTAACTAGCTGTTATGCATGAGGCCAGTGTGTTTCCCTTTCTCCAAAGTGATCCATTGCTTGGTCATATTATTTTGTCCATGTAAATTAAAATATCCTCCAGTCATTATTTCCAACATAGTGGTGATACTGTATTTACTCATACAAATGTCTCCTAAGTAAGATTTCAGGTTCTCATGGCAGCATGTATGAAGATGACATTGTTTTGAGATATTGGACTTTATAGTCTTGTGGAAGCAGTCTGACATTTTATAGGCGCATTCTGCCTCCGTCATCAGGGTCATACCCTGATGATGTAGACAACACGCACTTCTGAAATGTCAGTCAACTTCTATGAGACTACAATATCTGAAGAGACTGTCATCTTCATAAACATATCCTCAAACCTTGAGTTATGGAAAAGGTTCCTTTTTTTAGTTATATTAATTACTCAAATTGTTTGGTTACTATTGTGTTTAATTTTGAAAAAAAGCATATGCATTTACATTTTATTCAAAATGTTACACTGATATTGTTATTTTTTACATGCATTAATATTTACAGATTTAAGTTGCCATAGTTGCCATATTTTTAAACTAACAATGCACAGGATTAAACTACATATAAATAAAACAGTAGATGGCCTCCCTGCTTTTGGATAGTAGCCTACCTGCTCTAAAATTGAATAGTCTTGTACTGTGATGACATAAACATTTGTCCTAATGATAAATTTTGTCATGTTTGTGATTATGTGATAACTTCACATTTTTTAATTAAAAATCTGGTGTACATTTGGTTAAGTACATTCTTCTGGAGGGATAGATTTCCATTGTTTCCAGATCATGTATGTTCTGATGCTTATTTTTGAATGGTTGCAGTGACTATTTGAAACCAATCCACATGTTTATTGAACCGTTCCTGCAGGTTGTTATGTTGGTATGGTTACAAAAGAACCAGATTGGACCATGTGTTGAACATGGACAAGTACAGATTTAGCCATGAAAAACATTTAAGGGAAAGTGGGAGTGATGCCATGGATTCATGGAAAGATGTGTTTTGAAGTTAATGTGTCATATCAACAGACTTTGTTTTAATTAAAACATACATAATTGTTCAGTGCTAGAAAAATCTGACTTTATTATGTATTTTGAACTATTTTGTGTAAGATACTTTATATTAATTTTACTGCATGGTTTGGTCTTTTGTCACAGGAGCCAAATTGCCTTCATCACAAGAGAAGGTTCCAATCTTTTCAGCAGAGACATTGAGCATTGTTGTGGCCACATCTTGTCTGGCAGCATTGGTTGTTGGCTTTGTTTTGGGGTTTCTTTTTTCGCGATGCTGTAGAGGTGAAGATTATAGCAACATGCCCTACCCTGACCAGCGCCACCAACTAAATAGGTACTACTAAAATTTGAAACTGATAATGAACCCTAAGCCATGAAATTGTATTCCTTACTGATTAAGTGGAATTCTGAAAGCAAAGATGATATCAGACTGCAAGATGTAAGTCTATCACATAATATTAGTCCTAATATGTTTCCTACTGTAAATTATGATAAACCACATATTTTATTGTATCAGTGCCTTTGTGTTATACATGTGTGAGACATTACTTTTTTCCTTATTTTTTTATACAGCAGTCTTGTTGTGTTGTATTAATTTACATAGCTTTCAGTTCGTGTATGAGAATGAAGACTAATGTTTGACCAATTCCAATCCAGGGGTGCTGCATATTAAATTGGAAATCTGAAAATAGTTTTATTTTTTACATAATCTTTGTTTTATGTTTAAATTAAATTCAGTATATATTAATAAAATAGGTGTCAGCATAGGTCAGATAGTATAGCGACTGGCTATGGACTGGACGACCGGTGTTCAATCTCCGACAGGGGCAGAGGATTTTTCCTCTAGCCTCTGCGTCCAGACCGGTTCTGGGGCCCACCCAGCCTCCTATCCAATGGCTACCGGGAGTAAAGTGCGGCTGGGGCGTGATGCTGACCACTCACTCCATCTAGTTCCGAGGTCAAGAATAAGTAGGAGCTATACCTCCCCTCCCCACAAGCGCCTACATGGCATATAGTGGGACAGCTATTTATATATGAATAAAATAATATCAACTTGGTTTGCTCAGTGTAGTGACTAGGATGTGGATTGGTCAACCAGAGTCTGTTCCTGGTGGGAGCAAAGATTTTTCTCTTCCCACAGCATCCATATTGGGTGCTTCTTGTTGTTGGATAAAGCAGCCAGGACTTAAAGCTGGCTCCTCACCTGAATCTAGTGCCAAAGTTAAGAATCCATAGATCTGTATGTCCACTCCTCCATACATGTAATTGGTTCTTAAGCACCAGGGACAACTTACCTTTGCATTATGATTGAAGAATGTAACTGCTCATAACATATCATTTGCCATTTTGTGATAATAAGGCCAAAATATCATTAGATAGGGTATAAATAATCTACACTTTACTAATAGTAAGGTAATTCAGTGCATTTCATTTATAAAATAAGCAGTGGTAGCATTTGTGTGCATGTTTGTTTAAAATGTTATGGATATGGAAGTGTATGCTGTGAGAGACAAACTGAAGACACCTTTGGCTGTCTGTGAGATCTGTAATAGAATCATATGTAATGTTTTTGACATGTCAAAGTCTGCAACCATCTTTACACATGCAATCTGTTGTGTATTTACATAATGGATTATGGTGACATTGCAGTTTGGTCCTGTTTGGAGTGTAAGACTGTTAACTGGTCTGATGTGGAGACTTAGAGAAGGCAACACTCTGTACACCTGTGACTGTCACAAGAATGTACATGTTCATGTAGTGCATGTGGCAAAGACAAAGATCCTAATTAATCAATTAGATATTCGTCACAATTACCAGTACTTCAGTGACTGTCCCTTCCTCTGAAGCAATGGTGAATATCCCTATTTGGATAGTTTTTAGTTTCATTTCATCATAGCAAATAGCAAAATAGAATTTAATGGAGAATATTTGCATTCTGTTTCATAACTTCACTCTTTTAATCCTGTTAAAAGCTGCTTACCAACCCATCCCCATCCTTGCATTGATTTCTTTCACTGCCATAAATTCTTACAAGTTTGTGCTTCATACTGCAGACAAGATACATTTTTACATTCATTGGCACAATTTTTATACCCCCACAAACTTCAGGCTGTCTTTCACTTTTACTGACCATGTTACATGCTAATTAATGAAATATTTTACTTACTATATGTGACTTTCTATCTTAAAACAATACATAACTATTCTTGCATTCTATATTGAAAAAAAATTAAATCATTTAATTAACCAATGCTGTCTTGACATTATAAACCACTTGAAACTCTTTGTGATTTGAGCCTTATAAGTTTTGGCAAAGAATAATTATATGTATATGTCCTGCTATGAATGCATGTTATTCCAAACTCCTGACACTCACTTTATTTGAACCTTGCACTGAATGTGGAATGTGAAGTAAAATAATCCAGGAATATTCATACTATTATTCTGAGCAGTTCACAATTTATGACTGACATAAAATTCAACTGGCAGTATGTATAATAACCATACGCCTGGTGGAATTGCAAAATATCTTACAGCAAACTCCTTATTAACTGTATGCAGATTATCCGGTTCATAGATTATGTGTATGACTTTACATTGACAAGTGTTAATTAAGCTTTTTACCTTCCTCTGTGCCTTCAGTGGGGCGGAGGGGGTGATTGGTTTTCAGATGGTATACAGAAGATACAGTTGAACAATACCTTTATTTCTCCAGTGACATACAGTCAGTATTATTGGTGGTGTGGGGATGGGAGGTTTGTTCCAGTTGTTATCATGGCAAAAAAGTGGGTCGCTGGAGGTGGTTTGTACTGTAAAGGCTTACCAACAAGAACACTTACATTTGAAAGACAGAAGTATGCTCCTGGGCATAAATAATGTAGAGAATGCCTTGAAGTCAAGTGTGGAAATTACATACTGAAACTTGTAGTGACTGGAAAAGTCAAAAGACTTGTTCAAGTTTATCAAAGCAAACTATATTCCTGTTCATTGTTACAACCAGAAAGGAGAATGCATGCAAATACGGAGATTCATGACATTTGGGTCCAGAAGCATTTTGTTCAAGAAGTTTGGGCTTTTATGAAAGCCAAAGGATTACCACAAAAAGTTTTGTTGCTGCTAGACATGCCCCTTCTCTTCCAAAAGAGAGCATGCTGACTTCTGACAATGGCTTCATCAATGGAAGTTTTTGTCGCCCCCCGTGTCAAATCCACTTTACAGCCCATTGTCACAAGGAGTGCTTGCATTCATGAAATGAAGCTACCATCTCAGAACTCTTGCTGATAAGATGACAGTAATTCTGATTTGATCACAAAGAAAACTTTTCATATTTAGATGATTTGTAAGGTTGTCCTATTGAAACTAGCTAGTTTGAGATTCTGGATATTGTGTGTTATGAGAAGCTTGAAGATGTCAACAAAGATAATGTTGACCAGTGGCTACTAAGTTGTGTGTGTGAACTGGGCTTTCAACATAAGACAGACATGTACATTGCTGATGCTGTGAAGAAGCAAAACATAGAAGAAGATTGTGGAGAGGATGAGAATGAAGGAGGACATAGCAGTGGGTTTGTCAATCACAACATGGCACCACAGTATGCCTGCATTGCTAGACTATGTGTGTCAGAGAGGGTCAAATACAGTTACATTGCAGCTGTCAGTAAAATTTGTACTACTGTGAGGAGTAGTCTGGGCAGTTCACAAAATATGCTAACATTACACACCTATTTCTGTAAATAAATGTCAGTTGTACAAAGAAATTGAGTAATTTGTGGTGTTTATGAATTCACCAAACAACATATTTTGTAGTATCCACTTTTCCATTTATTCATGCATGTTCTCTCCTTCATTAGTATGGATAATTGGGAGTTTACTGTATTTGAATTTGTTGAATAATTTATTACTAAGGATAATATTTATTCCATGGAATGCATTGTTCATATTTACTTACACTTACCCTCTTCATGAAATAATGGAATATATTGTATTGTTTGTTTCTTGGTGTATTTAAACTTTATTTTATGAGAATAGGAGATTTAAATCCCCATCAGCTGGATTTTAGTGCTGGGTTTAATGGTTTGGTAGTATACTAATGCATGACCAGCTGGGCCACATGTTAGCTGCATTGCACGGATGAAAGTCATATTATATTATATCCCACATGGGAGGATGATGATTGTGAAGTATGTGGAGAGTAACAGTCATCACTGATTTTAAGGTATTGTAGAGTACCGATAATCTGACCTAAACAGGACTGAAGGATTATCAGGTAATCAAAAATGTTTGATAGTATGGAAGACATAAGTAATATGAGGGTAAATATGAATTATATTTGTAACTCACTTTATGATATTGGCTTATGAAGAAAATGCAGTATGGCATCAAGTGAAAAAATCACAAAAAATAATACTTAATATAATTAAATTTTTAAATAAATTATTTTTTTAAAGAAAATAGTAATAGGTATTTGCTTCTGAGCTGCTTTGCTTTTCTTCATGGCAAGGCCATGCCAGCTCCTGAACAGTAGTGCATCTGTAGCAACTGAGTATATAAAATGTAGAAGGTTTTTTATTTTATATTTCTCCAGTATCTGAAGGTATAACTTGGTACTGTGTAGGCAATTCTGAAGAAATTAAATTACTGATGTGTGTGTAACTCTTGTTATATAAGAACCTAACATTTAGAACCATAGTACAGGTTACATGCATTGTCCATTTTTTGTGTTGATTGTTCCTGTGTGGTGACATATGATTACATGAAGGAATTTTAGGTGTGACTGAACTCTGTGTTGCTGATACGTCATAAGAAGTATTATACAACTACATTACTGAACTTCTGTGGTCATCACTTGTTTAAAAATTTCTGCTTTTGCCTCACTCGTTTTTTTAAGTGAATCCCTGCAGTCGTAAGGCAGGGTGTATAAAACAATTTTGAGCATTATCTGCGAGAGAAACTCTCAAAGTTTTACCAAGTACCCGGTAGATGGTAGCACCCATTGTTTTCCACTGCACTGCATCCGTCTTTGTTAATCAGGTCAATCTCACCATGAATCTACAGGAGAAGGCACAGTGTATGTAGTGGTTTATCAAAATGAAATCGGATACAGAGATCCTAAGATGTCTCAGAACAATGTATCACAAGACACCACCATGAAGACCATTAATATGTGCCTGGTACAAACACTTTAAGGAAATTTGGCAGTGTTTTGCACAAGAAAGGTTCAGGGCATCCACATGTGTCTGATGAAAATGTTGAAAGGATACACAGGATCTTTGTCTACAGTCCTCGTAAGTCAACATGAGCTGCAAATTATGCATTTTACAGTGCATTTAGGTGTTATGAAAACATTTATCTGTGTGCTTACAAGTTGCAAGTGGTGCAGGCAGTTATGCCAGATGATTGGGTAGCCCGTAAGGAATTTGCAGTGACTTGAGAAATTGGATGAAGACAATGAATTCTTCATGTTACATTCCACGTTTCAGGGAAGGTAAACAAACAATGTATACATCTGGGTATCAGAACACCCTCTAGCTACAGTAGAGCACATTAGATACAGCCCCAAAGTTAATGTGTTGTGATGTGTCCTGTTACGTGATTGTTTGATCAGACCCTTTTTCTTTGCTGAAGTGACTGTGACATCCATCAGTTACCTGGAGATGCTGGAAAAATTTGTCTATCCACTGTTACAAGGATTGCCTGTCTGCCTGCCATGTTCTTCCATTAAGATGGTGCACCACCTCACTGGAACTTGATAGTGCATGCGTCTGTTATCAGTATGTCCCAGACTGATCGATTGGCCATGCCATTATCAGATATCACACCCCGTGATTTTTTCCTGTGGGGTTGCATAAAAGAAAAAGACCACCAAACTCCAGTGGCCGACATTAACGATTTGAAGGACAGAATTGAAGCTGCTATTGTAACAGCTGATGTTGACATGCTGCATTGTACATGGATTGAGCTTGAATATCGGTTGAGCATTGCACGTGTGAGAAATGTTGCCCATATTGAATGCGTGTAATGTTTAGAACAAACTGAGATTTTCTCTCACAGATAGCATTGGTTCTATGTCTTTTCATAGAGGTTTTGTTCATGAAGATGGCTGACTTCTGAGATATAGCACTGTGAAGTCTGGTAGATATTTACCAACATTTCAGAGAGAGCCTACTGCCTCCATCATCACCCTGATGATGGAGTCATTAAGCTTCTCTGAAATATAGTCACTGTCTACCAGACCAGACATTGCTACAGCCCATAAGCAAACCATTTTCATATTTGTGGTGTGTATCAAGGCTTATGCACAATCCAGCTAACTAGGGTCAGAGCAGTAATGTTTATTTATCATTTTTGAAAATGTTACACATGGCTAATAGAGTTAACATGAATGTTCTGCCCTTGCAGCTGACTGCACCAGGTATTGCAGAAGAGCAGTAATGTTTATTTATCATTTTTGAAAATGTTACACATGGCTAATAGAGTTAACATGAATATTCTGCCCTTGCAGCTGACTGCACGATGTATTGCAGATGCATGTGTCTAAACTTTAAATTCCAGTTGGAACACGCCCTTAATATTGGGGTTTATATTCCCTGTTGGCATATGATAGGGTCAGAGCAGTAATGTTTATTTATCATTTTTGAAAATGTTACACATGGCTAATAGAGTTAACATGAATATTCTGCCCTTGCAGCTGACTGCACGATGTATTGCAGATGCATGTGTCTAAACTTTAAATTCCAGTTGGAACACGACCTTAATACTAGGGTTTATATTCCCTGTTGGCATATGATAGAGATTAATGCTACTGGCATTAGTTCAAATTAATGTAATAAAATAATTAGATTATTAGTGAATAATGAAGTGAAGAGGCTATAAAAGGAAGCAGTCATGGCCTAATTTAAGGTACTCTACTAGCATTTGTCCAGCGGGACTACTGCCGAAAACCTCAGTCAGGATAGCTGGTTTTGAGGCATAGGCTTGAACCTGGGACCTCCTGCATATGAAACAGGAGTGCTAACTACTAAGCCATGATGTTCAGTGAAGTGGAATTAATACAGAAGGAAATCATAGAATATGTTTTCTATCTTGCCTGTCCTAAGGTTCTCATACCTTGTCTCTGCTTTTATAGTCATATCGAATACAATGTGAAAAAAAAACAGATTGTTGTGTAAATCCATGCTGTCTTTTGGAACAAAGAAATTTTGGAGATGCTATAGTCATAAGAATTGGTTCATTCAAAATTAGTGATCAACAATAATAATAAAATTAACTAGCAATGTCATATGCATTATATTACCTGAATGTTTTTTCAAAGATGACTTTTTTGGGATATTGCACCATGTAGTCTAATAGAAGTTTTCCAACATTTCAGAGTTGCTTAGTCTTTCCATCATCAGGGTGATGATGGCTAAGTAAACCTCTACCAAAGTACATGGCACATCCCAGAAGATGCTCATCTTTATACTCATTGCCATGACAACCTGAAATCTCATCTAATTATTTGTTTTTTCCTTTATAACATTATAGAAACAGACCTCTGTTTGCTGCTTCTTTCGACCGTAGAACATAAATCATGTGAAACGCATGATAGCAAACTTAATCTCATTTTGAATGTTATCTTCATAAGATTGTCACAACTCGTACACTGTTACCATATTGACTTTCTGTTGACAGATTGACAGAAGGAGGACTTAATGCAGATGCTGCCTATCCACCATGTGCAAACAATAAGGCTGCCATCAATCTTGTGCTCAATGTTCCACCGAAGAATGCCAATGGAAAGAATGCAAATTCATCAGCAGAAAACAAACCAATTCAGAAGGTTAAGAAAACATACATTTAGCAGAAGTCCGTGGTGGTTATCCTGATGCGGGCACACATTACTCATTTTACAAACACGCTACTAAAGAATGTGCTAAGAAAAGTAAAGGAATTATGAACACATTAAGAAGGAAAAGGAGTTTGTATTACAGTACAGTGATTAGTGATTCTGTGATTTTGTTTTCTAGTGCTGATGGAGATTATGTGGCAGAAAACTATCATAGAGTGATGTCTGTCAAAAGCATTATGAATAGCATACTTTTCTCTGGTGAGACTTTTATGAGATGAATGAAGGCAGCTAATTATACTATGTCTTTATCCAAGTTTTAATTCTTTCTATTTTACTGTGAATAGCAACCATGACAGGGAATGAGAGATGTCTTATCACATTCCAAGATTAAAGGAGGCTATAGACTTTGAACATGTGTTGTATTAAGAAAGTTTTATCTGTAGCCCTGCTTGCATGCTGTGCCAATGACATGTGGAACCAACTATTATACTTAACTGAATTGATTCTGATAGGTTAAATATAGAGAGATCGTGATAATAGTTTTGCATGTATCAGAAAATGCACTCAGTCTTGAGTGTGCTTATGTGAGATGAAGAGAACAGTGCAGCAGTATGCTTACAGTCGGACATATAAACATCAGCACAGTCACATAGAAATGAAAGTGTTTCTTAAAAATGGAATGAGAATCTTGTCATAGAATGTGCAGTGTGTGCTATTTTAAAATGTATTATTTTAAATGCAATGTTTTTGATTAGCATGTTTACAAATTTACTGGTACTACTTACATATTATTTGTAAAGTAATTTGTACACAAAATTATTAATTTGATTTACCATTATAGTGATGTGTAGAAATGTGAATGAAATGGGAAAATGGGCTTTAGCTCTAACAGTAAATGCAGTAATAGTCAGATGGTTGGTTTTGCTGTTAAGTTTTTGTAGTTTGCACTTTTAGATGAAGAAGTGCTTGAAAAGTGAGTCACATTCTTTTTCATCAAAACATCAAAAGTAGAACAAATATATTTGCGCTTTGAGCTATAAACCCAGGTGATTAAAGATCTCAGATATTTTTATTCAGTAGAGAGTTTAATGAGAATGTATAATTTTCTGATGATGAGTGCCCTGAAGAGCTGTGAAGAGATGAGATTAATTAAATTGTATGCTATTTTGGATTTTAATTTGACTGTTATTTTGTATGCTACTTTTTAAAGTCACTTAACATTTCCTTCCCAGTTATGTGAGTGTTGCATGTTTTATATTGCCGACTGTACATAGCCAGTGAACCCACCCTTTCTTCCAGTATTGTTTGTGTGCAGATAGTTTCATCCAGCCTGTACAAATTAGTGCTAAGATTCTCTATTACATATTATTATTTGATATTCACATTTGATTCACCTACAAGCTGCATTATAAATATAAAAAAAGACTGAGAGCAGAAAAAATATTATTTGTATATAAGTAATTGTAAATAGTTACATAATGCATTGTTAATACTACATTAAATACATTTTCAATTTAATGATTCTGTAAAGTTAAAAGTGAAAAATTAACTGCAGAAAGATATTTTGATCAAAAGCAGATCTTACAAGAGTAGTAATTGTGAAATATTTCTTTATACTTTAATTTGAACTGTACAGAATCTCTCCTTGTGATGAGGCTAAAGGTTGGACTCTACATGCCATTTACTAAATGTTACACTACATTATTAATTTGGCTGCTACCTGACATATCATCACCTGCACCCTGCACAGTTATAAGCACTAGTTCTGTCATAGTATGGATATAAAGGAACATGTGAAGGAAAGATGTTTTTATGGGAACACTCTGTTTTTTATGTTGCATCCATCTGTATTTTTATTTGTATTGAATGCCAAGTTCTTCCATGAAGTTTATAAAAAATGGTCATGTGATTGGAATGTACCATCTTTGGCCATAGAGTACAAGATACTTACAGATGTGTCTTCATTAACTACTAAATGTTCAAAAAAGTAGTTTTATATAAGATTTCATTATTTTTATTATCAAAATATTTTGGCTATGAGATGAAGGAATTATGTGAATCCAATATTTGAGGTGCTTTTAACTTCTGATATACCACCAAATAACACAAATATCACAGAAACTTGTGGTAGGTACATCATAAGTTTAGTATTATTAAAGAAAATAAGAGTGAAGTGAAAATGAGAAGGGAGGGCAATTGGATGAGAATTGTAAACAGTTTCAACAGATGAAAAACACAGTATAACCATTACAGTGCACACGGAACACATAATGTTGATATGTTGTCTGATTACCAGGTTCATCGCACATAATCATAACAACTTCAGAAAGTGTATTCTGTATTGGAATACACATAATATGCATTCTTTGCTACGTGCATTTGGAGGTATTAAATCTTCCTTGTTCAGTAGTTACCACTTTGGCCACCAGATCACAGCACCTCAACGTCTACCTCATGATTTTCCTCATCCTTAATCTTGTTGTATCCACTTATAGGATATTTAAAGGTATGATTCTGAGTTTGTACAGAATAGCACAACCTCTACATCAGATTTAATCCAAATTCATCCAATGGTTCTTGGAGAGAGAGTCAGATGGAAGACACAACCAGCTCTTAATGCATTCTAGCTATGCACTTTGTGCAAAGAGTGCATAATAATGGAATAATTAACTTGGATGACAGGTCATGTATATCAATTTTGTGGTTGATGTTGCCATGCTGTGGCAGGCAGGTTCCAAGCATATTGATTAAATTGCAGTCTTCATTTCAAGAGATAAAATTCTTAAGATCAGCCTGCCACAATATAGTGTTATCATTGATACTTTCACATCGTCAGCATCACAGATCCAGCTTTTGGCTGTTCTCCTACAAGGATTATAACCGTCTTCCATTGTTTTGTCCAGTGTCCCTAGCATCTTCTCCATATGCATTGAGCAACGTCAAGATTCAGTTTTCAGGTGTTCCTGTGATAGTATTGCATTGTTTATTGGTGTATGTTATTCCCAGGTCTTTTATAATATCTTCACTGCATTTATTATCTATCATCCTGTACATTGTGACCTCTTTTTGGGAACATATTTCTGCAATTTCTGTTCTTCTCATTTATTTGTTCATTAACATTCAGTAGCTGCATCCATATAAAAGCATGGATGTGGCTGTTGTTTTAAATTTTATTAAGGTTTGCTTTGGGAAGGACCCCAGTAACATAACTGCATAGAATTGCGAAACTTACTTCATTGTACATTAATATCCTGGTTTCTCTTAGTCCATATTGCAATCTAAATAGTAAAAATCCGTCACTTGTTTAAGTATTTTTATTACCTAAAATAGTTACTGCCTTTATAAGTTCCTTTCTTCTGCTTGTGATCATTTTTGTTTCTGAGATGGACATGTTCATATTATATTAATTAATTATATTTACTGTATTTGTTAATTATATTAATGACAACAGCAGGAAAATCTACCAAAAAGAAATATGTGAATTTCAACAAACCACCATGAATGCCTTAACACTTTGATAAGGTTGAAGGTTTTCCATTCATCATATTCATAATGCTGAACAAACCAAACCAAATGTTTTCATGATTAGTGTTTCTGGAAACATTAAAGATTTCTTTGTGTCTTCATCAGTATATTTTTAAAGACCACATCACTAAAGTGGAGGAAAAAGTAAATTCATATTCCTTTCTGGTTACTCTGTCAACAATTTTCTATATATTTAGGATTCCACTTTTAATTTCAATGGCTTAATTGGTTTATTGCAGGGATGTTATCTTGTGTTGATATATAAAGGGGATTTATCTTGTATCTTTCATTTATGCACCAAAGTCTGCACTTCTGTGTACAAAATTCAAAGCTTAAGTCTAGGAGTTTGTTTAACTAGGTCAGTATTTAAGTCATACTTATTCCCTGTGTACTAGGAAATGTAGAAACACATTCAGTGAACTACCCACATCTAAATGAAATTACTGAAAAATCTGTTTGTTCTGCCTTTGCTAATACTCTTGTAGTTAATTTATTACATGGTAAATAAATTACATTATTACATTCCTCAGCTTTAGTGATTACTTGAGTGCCTTTAGATGTAAATCAGTTGAAAAACTTACGAGAATCTATTTCTATAATGTAAGTTGTGATATTCATTAATGAATATAGTTGAGACTATTTAATTGATTCATTCATGTAAATGAAGTTATGAAACCTTAGATTTTCATATACTGTGGTACAGACCTTTATCACTACCTGTTTTAAAATTCATAGCTACTATGGTATGATTGAATTTTTTAACAGATGGATAATATTTTTTGCCCTTTTCATGGTATCAGTACAAGAAAATTGTTATAATTATCAGTATATTATGTCTTCACCACAGTAGTAAAACATCAATTTTTATTAATACTTTTGTTTTTCAGATCTGCCACCAAACAGAAATGATATTTTAAAATTTGTTTTTGTTTCTAGTGGTCTAAAGGTTTCTATAAATTTTTTTGTGACACAATAGCTGTTCACCATTGCCTGTCCATTTCTTTTCCTTCCCCCCTACCTCAAATCTCTGTGACAGTGTCTGAAACACAAACGTAATATATGTAGTGTCAACAAACTTCTGTAAGGATGCTCATTTTATTCTTTTTGAACACTGTATAATTGCCAATGATAGGCAGAGTAAAGCTATGCCCAAGGCTGGCCATAGGGCACTGGCAAAACTAAAAAGAAACTTATTACCATTACACTGATATAATCTTATAGAAATTAAACTTTTCACCAATAGAGACAGCAATTTATTTTTAGAGAAATGTAGTCAAAATTGCTTTTATTTTAACATTTTTTTATTTTGTTTGGATTATATTTATCACCATTCTGTCCAGTTTTGTACAAAGTAAACATTAAGAGAATGTTCAAACAATAATATTCATCTGATTTGTTTATGTAATCTCAAAAATTCATTGAGGCAAGGAAATGATCCTTCTTATATCAACTTTGATAACATGTTAGAACCTACAGCAAGATATGTTTTACAATTTGTTTAGATTATGTCACTGTCAACAGATGGCTCTGACAATATGTTCGTATCAGTATTGAATAGTTTATGCAACATATAATAAAATCTGATTAAAAATTTCAGTATGATTGGACAAATTGCCTCTTGATCAAAAATCACTAGACTGCAGGGGTAATTTGATGAATTTCTGTTTTGATCTGAGTGTGTTAAAATACATTTGTGACTAATGCCTCATAGAGTTTGAAATTTTTGTATAATGTGTAAATGATTGGCTTCAAGTGTCAGGCAGTAGTCAAGTTGAAATAATGTGGTCCATGAGCCTTATTGACACATATGCTGTGTTCTTTTGTGTGTACTGCAAATGTCAAAGTAGTATAATGGCAAAATCAGAATTGCTGGAAAAGATTAAAGTATTTCTGTTAATGATTAAACTGCAATGACAACAAGAGATTATAGCTTACATCAGCCAACTTTTAAAAAAAATATAACTGAACTTGTGTTTAAAGCGAGTTGAAATGTGTATCATTAGCAGAGCTAGGAGGTGTAGTTTGTCAGCCATTTGATAAGTTTGTGTATCCTGTTTGGAACATTAAAATAAAACCTAGTGCAGGAAATATCTGTGCTCATTTCTGGAAAGCAGTGTGAGTGAAATTGTATATGTTGAATTTAACAAGAACATTTATCAGCATAAAAACATTATATTATCCTAGTCATGACTGGAACAATTTTTTGTTATTGATATGCATATCATCTCATTTTAAACTCAAAATTTGGGTCGTTATTGTTACAGCAGTGTCCACATGCTGAAGTGTAAAGTACCCTCCTGCACCTATTTTTTAACATTTTTAATAATTTTCTGAATGTTAGAACACCTTTATGCGGTGACAGTACAGTTCTAGATTGATATTACAATTTTAAATTAGATTCAGGATATTTGGTCTGGAAGTAACTTTTCTGTCACTCTTATTAAAAGCCTTTGGTATTCTTATTAAGAATCTAAATGAACCTTGATTAACCAACTCAATTTATTCATCTGTGTTAAATTCTTAAGTGGGAGTTCCTTTCAGGCCGAACACCCGCGGAGGAAATATTAAAAGGGTATGTTAAAATGTGTTGATTCTAAACTTTTGAAAGTTGTTAATGGACACTACGTGTTATCCATTAGTAATAATTAATGGATACTGCAATGTATGTATTGCTATGAATTGTAAGCTGTGCATATATTTTAAAAACTTCAGACCATTATTGTAAGTTTTGTGAAAATACATCAATACAAATCCATATACTTGTTTACATATAGCTATTAATGCTCCTATACCACCATGTTTATGATAACAGTCCTTGATCTTTTGCTTTAAGTTAATTCAGCCATTTCACCCCTAAATATATATGTATGTCGGTTATCACTGCTGTAACAAGGCATTTACAGTTTGCTGTAGTTTTTCAGATTTGTTTGTAAGAGCAGTCACAAATACTAAAACTTCAGCATCTTTGAACTCTGTTTAAATATGAACTATTTTTGATTATGTAAAGTGCTTCTTTCTATTATTAGTTTTTCTTAGTACAGTGGTAAGTGTTAAAGGAAGTACTAGACTCCTACTCGCCAGGTACAATGAGAACCTGAAATTTCTCCTGTCAGCATTGGTAGGTAAGAGAACGTCGATTGGTAGTGGGAACTTTTAACCGATTGGGATAATCGTACCAGCATTCTTTTCGCCTTGTGCTATAGCACAATAGATGGGCGATTGACAACCATGCTATGTGTGAGATGCGTAGTCACCTGTGTGAGAGATAGATACTGAAGGTAATACGATAGATGATACGTATGATAGAGCGTGCATAAAGTTCCACTATTACTCATCAGAATTGTTTTCGTTCATGTTTTATAGTACTACCCCTACTGCTCATCTTCGTTTGGCCTAGAATAATATTTTAGGAATACAAATTGTTATGTTTCCGTCTTCCACAATTGTTTCCTAGTTTTACAACTATTTTCAAAAGATGGCAGCACATGCAAATGTCTCTGTGTTGTCAATTACATATAGATCTTACAGCACTTCCGTTATGTAGTTATCTGTGATGGGTTTAATTTTTTCAGATTATGTTATGTTATCTGTGAATTGTTCGTTGGGAAGACGCTAGGGTGTGGCAGGTAATGCTGTTAGTGAGGTTTGGTGTGCAATTGCTATGGATGGTTTTATATTGTTCGAAGGTTAACAGCTACAAGGTGAGAACTCAGTTTTTTCTGCATCAGTGAATAAACCATATCTTCCGCAGGAGATATTAATTATTCACTATTCAGCCACCTGACGCGGCTTGTAAGCCGAGAGTCTTTCATCACGCTGAACTTAGTTTAGCCCTCCAGGACTCGCGTTGTGAGCGCAGCGCCGCATTTTCAGTAAAAGTCTGATAACTCTTTCAAGGAATTTTTTTCTAAACTGTCGTTCGATCTATGTTAAGAGGAAATCCCCTTCCATGGAAGTTTCAAAGGAAAAATTTCTAGCTACGACTATAGACCCACTTTGTTCAGTTTACTTGTAGAATTCTGATAGTGCGGCGGACCGCTCACACGCGAGTATTTGTGTTCCAAAGTGAATTGTGTTACGTTTGGGTTAATTTCTTCTTTATTGTTCATGTTTACCAATAATGGCTTCTAAAACAAGATCATCTGATCCAAATGATTGGTTGAAGTGGTTATTAGAACAAGAAGAACGTGAAAGAGAACAAGTGAGTGCAAAAGAAATTACAGATTGTGAATTCGATGATAGTCAGGATTCTGATGAGGAACCACGAGAGGAGAATCACGGTAGTCAATCCGAAAACTCGTCTGAATGTTTAGATGAAAATTCCAATGCAGAAATAAGTGATCTTTATCATGGCATAGATAAAATGACTAAATTTCGAAACGTTCCCCTTCGAAGAAGTAAAAAGGCGCCAATGAAAAACTTTATCTCTCACCTTCCTGGGGTCAAAGGATACGCAAAAAAC
>NW_019060151.1:2529-13353 GCF_000696155.1 Zootermopsis nevadensis | reverse complement strand
ACCAAAAACCCTTTGAAATCCGGATGAACGAATGAACGAGAACGTGGAGATGAAGTAGTGACAGACCCTTCATTTAACTGGGGGGAAGAGGGAAGTTTACGACGGTGAAGGTCCCCAGGCAGAGCCCGCTCGTCCTTCTAGTAAAGGCAGGTTAAAGAGAAGGCAAGACGTTTGAAAGTGAAGGAGGCGGAGATATGAAAATTAGAGCGAGGAGAAAATTTGAGCAGAGGGTCGAACTGCATTCGACTTGAATTTTTATTCCGGCATTGACCTCAGGAAGTTGGCATTTGATAAAATTTTGTGGTTCGTATGCTGGGGGTGGGCAAATTATGGTGGGATTTTGTAATTGATAATGGCAAGTCTGTACGAGAGTAATGCAGAAAGAAAGGAATTCGGGAGGAGACCAAGAAAATTATAACCCTGCTGCAAGTCGTCATTCACGTTTTACTTGATGAAATTAATCATTACATTTCGCCCATCTCGTGGTTCGAGCCGTGGCTACAGTTTCACCAGGTATGCAACCAGTCGAGTTATGACGGCCAAAAGCTCGAAGTTTTTGGCTGTTTGTGGAACAACCAAACAATTCTATCTAATAATGTAACACGTATTAAAAAAGCAAAATGTATTTCAGAAAAGGCTTCAGGTGCAAGGTTTTTCTCAGGTGCATAGAAGTAAACAACCTATAAAATGATGAATAGATGGAACAACAATTCTTATAATCTAGAAATAGACCTGACCAAGACCGTATTATCACATTTCCAGTCCTAAGACCAAATTCCCATCTCTTACTCAGCAAGTGACTGGTCTCGGAATAATAAAGTTGATTTTGTAACGAAGGCTAGCGTTCCAGAAAATGACCAATGAACATCAATTACCTTGCGAAAGGCATGATGCCGATGCAATTACCAAGATTCATCGTGTTCTGGAGGAATTGACAGCAGAGCTGAAGAACGCCTAGCACACACAAGTAGTCGGACGCTACGAGCAGCTGACGCACGTTTCCACAATTAATGTCCACCTTCCTTGTGTAAACGTAGTCCAATATCTGAGCCATGATATCCGAGCTGACTCCGTGCAGGAGAACGTCAGTCTGCTCGTGGGCATGTAGTGTCGTGGTGAAGAGGTTCCTGAAACGTCACGAAGCAGCCGTTAATATACACTCACAGGGCTTCTGCTCCCTTGACGCGGTCTGAGTTTTAGGAAGTGCTGACAGAAATTCGTAACAGAAAAACATTAATTTTATTACTGTTAATAATTAACGTAGTCAAAAAGCAATGAATAATTTTGTTAAATTCTGTTGTGTCATTAATGTATTTCCATTTTCGGTGAATCCTTTTCATACGTTGTATGCGCACGCACGCACGCACACATAGATCGATATATCGAAGGATTTTAGGTTCTCGCGGAGGTGAGTACGAAGAAGGCTGACAGACTTGACGGCGCTACAAACGAGCAGACAGCCGTCTTGGTAATGGATGATTTAGTGGCATCGCATATATCAGCATATATCTCTGGCTTTGCATTGCAATGATAGATCATTATTGTACAAAGCGAAGGCCCCCTGAATGAGTGTTCTGTCATAAAACCCCTTGCCGATAAACAATTGAAGATATATTTTAGTGTTTGTACATTGAGGCAACTGCCCCATAACCAGGGAGTAACATTACACAGCGCAACAATCCACCGCCGTGAGAACCTGACGTCTCACCATAATAGACAAATTACAACTTATAAATAGTCATGTACAAAAAAATTATATCAAATTTCACTTTCTATATGATGTCTGCTACGTTATGAAGTCCCGTTATGTCCTAATTTCACGCGTTTACAACTTAAACATTAAATACACAAACCTGAAATATTCGTTACGCATCGAGAGAATCACTCATGAAAAACGCCGCCATCTTCCAAACCTCAAGACCGCGTCACACAATAGGTCCATCTGTCTCAAGTCATTCAGAGAGGACAACGCTTCGGTGCACATGCACCTGCTATCTTGCAAAGAACAGCAGCTTTGTTGCTCTAACTCCATTTCCTGAAAAATAGTAGTCAATTGTTGTAACGGGATTTTTATCTTATCATTGACTTGCCTGCTTATCAACTGTGAGTGTATGACAACATGGCATTGAGAAGAATATTTGGTCCTACCTGAGAATACGTAAAATTCCACAAAGTGGATCTTTGTAATTGGCATTTTTTCTCAGGTTATAAAATCAAGGATGATGAGATGGGTGAGGCATGTAGTACAAACACAAGAGACAAGCAATCCAACGTTTCTTTCGGAAAACCCGAAAGGAAGAGACTATTTCGGAAACCCAAATACTGGTATGATGATAATATTAAAATTGACACTAGGTAAATGCATTTGAGGATACGGACTGACTTCATATGCTTCAGGATATGGTCCAGGTCCGGGGTCTGTAGTAATCTTGGTAATCAAATATCGGCTTCCTTAAAAGCGAAACATTTGATTAAATGCGCTGCTTTTAGATTCTCAAGCAGGACGTGGCTCCGTGGCGTCAGTTTGTTTGCTAGTTATAGAAATGCCTATCGAGATTGAATACGATTTTAGCAATCGCTAAACAGAACCGCGAAGCTCTACATGTGAAAAATAGATGCAATATCATGTAATACGTCACGTGTTTCATTGTTCACCCCAGGTGAAAATTTTATAGAGTGTGAAGTATCAATGCGATACATTTTTATTAATATTCTAGGCTACTGAACACATCTTACACTTTAAAATTTTAAATTGTTAATTATTTACTAGAACATTATTTTACTATAAATGATGCCGTAAACTAATAGAAGTCAGTCTGGTTTAATTTGAAATTGTATAAGAAGAAATATGAGGTTAATTTTCTTACAATTGTTCATAAGTATCAATGAAAGCATGTAAATATGTTGAAAAATGATAATAACATTAAAATTCAGGGTATACGCAAAAGAATGGCGCGGTTTCAAATTTGGAAAGCTGGTTGTTACCCCAACTGAATACCAATTATGACGATTACATTCTACAACTGGACGGAGCTCCCCCCCATTTTCACTGGAATTTACGAGTACTTCTCAATCGTGTTTTTCCACAGCGCTGGATCGGACGTGCTGCTGCAAATGGAGACTACAACCTTCTCCCTTGGCCACCCCGTTCACCAGATCTTACACCGTTCGATTTCTTTCCTTGGGGGTTCGTTAAAGACAGCGTTTATGTACCACCATTGCCCACGTCCATCCATGAACTTCATGCCCAGATAACGCATGCACTGCGGGCCGGAGAGAACTCGATGACCACCCGCAATAAATAATTTAATTAAAAATGAAATGCAGAGAGTGGAAGACAGTATTCAAAATGTCTTAATAACTCACATAACTTACCTTATATTTATTCTGAATAGTTTTAACAGCACAAAAGTATGTTGTCTACTACGCGTTTTATCTACAAGCGATTCACAGCTCTGTTCTTTCCACACTAACAAAGGCCGATTGTTGACGCCAATATATACCAATACAACAATGCCGACGAAACCTATGACGCAACAATTAGTAAATGTGTGGAATGCAATACGGTTTATACAGGATATTATACTGCATGTATAAGAAATGAGCCTTACGGCATGCTCAGCCAATATTGTTGCAGGTGCGGTTTAGAAATTCTAATACTTTTTCTTGCATTGTTGCAGACGCAGGTGTTCGTATAAAGCTGACCATTGTCGATCCATATTTCCTCATTGTTGGTAATTGAAAAAATACAAACTGTATTCTTCTTCTTCCCTGGCGCTACATTTCAAAGTTGAACCTTGGCCTTCGTCCACGATCTGCAACCATAGCCTCTCGCACTTTCCCGTTAGCTTGAAGTTTCGAAACAATTATTTTTTAAGGAAGCTTGTCGATGGTCGTCCTGAACGCTCATCGTCGTCGACAGGGAGTGATTTTTTCTGTCAGGTTTGTCTCCCTTAGCTGGCCAGTCCCAATTTGTAAGCGTCGGGAACTCGCTTGTTTGTCCTTGCAACACAGCCGTAAAAACGTTGCCTGGGATTCATGACTTGGACGTGCATGCATCGGACTAGGTAGGAATGAATGGCATTTCCCGATTTTTAATGATACATATCTGCCAGCAGGATATGTACTCTCGAGGCCACATACTAACACTTTGGCTCTAACAAAAGAATTACTCTGTTATCATTTCGTCCCATTCCATCTTAAATGTAAAAAGTCAATTTTTAGTATTTAGTGTTTTCTCTATACGGAAATTTAAAAATAATGAGAAGAGGCTTGAAAAAAAATTGTAATTTCATTTTCCCTTATTTAAAAATAACGTCGTGTTTTTTATACTTGATTAATTTTAAAGACCAATTTTTAGGGGTCCGGGTGCTGTTCATCAAACCTCACCTGCGCAAAGGAAAATGTTTCCGGGGGGTGGGGGGGCATGTGGCCAGCGGGACTAATGTTGTGCAGTCTGGTATAGACAATGGCAGTGTATTTGCCTCTGAACTTGGCCGATCTCTCTTTTCAAGGAAGGTTTGTGCGTCTGAAATCCTAATCTCATTTTCTTTCTAATTCCTGTCACAACTGAAACTTAAATCGCTCCTTATTTTTAAATTGTAACAAACCGAGTCATGGCGGTATAACCATCCATGGAGGGTGGGGAAAATGCCACATCTTAACGCCTGTCTAGGGGCTATAGGGCAGCAACCCTGCTACTGGACTTGCCCTGCGACTGGCTGGTAACCAATGCAGGGGACTTCCAATTGATTGCTCGAAAATCTCATGAAGAAATGCGGACGGATTTTACTTACGACGACGGTGATTAAGGGCTGAAAAGTTGCAATGTGGAATGTTCGGGGTGTTACTAACAAAGAAGATAATTTAGAATTGGAAATGGAAAGTAGCAAAATAGATATCGCAAAAAGATATATAAAGGCCCAAAAGAATTAAGAAAGTTTATAATGATTAACTCGGGGGTGCCAGAGGAAAACTGGGTATCATCAAGAGTTGCAATATTTGTTAGAAAAGATCTGAAAAATTGAGTGCTGAATTACGAATGGTTTTCCCCAAGAATTGTAGAAATCGGAATAAAATTTTGACATAAACTGTGTCAGTTATTTGTATTTCATGCGGCATTGGAAGGAAAAGATTTAGAAACAGCAGAATTTTACAACGAAATTCAAGAAGTGATTGAAGGCGATTTTAATGAAATATTTGCAAACCAATCTGTTTGTGGATGCACTGGCACAGAAGGAGAACCAATCATAAATAATAAGAGGAGATTACTAATGGACTTCTGTCTCTTCAACAATTTGAAGACAACAAATTCCTTCTTCAGACACAAGAAAAGAACACAATATACGTGGGAAGCAAGAGGGCTAAAGTCTGTAATAGATTATAGTACGGTTAATGAAAAACTGAAACGAAACAGAACAGACTGTGGAGTTTTCAGAGGAAGTGAAATTGACGGTGACCACTCTTTGGTTTAAGGTAGATTTAAATTCTGTCGATACTCTCAATCATCGTAAATTTACAATTCAGATGCTCATATAATACCATTTATTTTGTACCAGAAAATAAGCCATCAAGAATGCAGCGTAGAGCAGCAAACAGTGAATATTTGTTCTATAGAATGGTTATCTAATTCTTTACAAACCTTTCAATCCTTCAAGAGTTATCTGAGGTTATAAAAACCAAAAACAGTAATTTTAAAGCCAACCAGCAAATTAAAACAAATATCTCAACATACATCACAGGTTGTACATTGCACTGATTGACAAGTTCGTATTTTGAAATCAGAGCCTCCAAAATCTATTTGTTCTGCCAACAATCAGTTCCCGATAAACAACTTAAAAAATAAGCCGACGTTTCTACTTTTTGTCGAAATAGTGGCAGGGGGGCTTGCTTGTAACAAGACTGTTGGAAAACATTAAAATTGGTTCAAGGTTTTAATACATTTCTTGTTTTCAAGAACACATCGCATCTTTATTTAAATCACAAACACAATTAACGGATGCAGAAATTCTTCGTTGAGATGTTGTGTGACCCCACTGAGAATTTTTGCCTGCTGTCCTTTATCACGAAGAAAGTATGTCATTATACACCGTGTTTCAAAAGTAGCTTTACAACTTTGCAGGAGAATATAAATTTATTTAACGGACGTGCGTAATATTTTTAAATGCACAAATTTAGCCAAACTCATCGAGTTTCATGCACATAAACTGTACCCCCTCATTACCTGGGACCAACCAACCAACCAACCAAAAAGCTAACTGAGGGCGGAGTCCTGTGCAAGCGCAAGCGTCGTCCCTTCCTAGGTGACACCATTCCTGCGCACAAGACGCATTGCTGGAAATGGTACACGGTCTTAAACTAAAAACGTAAATTTTGCTAACGTTAACAGGGTTTCTTCGTGGCGGGAGCCTCGACCATTCAAACTGGGATCTGTACACGTCTTGAGCAAAACACTATATGTCTCTTTATACTGTTTGTACCAGACACGTATCGATGGTCTTGGTGGCGGTGTCTTGTGATATGTTATTCGGAGCTGTGTATCCGATTTCGTTTTGATAAGCCACTCCAAGCACTATGCCTTCTCCTGCGGGTTCTTGGCGAGTGTTCTGATTCACAAAGACGGTTGTAGTGCAGTGGAAAACAACGGGTGCTACTATCTGCCGGGAACTCGGTGAAACGTTGAGAGTTTCTCTCGCAGATGACGTGCAGACAGTATGTCTATGTCTTTTATGAAAGGTTTTGTACGCGAGTAATGTAGTAAAGATAATTTATATACACTCTGTATTTTCGTTTTACCATTCATGATATATTACAAACTGAAACAAGATTTAGCCGTGTCGTGTTGCCTATTATGCAGAATAATAGAGAAAATTTGTCATTACGGGGTTCATTATTTGTGCTGTTCGGCAGATATTGGAATAATATGGGCGTAACATCGACCTGCGAGGCAAGGCAAGGCATGGCAGGGAAGGGTAGAGCAGGGCAAGGTAGGGCAGGGCAGGGCAGGGCAGTTCCGGGTAGGGCAGAGTAGGTCAAGAAAGGGCAAGGCAAGAGAATTTAAAGCAACGCAGGGCAAGGCAAATCAGGGCAGGCAGGGCAGTGCCGTGCACGGCAGGGCAAGGCGGGGCAAGACATGGCAAGGCACACACAAGGCAAGGCAAAGCATGGCAAGGCAAGGAAAAACAAGGCAAGCAAGGCAATGCAAAGCAAGTAAAGGCAAGGCAATACAAGGCAAGGAAATGCAAGGCAGCGCAAGACAAAGCAGGGCAGGGCAGTGCAAGGCAAGGCAAAGGAAGGCAAGGCAAGGCAATGCAAGGCAGGGCAGGGCAGGGTAGGGCAGGGCAGGGTAGAGCAGGGCAAGGCAGGGCAGGGCAGGGCAGGTAAGGACATGGCAAGGCACACACAAGGCAAGGCAAAGCATGGCAAGGCAAGGAAAAACAAGGCAAGCAAGGCAATGCAAAGCAAGTAAAGGCAAGGCAATACAAGGCAAGGAAATGCAAGGCAGCGCAAGACAAAGCAGGGCAGGGCAGTGCAAGGCAAGGCAAAGGAAGGCAAGGCAAGGCAATGCAAGGCAGGGCAGGGCAGGGTAGGGCAGGGCAGGGTAGAGCAGGGCTAGGCAGGGCAGGGCAGGGCAGGTAAGGACAGGGAAGTTCCGGAAAGGGCAGAGCAGGTCAAGGAAGGGCAACGCAAGAGAATTCAAGGCAACGCAGGGCAAGGCAGATCAGGGCAGGCAGGGCAGTGCCGTGCACGGTAGGGCAAGGCGGGGCTAGACAGGGCAAGGCAACACAAGGCAAGGCAAAGCAAGGCAAGGCAAGGCAAAGCAGGGCAGGGCAAAGCAGAGCAAGGTAAGGCAAGGCAAGGCAAAGCAGGGCAGGGCAAAGCAGAGCAAGGTAAGGCAAGGCAAGGCAAAGCAGGGCAGGGCAAAGCAGAGCAAGGTAAGGCAAGGCAAGGCAAAGCAGGGCAGGGCAAAGCAGAGCAAGGTAAGGCAAGGCAAGGCAAAGCAGGGCAGGGCAAAGCAGAGCAAGGTAAGGCAAGGCAAGGCAAAGCAGGGCAGGGCAAAGCAGAGCAAGGTAAGGCAAGGCAAGGCAAAGCAGGGCAGGGCAAAGCAGAGCAAGGTAAGGCAAGGCAAGGCAAAGCAGGGCAGGGCAAAGCAGAGCAAGGTAAGGCAAGGCAAGGCAAAGCAGGGCAGGGCAAAGCAGAGCAAGGTAAGGCAAGGCAAGGCAAAGCAGGGCAGGGCAAAGCAGAGCAAGGTAAGGCAAGGCAAGGCAAAGCAGGGCAGGGCAAAGCAGAGCAAGGTAAGGCAAGGCAAGGCAAAGCAGGGCAGGGCAAAGCAGAGCAAGGTAAGGCAAGGCAAGGCAAAGCAGGGCAGGGCAAAGCAGAGCAAGGTAAGGCAAGGCAAGGCAAAGCAGGGCAGGGCAAAGCAGAGCAAGGTAAGGCAAGGCAAGGCAAAGCAGGGCAGGGCAAAGCAGAGCAAGGTAAGGCAAGGCAAGGCAAAGCAGGGCAGGGCAAAGCAGAGCAAGGTAAGGCAAGGCAAGGCAAAGCAGGGCAGGGCAAAGCAGAGCAAGGTAAGGCAAGGCAAGGCAAAGCAGGGCAGGGCAAAGCAGAGCAAGGTAAGGCAAGGCAAGGCAAAGCAGGGCAGGGCAAAGCAGAGCAAGGTAAGGCAAGGCAAGGCAAAGCAGGGCAGGGCAAAGCAGAGCAAGGTAAGGCAAGGCAAGGCAAAGCAGGGCAGGGCAAAGCAGAGCAAGGTAAGGCAAGGCAAGGCAAAGCAGGGCAGGGCAAAGCAGAGCAAGGTAAGGCAAGGCAAGGCAAAGCAGGGCAGGGCAAAGCAGAGCAAGGTAAGGCAAGGCAAGGCAAAGCAGGGCAGGGCAAAGCAGAGCAAGGTAAGGCAAGGCAAGGCAAAGCAGGGCAGGGCAAAGCAGAGCAAGGTAAGGCAAGGCAAGGCAAAGCAGGGCAGGGCAAAGCAGAGCAAGGTAAGGCAAGGCAAGGCAAAGCAGGGCAGGGCAAAGCAGAGCAAGGTAAGGCAAGGCAAGGCAAAGCAGGGCAGGGCAAAGCAGAGCAAGGTAAGGCAAGGCAAGGCAAAGCAGGGCAGGGCAAAGCAGAGCAAGGTAAGGCAAGGCAAGGCAAAGCAGGGCAGGGCAAAGCAGAGCAAGGTAAGGCAAGGCAAGGCAAAGCAGGGCAGGGTAAGACAAGGCAAGGCAAGGCAAGACAAATCAAGGCAAGGAAGGGCAGGGCAGAGAAGGGCAGGGCATTGCAAGGCAAGTCAAGGCAAGGCAAAGCAGGGCAGGGCAAGTCAAGGCAAGGCAAGGCAAAGCAGGACAAATTAGGGCAAGGCATGCAGGGCAAGGCAGAACAAGGCAAGGCAAGAAAAGTCACGCAAGGCAAGGCAGGGCAAGACAGGGCATGGCAGGGGAGTTCAGGGCAGAGCAGGCAGGCAAGACAGGGCAGGGCAGAGCAAGGCAAGACAAGGCAGGGCAGGGCAGAGCAAGGCAAGGCAAGGTAAGGCAAGGCATTACAAGTCAAGGAAATGCAAGACAACGCAAGGCAAAGCATGGTAAGACAAGGCAAGGCAAACCAAGGCAAGGCAATGCAAGGCAAAGGCAAGGCAAGTCAAGGCAAGTCAAGACAAGGCAAGGCAAGGCAAGGCAAGGCAAGGCAAGGCAAGGCAAGGCAAGGCAAGGCAAGGCAAGGCAAGGCAAGGCAAGGCAAGGCAAGGCAAGGCAAGGCAAGGCAAGGCAAGGCAAGGCAAGGCAAGGCAAGGCAAGGCAAGGCAAGGCAAGGCAAGGCAAGGCAAGGCAAGGCAAGGCAAGGCAAGGCAAGGCAAGGCAAGGCAAGGCAAGGCAAGGCAAGGCAAGGCAAGGCAAGGCAAGGCAAGGCAAGGCAAGGCAAGGCAAGGCAAGGCAAGGCAAGGCAAGGCAAGGCAAGGCAAGGCAAGGCAAGGCAAGGCAAGGCAAGGCAAGGCAAGGCAAGGCAAGGCAAGGCAAGGCAAGGCAAGGCAAGGCAAGGCAAGGCAAGGCAAGGCAAGGCAAGGCAAGGCAAGGCAAGGCAAGGCAAGGCAAGGCAAGGCAAGGCAAGGCAAGGCAAGGCAAGGCAAGGCAAGGCAAGGCAAGGCAAGGCAAGGCAAGGCAAGGCAAGGCAAGGCAAGGCAAGGCAAGGCAAGGCAAGGCAAGGCAAGGCAAGGCAAGGCAAGGCAAGGCAAGGCAAGGCAAGGCAAGGCAAGGCAAGGCAAGGCAAGGCAAGGCAAGGCAAGGCAAGGCAAGGCAAGGCAAGGCAAGGCAAGGCAAGGCAAGGCAAGGCAAGGCAAGGCAAGGTAAGGCAAGGCAAGGCAAGTCAAGACAAGGCAAGGCATGGCAAGGAAAGGCAAGGCAATGCAAGACAGGGCAGGGCAGAACAGAGAAGGGCAGGGCAAAGCAAGGCAGTGCTGGGCAGGGCAAGACTGGGCATGGCAAGGCAAGGCAAGGCAAAGCAAGGCAAGGCATGTCAAGTCAAGGCAAGGTAAGGCAAGGCAAGGCAAGACATGGAAAGGCATGGCACGGCAGGACAGGGCAGGGCAGAGCAAGGCAAGGCATGGCAAGTCAAGGGAAGGCTAGGGAAGGCAAATCAAGGCAAGGCAAAGCAAGGGAAGGCAAGAGAAAGCAAGCATTACTTGGCAAGGCAAGGCAAGTCAAGGTATTACAAGGCAAGGCATTGCTAGGCAACGCTAGGCAAAGCAAGGCAAGGCATGGCAAGGCAAGACAAGGCAAGGCAAGGCAAGGGAAGGCAATGCAAGGCAAGGCAAGGCAAGGCAACTCAAGGTAGGGCAAGGCAAGGCAAGGCAAGGCAAGGCAA
>NW_019060150.1:82471-131779 GCF_000696155.1 Zootermopsis nevadensis | reverse complement strand
CCCCCACCCTCCGTTTTCTAAGATGCCAAGATAAATGAGGCGAAAAGCGCGTGGCACAACATAAGAATTTTTCTCTTCGGAATGTCTCCAGCAGGGGTACTGTTACATCACTACTTTCTTTTGTTTTGGGGCTTTATTCATATTCTGTTAAATACTTTTTTTAAAAAAAGAAATTCTTCGAAGTCATAACGTTTCGAAGGTGAAAAAAGGAATCGAATATATAAACAGATTTGGCTCAGACAGGGCAGGCGTCTCCCTAATGCACTAATCAAAAACTTTCCTTCGTAGCATTGCGATATTTTTAAGAAGTTTCTTTAAAAAAACCATCCAGGAGACGGACCTCCTCCACTCTTGATATCTGACCGATTATAAAAAACCACTACAAACATTTCACCCACGCAAGATCACGCTACATTTACGAAACAACATTGAATGTGATAACAAAGTACAATTGATCTAGAAGAGGATAACTTTCCGATATTTAATGGACATCTGACGAAGGATTGCATTTACAATATTACATTTGAATTTATATCGATTATACACCTGAAGATGGTTCATTGAAAACCGAAACACGTCGTGAAAAAGATGATGCTGTAATTGTAAATCGAACATTTCGATAGAAAGAGCATCATTTTAATATATTTTAATATATTTTAAATATTAAATGTTAATTATAGTAATAATATTTTAATATTTTAAATATTAAATGTTAATTATAGTAATAATATTTTAATATTTAATAAAATATTTTATTGTAATTAGACGGTTAAAATAAACAATTATAAACAATTATAACAATTATAATAATAACAATTATTAATACAAAAGTGTTGTATGTGACGGAATCAATTTACAGATTAACGCAAATGTCATTTCTCCACCTCGAAATTACTACACGGAAGATTCTCTACTAAACTTCTGTGTGACTTAAAAACCGTATTTGCTAATGAGTGTTTCTAATTTATCACGCGACTGAAATTGGTTATTTGTCTCTGCAAAACTTAATATCCACCCCCACTGCAAGACATCATAATTTACAGTACGATGAATGCGTGGAGCTGTTCATCCACTCGTCCATACGTCTTCGGGCGTGTTCATTAATTAAGCACGAGCTTCAATTCGTGCTACAGAGTGAGTCAATACAATTCCTGGTAGAACGTAAACAGAATGTTCATCACATGCATCTCAAAAGCCAGCCATTGCATCATTTTATATACCGGTCATCAGTTTAAATACTGTGCCAGCGGTTTCCGAACTGTGGTCACCGAACCCCAGAGGGCCTACAAATATATTACAGGGGCTCGTGAGATATTTTCAACAAATTGTTTGTGAAGGCCCCAACGGAAACCGCATTTATGAGGTGTTATGAAGACGATGAAGAGAGACTTTGCTGTTTATTTGAAGGAGTCTCATCTTCTCGGTTTGGTAAGAATGGTAGGCTGTGATTGGCTGTCGAAGATATACTAAGTACTTCTGGTACAAGGTTGATGGACCGGAGTCGAATGTCAGGCATCATCGTGCTCGTATGGAATTAGTCCGGTTATTGATCGAGCTTGGACAAGACGATACCGCTTTGAGTCAGTGTAGCAGCAAACATTACGGAACCGGTAACATCCTACCGGTGCGTACAGGAATTTCAGTTCCTTCCACATCCATTAAATTCATTATTCATTATCATTCGACGCTATTTATTCTGAGATACTGACAAACCACCTTACACGGTGGTCTAGCGGTTAGAACGCTGGCCTTGTAATCCTGGGGTCTCGGGTTCGAATTGATAACTTGTGTTGGGCAAGGCCGTGGTCTAGGCAACACGGAGTTTTCCTCCGTGGCATCCCAACAATTACTCCATTCACACACAGAAGAAGGCAATGGCAAACCACTTCTGGATCATCTGCCAAGAACGTATATGAACAGGTCCCAGTCCGAGAAAAGGATGGAAGGATCCTGTTCATATGGACCTGTCGTCAGCCAGAACACTAAATAAATAAAAATAAGTTTACATCTCACAGCGTCTTAAATTAGGGGTCAACGTGGCCGTGGGTTCGAATCCCACTCAAGCCATGGATGTTGTGCTGTCCTGTGTACAGGTAGAGGCCTTGCGACGGGCCGATCCCTCGTCCAAGGAGTCCTACCAAAATGTCAATAGATCAAAGCCAACGAAAAGTTGGGACTCGCAGTGCTCAGGAACTTGAAGAACGAATCGTTCCCAGTATCAAATTAAAGTAAGTAGTGTCTTGAAATGACGTCATTTAATACAGTTCTCTGGTATTGATAATTGTAGATATGTTTTTTAAAAACTGTATTGAATGCCGTATCGCAATGTCCCGTTGTGATTTCGATAAAATTTCATCAAAATATTTTGTCACGTTTACACGACGAATTAGCAGTTCCTGTCGCCTCAACACACCGTCGTAGCTTTCAGCCCAGGTCGTTCATCCTTTCAGTGAACTACGCGTTATTCTTTTGTTCTTCAACAAAAGGTTAATGTTTTGCGCATGCGTCACAGACAAACGATAATTACATATTCTGGTTTGAATATCACAATGTACAATTTAAGGGGTCTTTTTTTTATTCCAGCTGTGTTGATGTACGTGCTGAGGTACAGACTTGGTTACCACCGGATGTAGACAGCAAAGCGTTCACTTTCATTTTGCTGTCGGTCCGTCCTGACGCGGCTGGGAAAAGTCTCTAGCATTAATTTAAGTTTCTCTTCAACTAGGGCAGACATATTGCTGATTTTGTTTATCAGGCAGCATTCGTAAATAATTGTAATTAATGTATTGTACATAAATTCCATATATGGATAAATACAAGGAGATTACTGAATGACTGGAATTATGATGCCATCTACACGCTTACATCACTTCCGGTTTGGCAAGCGCTTCGTTTTTGTTTCACAGTTGGTACATGGTGATAAATGATTCAAAATTCAAATAAATATTATTCTGGTTATGGTATAGATTTTGACACCGTGTAAAGTCGTAGGTGGTTGTGAACGTTTGGAGAATCACACTCTCTCCATCTTCAGGGTGCCTTGAAAACTTTAGATCTCACAAAGATACTTCTTTGTTTTAAAACAACAAATCCACAGGAAATGGAGGTTTATTACAGATAAGATAATATCGAAGACGAAATTCTCCCCTCAGAAGGATAAGTAATAATAATAATAATAAAAACAAAAGTAATTCCAATAATTATAGGAGCAACTGGAACCATCTAAAAATCACTCAAAAAATATTTGGCCAACATCCCGGGCGATCACGACATTAAGGAACTTCAGAAAACTTTTGTATAAAGTGAAGCTTTCGAGGCGACTGAAGTAGATGAAAGACTCTCGGGTAAAAAGCCGCGTCAGGTGGCTGAATGGTGAATGGACCATTTCTTCTGCCAACGTTTCGAGAGCCATCTCTGCTCTTCAGAAAACTTCCATTCTAGGATCATCATACATCATTCGAAAGACGCTCGTGTAAAGGATATAATGCCTCACGCGAAATCTGTACAATGCGTGTAACACGTATTAAAAATAAAATGTATTTCGGAAATAGCTCCTGCATTATGTACATCAGGGGCAAGGTTTGTCTCAGGTTTTATTTATTTATTTAGTGTTCTGTCTGACGACAGGTCCATATGAACAGGATCCTTCCATCCTTTTCTCGGACTGGGACCTGTTCATATACGTTCTTGGCAGATGATCCAGAAGTGGGTTGCCATTGCCTTCTTCTGTGTGTGAATGGAGTAATTGTGGGGATGCCACGGAGGAAAACCCCGTGTTGCCTAGACCACGGCCTTGCCATATTACCTCAAAACAATGTCTGAATAAGTAATCTTGTCATCAAACGACAGCAACAGTGGAGTAAATGACAGAAACACGCTCTAAATTCCCCATGCCTAGGTTATCAGATATTAAGATATCTGCTCTTCAGGTCATCTGTTCCAGTCTGAGAAATATAATCAGACGACATCAAGCGCTCATAGATAATACTTCTCCGAATAAGTGCAAGTACAAAAACGCTTAGGTGTGGTGCAAAAAATTGCAACCCCTACATCTAGGTCTTCTGCTATTTTCCCAGCCAATCTCACAATCATCATTGTTTTCATAATAATAATAATAATAATAATAATGTTCTGGAAAATGTGCAGTTTCTCGTCGCTCTACTCACGAACTGAACGCGCACATCCTGCGAGCCAATTGGGTGATTAGTCTGCGGTCTGCAGTGGGGCTGCTGCTTGTCTGTTGCAGACGACGAGGACGACTCGTGTCCTGTGATCTGCGAGCGGGAGATGCGCAGTTTGCATCGCAACGTGCCGGCTCTCAGGCGCAGGGACATGGACACGTCGACCATCCGACAACACTACTACCCCGAGGGTGGCTGGGGCTGGATTGTGTGCGGGGTAGGCTTCCTGGTGCACCTCCTGACCTCGGGGATGCAACTCAGCTTCGGTCTTCTATACCTGTACACGCTGCGCCATCTGGGGGACGCGGCCCCCATGGACGCAGGTACGGCCGGCCGAGCAGGTCCGTAAATCACGCGGCGCGCAAGCTGTAATTACGCGGGGCGGAGCGCACGGTATTGCTAGGCTCTTCAACTACAGTCTTAGCAGGCTCCTCAACTGTTGTCTCCCCGCAGCGTGGCTGGGGGCCCTGTGCCTCGCCGTCTCCATGGCGACGGCCCCGCTCGTGGTGGCCCTCTGTCGCCGCAAGTCCACGCGCCTCACCGCTGTCTTCGGGGGCCTCGTGATGGCCCTGGCCTGTCTCTTCACGTCGTTCGCACAGCAGCTGCACCAAGTCCTGCTCAGCTACGGCTTGGTGCTGGGGGTCGGTACTGGGATGGCACGCGAGACGTCCAGCCTGATGCTGGGGCACTATTTCAAACGACGCCGAGAGTTCGTAGAGATGGTGGTGCAGTCGGGCACCGGCGTCGGCATCGCCCTATTCTCCGTGTTGTACAAGGAGGCAGTGGGGTGAGTGTATACAGGGCGGTGCGGTCAGGTTGCCCGTTGGCTCGCCTGTCAGTGACAGACTTGTTTGTATCCAATCGACAGGAAGTTGGGCTGGCGACTCGGCCTGCAAGCGGTGACTGGCGTCGTCGCACTGAGCTTTTTCCTCGGTGTCTTGTACCGCTCGGCGTCGCTGTACCATCCGCAGCGCCGCGCCATCCTCCACCTCAAGAATCAGCGAAAGAAAGTGAAAGAGAAGAAGGGGAGTGTCGCGGTGACCCACAAATCGCCTTTTCTAGACTTCTCGCCCCTGCGGATCCGCGCCGTGCAGATGCTGCTGCTGGCTTCGGCGACGGCGGCCCTCGGCCTGTACACTCCCGTGTTCTACCTCGCGCTGCAGAGCCGGAGGGAGGGCCTGGAGGATAGCGCCCTGGTACTCATGCAGACGTTCCTGGGCTTTGCGACTACTCTGGGCTGCGTGGGCTTCGGGCTGGTCGTGGCGCGTCCCAGCGACCAGTGTCTCATCTCCAGACAGTACTTGTGCCAGGCTGCGATGGTGGGCGTCGGTAAGACTCGGCTGTTGGGTTATCAAGAGTCGCACAAGACACGTTAGACCGGGAAACGGGCGGACTGAAGAAAAGTAGGACGACTTAGGATATCTTTGAACTTCCCTGTTAGATTAGACTGTCTTTTTTTATGACCCTAGCAACCGGAGAATAAATAAAAATAAATACCAATCTTCTAGTAATATCCAAGATTTATTCCCGGACTGGGTTGCAAATGACTGCTAATGATTCTGTGCTTTGTCTCTGATCATCGCTTTTCAGTGGAGTATCATCACGTATGGTTAAGCAAGAAATTCCACTTCTAAAATTCAGGCTAAGTTACTTCCATCTCGAGGTTAAACCTACGCAGTTGAGACAGCGCCGTTAAGTAATCTAAGATTCAATCACTCGCGGTAACTAAAGCTCCGACCGCTTTGTTCTCCTGTTTGCAGGCGTGTCTCTGCTGGCTTTGAGCACGGTGCAAGGTTACCATGGGTACGTTCTGTTCCTCTGGCTGTACGGAGTGTGTCTGGGGGGCTTCCTTTACTCGCTCAAGATGTTCACAATGGAGAGAGTCAGGGCGCGGTACTTCACCCGTGCCTGGGGCTTCGTCCAAGGCGCCGAGGCCATACCCGTGCTACTGGGTGTACCAATCACAGGTTTGTATTCCTTCCTCTCGACTGCAAGACCACGTGTTTACGTCTCGTCGTTGCAAGGCGGACGAACTAGGTGTTTGCGGTGTGATCGCGTGCTTCGGTACTCCGGGAACCGTTTAGTGTACCAAGCAATCACAATGCGACATTAAACAACGAGAGTGGAAGGGTCTAATTCGTACCGTAACACACATGTGTTCTTTGACAATTCTGAATGCTCCTTGCTAAAATAAATACACGCGTTATCGTTCACACTGCATTCGGTCCTACGAGAGTACAGCCCCGTTTTTCCTTTAATGCTACGTTACGTTCCAGGAAAACACCGCGTAATTGAAAAATCGAGGTTATGTAAAACGTTGGTTCAACTGCAATCGAAAGGTTAGGAGTTGATTGTCACACCATCGTGTGTGTTCTTTTCTATATAAACCCACACGGCCACACATTCTTTGTTCTATTAATATGAAACACACCAAGTTACAATGTGAACCCACACTGAAAGTTTTACAGTTCTCTGACAATGTAGCTTTTAGTCAATAGAATTCACTACTGGTGCAGAGCAAATTGAGATCTTTTAATATCTTCATATGTGGTGCACTTATTTGAATTTCTGTACACTGAGCCCTTCGTGGGTTAATTCAATGTACGACGTGTTAATAAGAATAATATAGCAACAGTCAAGGGTGATATATGTTTTTATTCGGTGTCACGTAAGTAGGGCTTAAGTCATTATAGATAACGCTTGACTTACACAGTTCTTACTTACCAAGCTGCGAAGACGTGTACATTCGACTGTCGTAATAAAATAAGCACTTCCGGTAAGGTACGTACTCTTTGATATCGTACGAGCGGCGCAAACAAATGACGAACGAGAAACGTCGTGAGGTAGACATTGAGGTGCTGCGATCTGGTGGCCAAAATGGTAATATCGAACAAGGTGGATTCAATTACCTGTAAATGCACGCTGCAAAGAACGCATGAAGATTTTTTTAGTGTATTACGGCACGGAATACACTTTCCGAGCTTGTTTTAAAGACAACCCGGGGCGAAGAATATAACATAACATATTAATTTGTTAGGATCAGTTACACTCTGAAGTAAGCAAATTCCCCTCAGGCTACATCAACCAGAGCCATCCGAAGGCTGGCTACTACTTCTCATTCTTGTCAACGATGCTCGGAGCGGCGCTGTTGTTCCTTGTGGGCTGTCCTAAGCGTCCGGAGGTGCCCGTCGACATCGCTCCGTGCTCCTGTACTTCTGTGTCGCCCGCCAGGCTCCACATGCCCAAAAGCATTTCTTTCGCCACAACCCTGGACCTCCCCCTCGGCTGCATCTCGGAGGAGGCTCTGCCCGACAGTCTCATGTTGGGCTACGACTTTCGGCCACTTCGACCCAGCAAGAGCGTACCGGAAGGCCTCGCCACGCGCCACGAATGGCGCCAGTGTCACCGACCTTCCGTGCGACAAGTGACGGTAATAGAACAAATGACTACGTCCGTGTGACGTCACGCTGATCTGTCTCTCTCGGAATCGTAGACCTTATGCAGTGACAGTGCAGTGTTTGTTGAAACTAAGTTGGTAAGACTTTAATGTATCGTCTTATAAACTTAGAGAATATACTTTCAGATCGACACATCTCCCTGTACGCTCAATGTTACGTGAAGTTTAAAACAGTTCCAGACAACATCGCACGGATGTCAGCCCCCAACCTCTGTCACCTGTAATAACTTTGTTATTCTTTCTTGTGTAAAAACGCAGTTTTAGTAAATTTGTTATTTACAATCAGCTTGAAGTTGACCTTTCACCTTTATACGATAATGTATGGAATATGTGCAGTCATAGCTTCGTGCCTCCTGAGTTCTTTCATGGCGTCGTGCGTGATGTCGCGCCTAATCTGAAGGGCCCCGAGTACTCAGGACAAGGACAAGGTCCAATGCCCAGCAACAAATGTGTAACTGTTATCTTCAGTACCTCCTACCCGCCGGATACTGGAGTTTCCCTGGGAGTGAAGGGGTTAGGACGTGTAGCTATCCGCTCCCCTCCATCTAGTGCCCAGGTTAGGAATGGAGGTAACGTTATACGCATGCTGCATTGTGATGCTGAATTTTCATCTTATTGAAGGTGAACATAATCACAATGTCCGTGCGAGGATTCGAAGTAAGTCATCCAGCCATTCCGTCCTATGATGATACTGCTTTCAAATAGACCTGACTGGCCCTTTCCAGTTCATAATGCTGATGCAACATCGTAACGTTCAGTATGTTATTTTATGAGCCAATAAGAAGTCTGAGATTTCTTTCCTACAGTTACTGCAATTTCATTTGCAGGGCTCCTGCTGCATACAAGGCAAAATAATTGGTCAGGTACCTGGAAACGCGGCCTAATCAATAAACATTTTAAATATTGCCTATAACTTTCCAACAGATGGCAGTAATTACCGAGTACTTACATTTCGCCATCATGTGACAAATATTCAAACTTCGATAACTAGTCTGGATTACCCATGTTAATCAACAAAAACAATGGGATATCCTAAAATTTAAATTAAATTTAGATTTTTTTATTCGTTTATATTTGAATTTCTAAGAAAAATTCTGTTTTATGGCATGGCATTTAAACTACCATCCCTGAATGAGATATTAAGATTAAATTAATACAATTTTAATGGAAATTAAATAATCTTCCCTGTGAGTATGACATATTTCGTTCAGAGAAAATAACTTTTAAATGCAAATTTTAAAATTGGCCTTTAATTTTTCAAAATGAGATCGTTCACTTTTTTTTTATGGAGGCATAGTTTATGCACACTGTTTAAACCCCAACACATAACTACGTTTCATGTTCGGAATGCCATGGGATTAATATAAAGCAAGTTGAAAATACGGCAGCTTGCTTTGAATGTTGTGTGTTGAACGTTTTATAAATACGATTTTAAACATTAATGGTATTGAAGTACTCTGAAGCGGATTTCATTGACTTAAGCAGTTTTATTGAATATCTGTGTTGCTGACATGTTTTCAGCATCAGTTACGTGATGGATGCATCGTGTTGTGGCCGTCTGTTTCACCTTTGTCAACAAAGCTGATAGACGAAACCATAAAATATATGGATGAGATGATAGATGAGGACCACTGAGGGTGAAGAAAGTTGATTTTTACTTCTTCGCGGATTTAATTTTTTTAGATTGCATGCAATCTAACTACCGAAAGTAATCGGAAACACAAATCACAAGTCGCTGAATGTGTTCCAAGCCTTGCATTATTTCATCGTGTGGAAATAAAAGTATTGTACACATTCAGAAAACAAATGGTAACACTGCTGCAAAGCTCACCTGTTTCCACAGACAGAAAAGCACGGCATTTCTGTGTACCACGAACAAGTCTAATTATTGAGAAGTGATGAAGCAGACAGTTTTCTTCCTAAGGTAATCAGGAGCTGATATACATGCAAAATTGAATTTGCTGTATTCGACTCCTCCAGGTCAAGGAGTTTTTGAGGAAACATAATCTGATCAGCGTAAAACCATGGTAAGTTATTCAGTGGCACCAACCATTTTACAGTGCCACCAAGGCAATTACTTGCACTTTCCACGTAAAATAACAAAAAAAGTAATTTAGCATGCATTCTAAAATCTTTACTATGCAGAGTGAGGTAATCTAACTAGCTAAACCCATACAACAGAGACTCTTAGAAGCTAACCGTATATTCAGGTGGAAATTGAGGTTTAAAATTCTTTTCCTGCTGGGCATTGCCAACCTGCCCATCACTAGTCAATAGCTCACACTTTATATTTCAGTGAACCGCAAATGTATGTTATCTGTGATATATATGGCGTAGTTATTCGTGATAAGTATGTTTGGTTATCCGTGTGATGAGTTTTATATTCTTTGAACCACTTCCTTCACCCCAAACCTCTTTGGAAGAAGAAAAGTACGTAATTCACGTGTTACCAACGTAGATTGTCAGCTTCACTAATTATATGAATGCACGTATCGAGACATAAATTGCTGTGCGTGTTCACCATGAATATAATGATAACATGATGACAACTACTGGTCTAAGTTTCACACTAAATGCATGCATGTAAGCGAACAGTGAACATGCATAGTACTAATGCAGTGAAAGAGAATGAAAGTGTCGTCGGGTCTGTTACCGAAGAATGCCGTTGTGTGTAGTACGGCGAATACAGATGGAGAAGGTTCGGTAATTGACCTAGGAAGCAAGTTCGACGATTTTACGAAAATTCAGGTGACATTTATCATGTTCATCCAAGACTTAATATGACTTGCTTACTCGTAGCGACTGGATTACATTAATTCACAATAGCTCACCATTCACTATACATCAATCCCCGTATGGTATTTTAACCAACATATTTTGACATAACCTGTTTTGAATACTGAACTGTTGGCCGTGTTATAAAATAGACCCCAAATTTGCTGCAAGATCTTAATTTATAACAAACATTACGGTGGCCGACTTACTATATTGTCTAGATGACTTGGATTTTACATTTTTGTTAAAATACTGTATTCAGGATGTGGGAAAAGTTGCAGACACAAGTGACAGGAATGTGTAGAACATGAAGAAACAAACTAAAAAATATGGCGGGGAAGTTGTCATCACTAGAGCTGAGAAAGTACAGTCAAGCTTGCAGTCACTCTGTGTCAGCACAAGAGTTCAGTGACTGTAATTTAAGGTCACACACTGTCAGTGCCATGGTCATAATGACTAACATTGACAATGCTCAGTGTGTAGTGTGCAGTCATATGTGATAATAGTCCATCAGCATGAAAGGTGAAATCAAATGGAGTACACCTTAAAGGAATATTGTGATAAGTACCTGATGATTGATATGTGTGGTGGTGGTGCTGATGTTGCAGTCATGAAATATGCAGAGAGGTACCTGGCATGCTGCCGTATCAATCCACGTGTTTCACCATGTGATACAGATATACTTCTTAATACATGAGTGTAGTTTGCCAGCTTCTGTGTTACCATTCATCTGTCTTCTCTTAATTGCCTTTGTGCATCAGCGTCACCACAGTTTCTGCACTGTTGCAACTATTCAAACTTTTGTTCCATTTGACAGTACTGTTGACACCATTATCTCTGTGACAACAACTTCTAGGGTATTTTGTTCCGCTGTTTTTTTTTTCTTTGCATTGCTCTATACATTCGTGTCATTTATGTTCACCATTTTCCCCAGCTCTGTATATTACAGGCCAGTGTAAAAACATACTTTCAGATGAAGGTTTCTGTCTGGGTTGTTGCGCTGTGTAGTCTGGAATATGTTAACCAATGTTTCAGTGGTCATACTGCCTCCGTCATCAGGATAACAGTGCAACAACCCGGAAGACAGAAATCTTCATATTCACTGTTGTGAAAACCTCAAAATCTTACATACTTTTAGATATTGGAAATTCTGTATGAAACTATGTTAGGAAGTTGTCTTAACTTTGCATTTCCTCAGTAGAACATTACATGGGAATTTTATTTCAATTCCTGAGACATTTACAAAAATATATTTTTGTAGGAAAGCACAAGGCCAGCAGATGAACACCATGTTGAGGAGGCGGAGCAGAAGCAGGGAGAGAGTTCTCAAGAGGAAGAAGACCAGAGCGCTGTTATAAGGTATGTACTGTGATGAAATGGCTTTACCATTGGTAATATAACATCACCATCCATAATTGCGGTTTTTGTGTTCTCTTATTTCAGGGGTGACAGGAGGGAATTGCTGGCTACCAAGGGTGATAGTGATGTCTGTGTGACTCTCAATGAGGAAACACTGTTTTCAGCTCATGGTCTGGACCTGTCTTTGCCACTGTTGTGTGACTTCTGTCCCAGAAAGTTTAATGACTTCAGCAGCTTTGATGCCCACATGGTGACACACAAGTGGGTGACTTTAGTTTCCTAACCCGAACATGAGTCTATGATCACTCCATAAGAACAATTAAAGTACCTTCTCTAGATATTTTATGAGTTGTATTGTGTGGTAATATTGATGTAACTTGTGAGCCATGCATTTGGAGATGTATCCTATTTCAATGTTTTGACAAGTAGGATGAATAGAATTGAATTTAATTGATTGTAATAGGTGCTGAAAATGTACAAATTTATGCACAATCACACTCACTAACTCACACAGACACTGTCACTGCATTCTCCAGATGTTCTTTTAAACTCTTTTTTCCATATGGTGATGATTTGTACACTTTATACTTCAGACTATCCCACAGGTAAAATTAACAGGGTTAAAGATCAGGCACATATGCTGTTCTAACCTGGACCCTGTTTTGTCCACTTTCTCTTCACTAACTAACCAACTAGATGGCTTAGGGAGCCTGAAGGTTCATCACCGAATTAACCAAAGCCCTCCACCGGACCCTGTCCTGGACCAACAAAATCCAGTCTCCTTCAACTCCTATCTCCCATACATCCAGCCTGACATTATCCTCCCATCTATGTCTAGGTCTCCCCAGCGGTCTCTTCCCCTCAGGCTTCGCAACCAATACCCAGTGCACACCTCTTGTCCCATCCATGCGCGCTACATGTCCCGCCCATCTCATTCTTCTCGACTTAATTACCCTGACAATATTAGGGGAGGAGTACAGATTTTTAAGTTTGTCATGCAGTTTTCTCCATGTCCCATCGTCTTCTCCCCTAGGCCCAAATATCCTCCTCAACACCCTGTTCTCAAACACCTGCAATCTGTGTTCCTCCCTCTGAGTGAGAGACCATGTTTCGCACCCATACAAAACAATAGGCAAGATTATTATTTTGTATACTTTAATTTTCAAGTTCTTAGAAATCAGACAAAATATTTTGAACTGAGAAGTAGCAAGCATTTCCAGAATTTAGTCTCCTCCTAACTTCCTCACGAGTGTCATTTTCATTTGTTATTGTTGTTCCCAGATATTTGAACTTTGTAACCCTTTCAAAGGATTTATTAGCTACCCTAAGATAATTTTCCCCGCCTGTCTTGTGATGACGAGATACTAACATGTACTTAGTTTTTTCTGAATTTACTTCTAGCCCCACCTGTCTACTAGCCTCTAGTAAAACTTCTGCGTTCCTCTTTATTGTATTGATATCGTCCCCCAATAAATTAACATCATCAGCAAATGCCAATAGCTGATGTGTCCCATTCAATTGCAAACCCTCCTGCCTATCTTGGACTTTCCTGGTGGCATATTCTAGCGCAAAGTTAAAGAGCAAGGGAGACAAAAGCATCTCCTTGTTTTAGACCATTCTTGATGAAGAATGACTCAGATACTCGAATTTTGCTACAGGTTTCATTTAACCACATTTTTATTAGACTCACCTTTCTCTTCACTAAGCATGCAAAATTTGTTAAAGGGTTGCATGTACGGAAGTGATCCTGAGTAGAACTTACTTGTGAAAAGGTTTGTTGTTGATCATTAGAATTGCGATCATGAAACTCAAAAAGTTTACAAAATTGGAGATTTTAATGAGACACTTTTTTTGGAAATTTGAGTGTGTAGACCACCAGTGGTACTTGACTGCGTCTTGCCTTTGTCATTTCAGAAGTACTTCAACCAAATTATCCCCACTCTGTTTTATAAATATAAATAATTGCCAGAGACACTACAGGACCAATATAAGAAGCTTTTGTTGAAACAGTAAACATTTAAGTAATTTTTCTCTATAGCATTGCTCTCAAATGTGGAATTGAAGAAAAATTTATACTCTGAATTAGTCACTTGAATCAAATAATGGGCTGCCTCAGCCTGATATTACATGTTGTCCTTTCCAGGGAATGTCGATTCTTCTCCTGTCAGTTGTGCAGCAACACTTATGTCTCTTGGGGCAACCTGGTCGCACATCGCAAGGCATGTCATCAAGGTCAGGTGTTGAGCTGTGATGTGTGTGGCCAACGAAAATACCACCCTGGCCTGGGACCTGTCAACTTCCCCGTGGGAGACAGTCCTGTTGGTTGTGAGGAGTGTGGGGAGGGTTTTACTACCATTATGCAGTTGTACCGGCACTATCGTGTCCATGGCACGCACCAGTTCATGCCTCACAAGGGGAAACTGGCCAAGGTATTGGATATATTTTAACGAGTTTCTGTTGAAAGCCACTTCAGTTCAGTGGTATCTATTAGGCATATGCAGTTCTCAAATTGAGAAAAGGAATATCTAAATTTCAATTCAAACATTGATATTTCATTTCTGAACTTAAGGAGTTTTCAAATAACCGCTTTTACTTTGTGTAACAGCATCACACCACCCTTCCAATGGAAAATGCAACGATTAGTATCTGTAGCATGAATGAACTCGACAAAACTACGTCTTTCTCCATTCCTGTACATGGTGCCATGATTGCAAATCTCCTACCACCAACTCTTCTCAGTATCAGAGTACAAGTACTCAGGTCTGTGACTTGAGTCATCTGGTTGCAATGTAAAACCTCAAATCTGTGTTCCCAAAATATTTGTTGTCTCTTAATTCACATAATGTTTTTCACTTCCATTCTTTCCCTGCCATTTTACTGTGTTAAGGCGACTATCTTGTGGGTTGTAGCATTGTGTAGTCTTGTGGAGGTTTACTGACGTTTCAGATGTCTAGCTGCCTCCATCATCAGGGTGATGATTACCCTGATGATGGAGGCCCTTCCACCAGACTACACAGTGCTACAACCCAGAAGACAGCTGCCTTCAGGCTCACTGCTGGGAAAATCTGAAATCCTACTTACTGGTGTTCGTTCAAACAAAATATGTTTTCATTTCATTAGCACTTTTGGAGTTTTGTGCTATTTCTTATGACTGGACAGCTTTTCTTTCCACCATTCACTACTCTGAGTTACTTGTCATTTTGCAAGTATTGTTTTAGTGTCTGGTTTATCGATTATTATTTACTAATTTTACACTGGAAATTATATATAACTAGAGGACCTTGATCAGGCTACTTGTACATCATATGGTACAGTCATAAATCAGTCAAAAGTCTACAGATAGTTGCAGTTGGGTCCGCTATGACTGACGTCTGTAACTGAAAATACATATTTCTGTTTAACTTCAAAAGTTTTTTTTTTATGAATGTTCCTTCTGACAACTCCACTACAAGAAATGACTGGTTCCACAATTGATCTTTTGCCAAATGTTCTGAATTTTTTCTCCTAAAGGCTGATAAATCTGAATTTCTTTTGTATTTTCTTTGTATATTAAGTGTCTCTGGTATTGAGGTGTCATTTAAGTGTGATGTTTGGTCTGTTCTGTATGATGGTTCATCAGTGGTGATGATCACAGATTTGTTGATTTATTTTTATCAACTGCTTAATTATTATTTTTAAGTTAAGAGATAACTTATTTTTTTAATCAAACAGGTCATTGTAATGTATCAAAATTGTATGTGGGCCACACAGAATACAGGTGGGGTGCTGATTAATAAATTGTTTCGGTCTCTAAATTACATTCATATGTGTAGATCATTTTTTCTGAAGTTAGATATAATATAACTTATTTGAAAACCTAATACTGATATTTTTATGTCCCGTTGATTGCAATTGGTTGTTATTCTAGTAACCAATAACTAACTAATTAACCAGATGGCTTACCGAACCCGAAGGTTCATCACCGAATTAACCAAAGCCCTCCACCGGACCTTTTCCTGAGCCAACAAAATCCAGTCTCCTTCAACTCCTATCTGCCATAGATCCTGCTTGATATTATCCTCCCATCTATGTCTAGGTCTCTTCCCCTCAGGCTTCCCGAGCAATATCCGGTGCACACCTCTTGTCACATCCATGCGTGCTACATGCCCCTCCCATCTCATTCTTCTGACTTTATCACTCTGACAATACTGGGGGAGGAGTACAGATGTTTAAGCTCATCATTACCAATAGATAAGATAGTTATACTTTGCTATATTTTGAATCTCTTATGCTATTTAATTGTGATAATATTGTAATTAGCTAATAGTGGCTTGGTTAGTCAAAAATTCCCTGCCTTTTAAGTGCCTGAAGGTTCAGTTCCATGTTTGTAAGAGCCTTCCCTTTGGAAAATGTACTCCATGTTGGAGTAAGCATTTCAGAATACTAGAATGAAATTTACATTATTGCATCTCCATTTCTTTATCTAAATTTCAACCTTCTGTAGCTGTTCTTGTCACACATAACAGTGTGGGTGCTTTGTTCCAGGTGCCAGAACGAGCTGCTAAGGGCGCTGTTGACCAGCTGTTGGTTATGCCTTCCAGTGACTCGTGTCATGTGTGTTCAACCGAATTCAGAAACCACAAGCATGTGGCAGACGACATGGCAAAGCTGAACGATGATCATACACGCTGCGCTTGCAGAAGTTGTCATTCTGAGTTTTGTAATGCTCATTCTTCAGTGGAGCGCAAGTGTCCGCAACCTGCGTCTACTCCTCATTGTCATACTTGTGTAGTCTGTGGGAAAGTCATGCAAAACCTTGCAAGTTTCCAACAGCACTGTACCACACACAGTGGTGAATGTCATTATAACTGTGACAGGTGTCTCAAAACATTCAGCTTCACATCTAGTCGTGAACATCCCAAGTACTGCCAGCCCCTCATAAATGACTATCACTGCCAGAACTGTGATCAGGAATTCTCTGAATGGTGTGGTATGACAGAACATGTTGAAAAGAAACATGCTTCCTCAAATGAAATGCTGACATGCAGCATTTGTGGCCAATCGTGGCTGTCAGGAAAAGAATTTCTTCTTCACTACCAAGCCTGCCTTACGGAGAAGCAGACTGAGAACACTGCAAGACATCGTTTAGATACAACTTGCTCAGTCTGTCATAAGGTATTCTCACAACCATTTGCCCTTCGTCGTCACCTGAAATTGCACGGTCCATTGAGTCACTGTCGTATCAGTTCATCGTGTGGAGATCACCAGGATCAAGTTCTGGTGCAACAACATCATAAAGCTGCATTTCCAGGAAATTACAAGGAATTGCAGCATTCTTCAGAGTGTAAGCAAAGGTACCGCACGAGTATGAGCCGTAAGAGTTTCATATGCGAGTACTGTGGTCGGGAGTTCAAGAAGAAGCTAAACCTACAGCTGCACGTGAGACGGCACACTGGGGAGCGGCCGTACAGTTGCCAACTCTGTGGTAAAGCTTTCTACACCAACCAGCAGCTTGCTATCCATATCCGACACCACACAGGTGAACGCCCCTACGCTTGCAGCAAATGTCCTAAAGCGTTCACAGGCCCTACTGCATTGTATGTCCATAGAAAACTGCATGACAAAGTGAAGCGTTACCTCTGCCCTCACTGTGGAAAGCGCTTCTTCTGGAGATCAGCCTTTGTTGGTCATATTCGCCTGCACACAGGAGAACGGCCTTATCGTTGCAGCATCTGTAGTAAGTCATTCACTCTGAAGGGCAAGCTGAATCTTCACTTGAAGAAGCATGCTTTGGAGGATACATTGGCATGTTCAGACTGTGGGGAGAAGTTTGGATCCGAAGCTGAACTGAATGCGCATCGCAGTGAGCAGTGTTCTGTCACACTGGTGACTTTTGTGGAGGAGGGTCCATCTGGTGAAAGAGATACTCGTATCATCATTGTTAACACAGAGGATCTGAAGCAGAACAACATTTATATTGATGATGATAAAGTGGTACAGCTCGTGGTCTGAGGGATTAATTTAAGTTTAGGACATTTGCTGATACTGCAGTATATTGGTTTGCTATGCATCAGCTTTGGATAATGTTTTATGTCAAAGGTAACATAGATACCATTGCATTAGGAACATGTTATGAAATAAAAATCCTGAACAGTGATATCTGTACCTGTCAGTTCATCTGAAATCCTTTTACTTTCCAAAAGTACTGAATGACAGAAAGTAATTTTCAGATTTCTGTTTAAAACAGATCCAAACTATGACATTTCTCTTGAATTACAAACCTTTTGGAATAGACAGATATTTTAATTACATTTACACTGTAATTTATTAGAAATATAAAAATGTTTTGTAGAATAAATTAGTTTAGAAGACCTATTTTCTCATTACTTGAAGTGAACTTGTATAATGTGTAGAATAGTTTGTCCTTAATCATGTTTCTGATAGGGAAATTGTACAGTAAGCTTGAAATGGTGACATGAAATGATACATATGTAAAATACCGGGTCTTCAATTTATGACGCTGAGGTTGTGCTTGGAGTGCATGGTCGGCCGGCGCTCTGTTGATGTGGGCGGGAGTTTTGCGCGTTCTTCCCATGAGTCACCGGCGAATCAGTTTTCATTGCGTCTCTCGTAGCGGACTGACATTGATAATATGGTGTACAGTATTAAGCAACGTGTGTTCTTAGTCGAAACATATGCCAAATATTCATCCTATGGAAGATGCCGCCGTAAATTTCGCAGACATTTTCCTGGTGTAAGTGTTCCTAGCAAGTCCATGATAGAGAGAGTAGTAAAAAAAATTCATAGTATGGGATCAGTTTTGGATAAAAAGAAGAATAGGAAACGGTGTGTATTGACAGAAGAGAAATTGGGTCTTTCTTAGAAAAAAGTCCAAGGAAATCTTTGGCTGCACAATCTGGCATGTCATTGGGATGTGCTCAAACAGCAACGAGACTTCTGAAATTGCGACCATGTAAGACCACTGTTGTTCAGAGACTCACAAATCCTGACAGTGGTGCTAGGATCCATTTCTGCAAATGGCTGTTGGGATCCGTGCATGATGGGATTGTTAATCCAGAGCTATTGTTTTTTAGTGATGAAGCATGGCTGCATTTAAGTGGATATGTCAACACTCAAAACAACCGCTACTACAGTTCCGGAAATCCACATCAGTTGCATGAACATCCTCTTCATGACATTAAGGTTGGAGTCTGGTGTGCAGTTACCTCCAAGAGAATAATAGGGCCAATCTCTTATAATGAAACCATAAATTATGAACGTTATGTAAATTTAATACTTAGACCCTTTTCCCAAGAAATGACCGATGAAGAAAAGACTTACGGTTTCTTCATGTAAGACAATGCTACAGCTCACACAGCTGATCGGTCGATGTTAGCATTAAGAGAAGTGTTTGGTGAACAAGTTATTGATCAGTGGCCTCTGCGTTCCCTAGACTTACACCCGTGCGATTTTTACCTGTGGGCCATGTTGAAGAACAAAGTTTATGTAAACAATCAGCACACTGCAGAAGAACTTAAAGAAAATATTCGACAATTTCCCAAGAAGAGCTTCATCGAGTATTTAGAAACATGTTAACGAGATGTGAAGCTTGCCTGCAAGCACAAGGAAGTCACTTTGAACATCTTTTGTGATTTAGGGTAAGAGCAATTAATGTAATAACATGTATTAGTGATGAGAAATATTCATAGTTCGCTGTTACTAGTGGCACTGAAACTGATTCGCCGGTGACCTACCGGAGAAACACGCACAACTCCCGCCCACATCAACAGAGCGCCAGCCGACCACGCAATCCAAGACCCTATGTACTTACATATGGGATGGTTGATGGCCATAATCTGCTAACTAAAACCACATGAAGCAGAGGTATTTAACAAATTACCCGCCTTTTGTACAACCTGAAGGTTCATTACCGCATTCACAATAGCCCACCATCAGTCTCTGTCCTGAGCCAGATGAGTCCAGTCAATATCTCCAAACCCAGTTTTCCTAAGATCCGTTTTAATATTATCCTACCACCTATGCCTAAGTTTTCCATGTGGTCTCCTCCCTGTTGGCCTTACAACCATAATATTACACATATTTTTAACCTCCTACATGTGTACATGTCCAACCAATTTCACTATCCTCAATCACCCTATTATATGGTAAACAGTATGACTTGTGAAGCTCTTCATTATGAATTTTTTCATACTTCACAGATCCAAAAATATTTTCTTGTACACCCTGTCATCAAATTATCATCTATAACCTTCCATTAACCTGAGTAACCAGTTTTCCAACATACAAAATAACAGGTAGAACTATAGTCCTGTAAATTTTTGTCTTTAGATAGATGGGAAGACAAAAGATTCTGAACTGCATGGTAGCAAGTCTTCTCTGAATTTAGTTTGCTCTTAATATCCAAGTAAATGTAATTCTAATTTGTTAATATCATTCACAAATATTTAAACATTGCCACATTTTCAAAAAACTTATTAGCTACCTTTATATAATTTTGTCCTGCAGTCTGGTGATGAGATGTGAACATATAATTTCCTCTGTTTACTTCTAGTCCATCTTCCTTAGTATTAGCTAATACAATTTCTTTGTTCGTTATGTTTTCTCCCAACAATTTAACATCATCAGCATAGACCAGAAGCTGACATGTCCAATTCAGTTCCCTGTCTGTAGTTTTCTTGGCCCTATGGCACATTCTAAAGTAAAGTTGAAAAGCAATGATGACAAAGCATCTTTTTGTTTTGGTCCGTTCTGAATACAAAATGAATCAGACAAGTGCTTACACACGGATTTTACTATAAATTTCAAATAAACATTTTAATGTAACTTGTTTCATTAGTTTACTGAATTCATGAGATTGTTGTATGTTTTCCGTCTAACTGAAATAGAAATGTGAAGGTAAGCACATCAAACAGCTTAATCCCTAGCTTCAGGCCTGTTGCGTGTCGATCGTTGAGAGTCCGTCTACACAATTTTTCATTAATAAACATAGACTATAATCAATAGTTGCGTAGGACTGTCAGCCTAACGATAAAGCTCTATCCCTTCTACCAATTCATAGTCCTTATATTATTCACTTTCATACAATCGAGAATGAATTCGTAACACTTCAGTATCTCAATTCCACATGCATGAAAGAACACACGATTACTTCGTGCTAGCGACATGACTTTTACATACAACATATGTTAAATTTCAGAAAAGGGCATGACAAATTAGATTAGATTAAAAAAAACAAGCACTGTTCCCATTTCGCTTCGCTTGGTTACAAAAAAAGCGCCCTGGGCAAACGACCTGCTTCTATTCTACTATTTTGCTAATAAATTGAATGACTCGCGCAGGCCTCTTGTAAGAAAATGACTATAGCTGAATGAAATTAAATAATGGCGACGGTAGTATGATCACGTGATCAACGCGCTCGTTTCCAGTCGTAGGTAGTAGGCGCATGCGTAAAAGTTGTTTACAACTCTTACTGAAGATATACACATGACCTTTTCCAAGATGGTTGCTGATGCGTATATCTATAATTTGTGTGGTTATAAAAATTGGACTTTATTCAGTAGACAGCTATGTTTGCCAGTGTCTGCAGCTGCTAGAATGATATTGTTATTGAGTCTAAGATTTTGATGATACTGGAACAATTAAATACATATTTTCTTATAGTGAATTATTGATTTTTGTCATACCACATTTTCCGTCTGGTAATGCGTACGTTTTGAGTGTGGAGTGTTATTATAGCTTATGTTACTAGTGTCATAAGTTTTTTGCCGTTTATTAACACCAGAGGACAAAATTGGACCATTGATACATTTGTTTGTTACGATTAGTATAAATTACATTTCATTGACCTCGAATAGTAGTGTTTTGGATATTGCGCAGAAAAAAAACCCTGCCCTTGGCAGAATAGCCTATTTTCCCACCGAGGTGTCGTGTGTGATGACAGTGCGACAAGGAAAACAATTATATAAATTGACTGAATCAAGCACGACGAAAGATTAAAGGGCTTGACTACGGTGGAAGAACAAGGAATTAGCTGTGATGTCAAAACGTCAGTTTCCCAATGTTGCAGCCTCTTCGCAGAAACAGAAAAGTTTTATGCGTAGGTAAGTATAAATCTGCCTATTCATGGTAACGTTTTACATTTGGGGGATTTTTATACAAACTTCGCAGCATCGGGTGTTCAGCACGCAAATAATATGAATTTCGTGATAACCGTTTTGGACTGCGACTTCAAGTTACTTGAGAGGGAAAGTTTTACAGGTTTTCCGTTTGTAGTGGATTGTATACAACGTTTTGTAATTTTTCTTTAGTTATGCTCAACATTATCTTTTATTTCAGTTGCATTGCTGTTTTATGTTATGCTACTTCTGCTTGGTGCTTGTAACTGTAATACAGAAAAAAAATGAAATAACAGTGTTATTAATTTGTCAACTAATTTGGACTGACTAGATCTTCTTAAATCTGTTATTTATTAAGGATCATAGTTTTAAATGACTTTTATAAAATACAAATATCTGCATTTACTAACAACAAACAGTATGAAGATGTTATGCCCAGAGGTCTGGTATAAGTATACTGACATTTCAGAGGTGCTTACTGCCTCCATCATCAGGGTGCATCTTGATGATGGCGGCAGTAATCACTTCTGAAATGTCAGTAATCATTTACCAGACTACATGGTGCAGAACTCTAGAAGACTATTATCTTCATATTCACCAGTGTGAGAACCTGAAATCTCATCAACAGATAGTCCATTTGCAGACTGATATTCTCTTGCATGCTTGCCAAAATAATTGAGATTCATTTTAGATTGAAAATTAAGATAAAGGTAAGTTTATTTTTTGTTATTGTATATTAACATAAGCTGTATATTGTAGCACTTGATATAGTGGCATTTTCATACTCATGCATAAGAAATTGTAAAGTGGTGAATTATATATCAATCATAGGAAGTGTGAGTTATGGTGTGATGACGTGATCATACCTTAATCCTATGCGTCTATATTATAAGGTATTATAAGTAAATTTAAGTGAACTGTAGTGGAATAGAACTTTTTTGAATCCTATAAAATATGTATAAGCTATTGTAAGTGAATGTAGTTGAAAGTGAGGCATGACAAAGTAAATATTGTGTGTAACAGTGGGTACAAGTATAAATCTTTTTAGATGTTATACATTACATAATATTGTCAAAGCTTAAGATATGGTAGGTAAATGAAATGAGGTATCCAGAAAATGTGGTTTTTGCCATGGGAAGGTAGTTGGGGTATATTATATGATGGCCATGAATGATGGTGTCATTGGTTATGTGCCATTGCCATAAGTAAGCCATGGCATTGTGTACCGTTTATTCAGGGAATGGGAAGGTATTGTCGATCTGCGGAGGAAACTGGGTTTGGTTCCAAGCCAGATTGCTAGTTTGAAATATAATCACATGTCTAGTAATAAATGTAACCATTTCTCTGCTTTTTTTTGGCAGATGTTAAAACCAAATCCAATGCAGAATCAAAAGTCTGTACTCCATCAAGGATCTGAAATTCATTGTAAGCCTTAGCAAATAATTTGAGGCTCTGGCTATGCTGTAGCCTTCAAAAGTTGTTCAGGTCATGCATAGAGAGGATGCAAAACCTATACTTAGTGATGAGAAATAAAAGAATGCTCTGCTTCTATGCAGTAGCCATGATAGAGGATTGTGTGAACACCTTCACTGAACCATCAGATATGAAACCCAGTGCTGTACTTTTCAATGTTGTAAGAGTATCTTAGACCATTAAGTAAAAATTTCACTAAAGAAGATGTAATTGTAGTCACAGAACAGGCGGTAAGTAGCCACTAAATGTATTTCAATTAACCAAACTGAAAAGGACATGGACAACGTTGCCAGAGACAACTGTCACTCTAATGTTGGATTTGTTGGCGTTTTGGCATAACAGGCATAATATGAGCAGGTGGGTTAGGATTGTGAATATTAGCTTTATTGTGCAAGTCTGACTGCTGAAAAGTCTATAATTTGATTGATTGACGTATCATCCTTGGGGAGGGGGGTTTATAATCACACTAGATATGGATTATATTTTAATCTTGGTGATATAAAGGGAAGCTGTACAACTCTCTGCTGACAGATTAGGTATAAGCCAGGTTCCTGTGAATGTTGGTGAATGATCAAGGCTGTTTCTGTGATAATGACCAAATGGAGAACTCAGTACCTGAAAGATATTAAAATTATCATAAGTCAATTCTAAACTTAAAATTCTGAACCATTGTAGCATTAGAGGTCTTTCAAATAAAATTTATGAATTATTATTCACTGTTAGTGCACTCACGTGTATTGTATGAAACTATTTTATAAGTTAATCTAAAAATTATTTAAGAAATGCAATATATTTCTCTCTGTAAGTGAATTATTACTCTGATTACTGTTGTTTCAAACAAATTCTGACATACATGTTATAAACACAAGTGATAAGTATGACTCCATATGCTGAATTCTAACCATACTAGTTATCAGAAAGGTGCTTACTATGAAAGGGTTAGGTTACTTAGCCATCTAGCATTAGACATTTACAAAGTATTTAGTCCAGTGTTGAAAGATCCTCTTTTATCCCATTTCTTCTCTGTAGAACAGTTTTCTTAATTTGAAAATTCTCAAATATTGTAAATATTTATATAAACAGCTGTGCAACAATGTATTAATTTGTATATTTTTTGCCAAGTCTTGATATTTGTATTGTGGCGTGTTCCACATCCCTGACTTGTAATACAAAGGATCCGTGGAATGTAAATAAATTCTGTTCTGTTCATTCTGTTTCATTCCGCTCTATTCTATTCTGTTGTGTTCTGTTTCTACCTAATTTTTGCCAAGAAAATGTATGATATGTATATTTCAGTATTTAGAGCAGGGGTTTGCAACTTGCAGTCTTCATACTTATCTGATATTAGGAAAAAAAATCTTGTTAATACTGTCAGTATTTGGCAGTAACTATTGCTGTGAGCAATTTTTAAGCTTAATGATAAATGGCAAGTCAGGAAGTAGGATACGTTTTACTGGTGAACACTTTGAGGAATGCATGCTAATCACAGCATCAGAAATTGTACTTGATATTGAAAGATTATTCAAGCAAAGGCATTGTCAAATATCTCGTTCTTGACTGATTTCATTAAAGAAAATTGTCAGGTAATGTAAAACCTATTCATAATAGTTAGTAACACTGTTAATAATTTGGTATGAAGTTTCAAAATATTGTCCACATTTATAATTCTGTGGCATTCAAGTTGATACGCAGGCGTGAATGTGGCCCTCGGTCTGGAAGAGGTTGAGAATCCCTGTTTTAGAGGTTATGTGTCTGATGTGAATGACATTGCAGATCAAGGTCTTGGGGATGCAAACAGACACGTATAGTTTTAATAGGAGAGGTGGGAGCAATTTGAGAAAGAGGGTCATGTGTATCTTTAGTCGTCGTTATGTTGTGTTTCTTCAGCTTGTTAGTCCAGCTGATTTTGGTATTGACATTTCAGCATTTTTATGTAGTTTTGTTCTGGTGCTAAAGCTTAACGAGTGATTGCTGTTTTTTACCGTCATGAACAGAATGTTTTTGAATTCCATATTGGTGAAACTTTACTTGATTATTTGTGTATGTGCATGCTAGAATGTTAACTTGACCAGATTGTTAAGTGCTGTGTCGCTACTTAATTTTTGTGTGTCTGCAGCTTGCAGATTTCTTGTGCTGAGTCCCATGTGGTAACTGACCTAGTTCCAACATGTCTTTAATGAAAACTTCTGTCTGCGATGCTGGTGGACATTGCTATGATGGACGGGGTGGTGAAATTGTCAAGATGGGGTATCTTCGTAAACTCAAGGTCTGTAATTAGGGTTTGAAGTTTTACTGCAGTTGGTCTGAAGATGGCTGTATTCTGTGTTGGGCCAACTCTTTCAAATGAGTATTTATATGCGTCATGTGGGATGTTGTGTTGCAGACTATGAAGAAGCGTTTCTTTATTCTGCGTGGAGATTCGTCTGAGGCTTCAGCACGGCTTGAATACTATGAGGATGAGAAGAAGTGGAAGAAGAATCACTCCCCCAGAAGGTATTTATAGTTTACAAAGTTACAGTCTCAGCAGACAAAGAATGACACTAAGGCATATGTTTGTAACCTGTGCAGGGCCATCTCCCTGAAAACGTGCTTTAACATCAACCGCCGTCAGGACACGAAACACAAGTATGTGATTGCCCTCTACACGAAGGATGACTGCTTTGGGCTTGTGCTGGACTCTGAGGAGGAGCTGGAAGATTGGTTGAAGGCTCTTCTCTCCCTTCAGTATGGGGAGGACATTGTAGATGGAGAGGAGCCAAAACCCACATTTGGTGAGTTTTGTTGTTATGTCAGCAATGTGTTTGCTTGTGTAGTTGTGCATTGTCTTATGATACATTTGTTGCAGAACATGTGTGGCAGGTGACAGTGCTGAATAAAGGCCTTGGCAACACTCGTAATATTCTGGGTCGCCACCTGTTGTGTCTGACTGACAGAAGTCTGTCTCTCGTTAAGCTGAGCCAGGAGGAGAGGGCCGAGACTTATGAGTTCTCGGTAAGTTGTCTGTTAACCACAGTCTTTCTTACATTCCTCCTTTCTTTCTTTCGTTATGTTTTGTTTCTCTGTTATCTCATTTACTATATTTTGTTCTGCTGTATCTGTTACTCATCATGTGTGTTGTAGCTTGTGAGCATCCGGCGCTGTGGACGCTCTGACTGCTTCTTCTACATGGAGGTGGGGCGTTCCTCATGCACAGGTGAGGGAGAGCTCTGGATGCAGACTGAGGACACAAACATTGCTGACAACATGCATGCTGCCATCCTTCAGTAAGTGATAATGTGATTAAACTTCTTGGAACTCTGTCGTCACACTTTTGGCATATAAGGAAAGTTTTTATAATGAGTTTTTTTTAGTTGATATTGTTATATGTTTCAGTGCTATGAGTAACAACAGTTCCAAGGAGGAGCAAGTGCCACGTCCCCGCTCTTCATCCACCAACGAAGTCTCGAAACCCATCGCCATGTTGCAGAGGCGCCAGACACATGTGGGCAACAGTTCTGTTAAAGGTAATTTATTTTCTTGTAGAAACATTTACTTATTCGTGAACAACGTGAGGTTACTGATATGGTTTCCTGCCAACACATATTCTATTTTTTGTGTTATTGGACTGTGTAAGGTGTACAGTGAAACATTGTTTCTGCTTGATCAGTAGTTTATATTCACATACATTGTTTAGTATGGATTGGATGCTATTTTCGATAATGCATTGTCAACTGCAGTCATTATTTGTTTTCAAAAGGAGATGCATTTTGATAGTAGTTTTTGTCATTTAAACATGTTTCCAGTGTACTTTAAGAAAGGTAAAAGAGTTTTACATAAATGTTTTCAAAGTAGAATTGTGACAGTTTTGTACGTATGGTATGATGAAAATACAGAATATAACATGCTCTGTGAAGAGGGCAACGATAAGCAGTTTCTTCTCCGCTCTGTGCACATGCCCTGTAATTAGATATCATAGATGTGATATTCACAAGATGAGCTTGGATCGATACACTCGTTATTTGTGATTATAAATGGGACAGAATAGCACGTTGCTTTCCAGTCAGTTCACCATGTGTAAGTTGCTCAAAAACTAGTTCTTTCACTTTGTATTTGTTTGTGTCTATTCTTATGAATTCTGCATGCGGATAGTAGGGTCACACGCTTTATGTTGTGTATGACATATTTCTGTAGCATAGTTTTACAGTGTTGAAGTCACTTGCATTATCTACAGTCTAATGAATATCTGTAGTACAGTTAGATTTGCTGCTTGAATTCTGTGCAATTTGACATATCTCTAGCCCCTGTGTTACTCTAGAGAAGCTGCCTTTAACAGCTTCTGTAACTATGTGCTGGTAAAGAAAAGCCATTCTATTTGTGTGCTGTAGTGTTTATTAGCTTAGCTTGCCGATGGCTTTTGTGGTTGTTACAGAAGCTGTACTCCTCACCAGTAGCACCACCCGCGCAATGCCTACCAACGAGGTGGACTCTCATGGTCAGCCTCATCAGGGTACAGTGCCTTTGTTTTAGAGCATGCTGCTTGCATGTCATGGTCACATGTTAACTGTTACGTAGTACTTGGACCATGCCTTTTATAGCTAATACATGTTATAAGAGGCTTAAAACATGCATTTCAGATGTCACAATATATCCATGAGTTCTGTTTCTTTGTTCTGCACACCTATGTTAATATGTTCTGAATGTTCATACAAGAACCCCAGAGATTTCTTGCTGTCACAAGAACAAGAACCACTTTGCTAGCTTCACCACAGAGGAGAAGTTGACCATGAAGCAAGTGTTAGAATTTCAATCTCTCAAATAGCAATGTATCGATGCCACAAAGGATGTGGATTTTTTCACATTGCAGCATCTTTTATGTTTAACACTGAATTGTTTAGGAAACACATGTGGAATTTGAAAACTGGACCAACAAGTGACTACTGGGTAGCTATAAGGGATCTTTATGGTTTTAATCTTTTATTGCTTGGAGAAAGTTTAAGGTACAGTTGAAATGTATACCATTTGGAAAGATCAACTCGGAAAGTTTCAATTTTCTAAATCAGAAGAGTCCAAAATTTGGTCCATCATTTACACTTTTAACAGTATCATGAAGTAAGATTTAAAACTTTCATGAATGTTATAAAATCCTCTCAGGTGATGAGCCATGTTCTTGTTGAGTTAAAAGCCAGTATTCAGAGACTTAGCTCTGTCTCCATCATGAGGGCCGGTGTGAGGAATGACCAGAATTTGCTTATATGTGTTTAGATAGTGAAATGAAATTCTTGCGCAAGTTCTACGTATTGTGATTCTTTGTTAAAAACGCAAGTTGAAAATGTTTTACGACATATGTTCTGAGAGACAGTTTCAAGATATACATCATTGTCAAATGTGGGAACACTTCTTGGCAGTGTTATTTGTCATGATGATGCTTAACGCGCATTGCTAAGTGTACTCAAGACACAGTGTAGAGCAGGGCTCATTTTTGACCAGATGATCATGGAATACGCACACGACGAATACTGTGACGTTTTCATAACCCTTGGTGCTTGTAGTGGTCAAGCTAATACTGCTGCATGGGAATGTGTGTTACATTATCCTGGTTGACATCATCCAGACGCTAATGGGTTTCGATGACTGGAGCAGCTTCTGTGTGAGACAGGACGTGTAACACCTAAACGCACGTGAATGCAGCATGTAGCTGTACCTAGTGGCCAGAATGTGTGGCAGGCTGCAAACTAGGGGCCAAATTGAAATTTCTGGTTGATCATTTTGACTGGTATATATGTCATTTAGATATTCTCGGAGTAATGCAAGATAAAATATTGTGAGGATTATTTATGGACATAAGGCTATGTATATAAGGCTGGTTTTTCAATGGTAATCAGTTAATTTAGAAATCTTGTTGCTTGACTTCATGCCAGGGAACTCTTGAGCAGTGATGCCATCAGGAATATTGGGTTGTCAGCTTTAGTTTGACACACATGGACGTAGATATGCACATGTAAAAGTGGGAAACACTGAACGTTGTGGGTGATGCAAGGTGTAGACTTTTGAATTACAGTATAGTTTTTGACAGAATTAGAAGGCATTGCTTTCACATAACGTGTGTCCGATTGGCATTGGGTAATTGTGTTGTTTAAGTTGGGGAGTGAAGATGTTACTAAGGCAGTGGTCCAACTTCTGCACATTGTGATGCTATTGCTAATGTAATTAAGTAGGTCACAACTAGGGATTTTCTAAATGCACATACGATTGTTTGAGGTGTTGCACTTTGAATGCAAATGACTTTTTCATATAGCTGCATGTTGCTGTGGTAGTTTGACCTGTAGAGTTACTGGCTTTTATATGCTGATATTATTGTCTTTACCATTATTATGTCAGGAGTCCACTGTTCCTTACAAACTCTTTTAGCCCTGAGAGCAATGTGGCCAGAACTTGTCTGTCTAGTCCCAGGTTTAAAATGTTTCAAGCTTTACATCTATGCTAGTTCTAATCATGACATTGTACTTATGCATAGAAACATCTTTGCCTTTGCCATGGATGCCCCTGGCCTCATTCAGAATTAATCTTATGCCTACTCAGGCATGCATGATCTTCAGAAATGAAAGGTGGTATTATCAGTGGTGTCATCTATCTGTGATCATAGGAATTATTCATGCTGCTGTCTGTTGGTGGTCATGTGAACCATCTGATGTCACATGCATGGAAGGCTGATAACTTCACAGCATATGCTGCATTCTGTTTTTGATCATATGAATTATTCATGGTGCCATCTGTCAGTGGGATGGTTACCCAGTATAGTGTACTGAATTGTTATGTTGCCATTTTAATGTCAGAAGAAGTCTGTTCTGTTGAAGGAAGAGAATTCTTGAGCATTTTCATTTGTATGGATGTATGTGTTATTCTGTAAATGTATCACTTCTGCAAATTAAGATATTAAGTATATGAGTATAATGCTTGTTGCAGTGTGTTTGTATGTTTAACCTGTAAAGGCTGAAATGTGTGTATTTCCTGTGAAATGTTTCTGAGTTGCCATTCAGGGCTGTTTTGTCCCATTATCTCATGATATAGAAACTTTATTTTCGTGGAAGATGAGACGTATTGGTGTCTGAAATGCTTCTGAGGGCTCCTTAGATTGTAAGTGATTCATCTGTAATTTATCGCTCACTTTAACTTTCTGTTTGCTTACTAACATTTCATTTGTTTTCCCACAACATGTCAAACTCAAACAAATATCTAACACCACTGGAAAGGTGTATTTCGTATTGGAATACACACATACATTCTTCACAAATTCTGAATTACGGTATTAATAAAAGATTACATTAGTTATCTTATGTAGAAAACTTTAGTTCCCAACTGTACAATTCGTGTGATGAAAATGCTTTCTGTAAGTAACAAATCAGTACTGCTATGTCATAAGGCGCATGAACTTCTTGATACCATACTGTTCTCATACACATGGGGTCAGGATCAAATCCTCGTCATGTCTGATTTTTTTTTGTTTGCTGCAGTCGTGTTGTTATTTTACACGTTTAAAAGAATTACTTTTCCAATTTTTATATTTTCTGAAAATCAAAAACCATGCATCTGTGCATCATTGTGTGATGCAATTGCAAGTGGTGCTAGTGTTGTCTTACCTTACAAGTTTGTTCACCCACTTTGTTGGGATTACCAAATGTAGGAAATTCCAAAGTATGATTTTAGGGTAGTCCCCAAGTCCATTCCAAGTTCATGCAGTGGTTCTCGACTTGAATCGTGCATTTATTTCATAGACGTCATACAAAGAATGCATAAAGAGCTTGAGAAAGGTGTTGGATGTCTCGTCATTCATTTCATAAAATCCAGACCTCCTTAGCCAGCTTATTACAGAATTAATTTATCAGTAAAGTAATTGTGTAAACACATTTATTAACATTTTGCATTCTGATGCTTTTTTTGCAGTACAGTATTGCCAGCATGTTTGTATAAACTTTTTGACTTTTCTTTAAGAGTAGAACATGATCCTTATATTTGTATCATCTAATTAAGAATCAACCTGTCTAAGTGTATGTTGTGGGTTGTATCTTTATTCCATTATGGCACTGTTTATCTCTTTAAAGAATGTGTTCATTCACCTGGAACATGCTGTCTGTTATCTTTCTTCCTTAAACTGTTTCCATTTTGGTGGCTGTGCATAACATTTCTTGTATTTTTAATATCTGTAAATTAACAAGATTTGGGCTTTGTCCAAACCTGAGAAGTGGAATCTTTTAGATTATTCCTTCATTGAGCTCTCAAAATGTTAAAATGTTCAGGTCTTTAGCCTGTGTTATCTTCATCATTCATTGAGGGAATTTTATTCCTTTTCTTGGCAGCTTCCAGTAACTATGAAGTGCATGTATTGGTGCAGGATGGTGGCCATTTATTGTTGAATGGGGTGTGCTTGCATTGTGCGTGCTGTGTGTTGTGCTAGTGCTGGTTGTTGGTTTCAGTGTTGTCTGCTGCTAGTAGTTGCCACCACCATCACCACCACAACCACCGCATTGTGACCCCACATCATCCGACACAGCTGGTACATCCATCCCAGAGGAGACATTCTGTGTCAGGTACTTCCCCTTCATAAAGTGGAAGAGAGGTTACAGTTACGACGAAAATGGTCACATTGCAGTACAGACTATAGATTTTCATTGCCAGTGGTTACTGAGTAATGTGTCTATAGTCGGAGTATAAGTTTAATGTGGTGTGGTAGTAGAGGTTTGTGACAGTGATAGAGTATTGTCATAGGATTATTTTGTAGGACATTGTCCATGATAAAATAAAATGTATGATAGTTTCAGAGGCTGGCTCTTGTCTCTTGCTGTAAAGTACCCCTCCTTTAAGCCAAGTATAGAGATAGGAACAGCCTTTGAAATGTTGTATGTGAATTTGGATCCAGGAAATGGACGGTGTTGGAAGAAGATGCTCCTAGGATAACACTCGTGTAGCATAGAAAAAATTGGTGTTGTGGTGCTTTCATGTAAAACAATAAGAATCTTGCAGAAGTGATCAGTACATTGAGTCATATATGTACTGGGCAATTCCTGCCAAACTTGCAGGGAATGTTTCTTGAGTTAATTTGAGTAGAAATGGTTGAACATACCCACCGCTCCAACAGTTACAGAGATAAGGACAAAGAAGTCTTAAAAAAGTGAGTTGCTCCATCAACTTTGTTCAGCTTTGGAATAGGACATGTTTGATTGTTCTGACTTGAGGAACATTCCCTACAAGTTTGGCAGGAAACTTCCAGTACATGTGCATGTGGAAAAGGGGCAGATGGATCACACTCCCCATTTGTGTCATTTTGGCATATCTCTCTCTCTCTCTTCCATCTTATATATGATACAGCGTTGCATGTATTGTGTTTAATAATCTATGTGTATGAAGGCAAAGTAATTTCTTAATGCATCATGGATATTGATTGATTGATTAATTATTTAATTGATGGATATGAAGTCTGCTGAGCACAGCAGACTTGGTTCTTCACAACTTTATTCTAGATTTGTTTACACGTATCTGAATATAGGATGTGTCGCTTCGCTGATTGTGAGGATATTGTCTTCTTTACAGATCTTATGCCACTTTTTACAAAATTTGAGCTGTGTTAATCACTAAGGCTTATGAAGACCGAAGAACCACATTTTTTTTTTTGATTTCCTGTGTTTATTTTATTCCACTAGAAATTATTCATGGAAACATGTAGCATATATTCTAAAAACCATTTCTAGACTTATGTACCACATGAGCTGTATACCATGTGTTGGCTGTGTTACAGCCCTTTCCTGTGTGGGAAGTGGGGGTGCAGGTACCCACCAACGTACCTACTCCTTCCCCCTATCTGAGCCAGGACCCCGTACCCCTTGGGAATCTAGGAGAGGGAGCACAGGTCGAACAAACAAGAGAACTTCAGGAAGCATTAATGTGCACAGTATGTATCATGCTCCCTCTCTCTGAAACTCAAGAGTCATGTGTCCTAACCCACATGATAACTGCCTGAAGATTAGCATGTTTCTGGTAAGGGTACATGGAGTATATCATTAACATAAATGCTACCCATCTTGAGGATTGGCATGTTTCTGTTATCAGTATATACATCGTAACATTCCGAGACAGTCCCTGCCTGAGAATTGGTATGTTTCTTAATACATTACATGCATTATGTCACCAACATTGATGCTCTTCACCCAAGATTTGATGTGTTTCTGTTAACAATACAAGCGGTATATCATTAACCCACTGCTTATCATCTGTGGCTTGGCATTTCTGTGTGTGTTTCATATATTGTGTCACTAACCCACATGGGTCTTTGCCTGAGGATTGGTTGGTGTGTTTAAATTAACAGCATGTACAGTGCTGGTGAGTTGGTTTTCTGTGAACTGTTTTGTGTATCTCTGTACTATATAGGTTTCTTCTTTTGGCATTGTAATACAAACTGGTGAGATACTGGCCTAGTACTTTTCCAGCTTGTCATAGTTTATATTGTTTTCTCATGGTAACACATCACATAATCTTAACCGTAAGTGTGAGGTTCACATTGCAAATTCTTCTCTGCCTGTGAAAAGAACCACTTAGCAGTACTCACAGTGAAAGACGTGAAGGGTAAGTGTCAAAAAGTGCAGTCTCATGCAGGCCACTTTGTATGTTGGCAGAATTTTATTTGTGTACAATAAGGTACATGATCAAAATTGCCTAATTTTGTATTGGTTATGTTGTACTCTAAGGTGAATGTGTTTTTGAACAAAATTCTTTCAAGTTTGAATTGGTTGTACTGTAAGTAATATAGGAAGAAAGTTCCTGTAATCTGCTATATAGTAACTGAAAGGATTTTGGAATTTGTGTTTAGTTGCTCTTTAAAAATTTATATGAATCAGAATGAGGAATTCCTTTCCTTCAAGGAATAGCAGCATTGTACCTATCATCATTTTATAGTGTCTCTTGATACCCATTGGTGGGTCCCAGGGGTATGATAAGAGAGTTCTCTCTATTTCAGAGCCTGATGACATTATTGAGCACATCAGAGCCATTTGAATCCACTTTGCATCTTCACAGCTTCTCAAAAATTGGTTTTATTGAAGATTTCCAAAACAGTCTTGTATGGACTTGCATGAATGCTACATGCCCTGCCTTTCTCATTTTATTGTCCCTGACTAGTGAGTGATTGGTCACTGTTCGGGATTTGCCCTGTGTGCTCAGATGAACACGTCATACGTACACAGGCAGTTTGTGCTTAGTCTCTAACACTGAATGTTCCATTTCATATTGCAGGCTCTGGACGTGAGCGTTCAGACAGTGTTCCATCACGGACGCGAACAATCAGCGATGGTCCACACCCTCTGCCACACCTGCACACTTCTCATAGCCTTTTCCCTAACTCTGGCAACAGTCGGCCGCATTCAGTGTGCTGGCCAGCAGGGAGTCCTGTCAGGTGAGTTATTGTAGTGCCTTGAAGTGATGCACTGACTTGTTGGGTGTCATGAGGTGGAGCCATGTATCAACACGACCATGTTTTTGCAGTCCTGCATCGGGTCCATGCTCAACTGACTCGCCAGGTTCGTCCGTATCTATCGAAGAGGGTGACGGAGAAGGTTGGGCAGGCTATGGACACTCCCTGACACCAGATGAACCTGTGATTCTTGAGGAAAACTGCAGTGATGACATCGCATGGCCTGGATCCATGTCACTCTTGCTGCCTGTCCGCAAGTTGTCTCCCAGTCAGGTACCCACTAGCATCAGTGCAGGCTCCCCGAGTCAGGTAAGATATGAAAATGTTTGGAGCTAGGAGAGAGGTGAAATAATGAAATCAAAGGAATATGAGTCAAACAAATATGATTATGTAGCAAAATAATCGTTTCAAGTTTACTTTGGTTGAAAATGAAATAATTGTTTAGAAACTCCTTTTGTCATTGAAGTAATTCTGTTTCTGTGGATTGGGTTTGTCCATGTTCTGATGGAGGGCTATGAAGCTGACTCGCATCAAGTATTCTTTCATTTGCCCTCTCTTGTACCATTTATATGAGTCATCTACAAAATTTATTTTACAACTCTTTCTTGTTTACTGACCTGTTTGCTTTCTTTTTGTTGTACTCCCTTTATTCATATTTTATACTGCCAAGGCCTATGGGTTTATGTACTCTGTCACCAGCAGGAGTAGTTCGTGTGTTCTGCAACATTAGAATAATTAAATGAGGTTATGATGGGTCAGATATATATTTTAGGAGAGGAAAACAAGAATTGTGAAATGAGGTTTTCATGGCAGAGAGGATGATGATGCTCTTCTGGGTTCAGAAACTGTGTAGACTTATTAGTAGATGCCAGTGTTTCTCCAATATATTGGTAGCAACTGAAGAGTCTTCATGGTACCAAAACAAAGAAGAACAGCATCATCAAAACAAGAATTGTTAACAGAGTTCTGATGGAAAACTTTTCAGAAGCCAATTGGAAAATGGAGAAGGATCAGTATTTGAATTTGTCTAGTATAGCTTTGAGAGACAGCTTCTCTGTGTCTAGGTAGAACCTCTTTACCTTTGGTTTGAGGAATTCTGATCAGAATGTGCCATGAATGTAATACTTCTCTTCTTTGCTTTTTTTTCTTCTTTTGTAATCAATCCTAGGATTGATTGGCAGCAGCTTGGGCTGATCCTGAGGATCTTTGATGCGGTGGATTCCCCTTGCCTTCCAAATCCTATGCCGTTGACCCATCCGGGTTCATCCGCCTTTAGGGGCATGAGGGTGTCCTGAACCTCCACCCACTCATCCACTCTCCGAAAAGGCTGTTGGCACTTGGTAGACGGGGACCACTTATACTGGTGGTCACTCGGTCTGTGGACGCAGTTTAGCGTCATGCCCGGGCTTCTTTGCTTAAAGAATGTCTAAAGACTGAATAAAAAGAAACTGGGCCTTACTTAATGGTTTTTATGTTGCAGGATGCATACAGTCTGCACAGCTCATCACCATTGGATCCATTGGGAGGATACATGACCATGATTCAGCATGATACAGGTAGATCTGTTGAAGAAGGAACAATCAGCATATAGGATTTGTAGGCAAAACGTAACCACATGTGATATGTGCACATGTCAGAGTTTATACACCATATCAGTCCAGACACCTGATATTTTATGTGTAGACTCTGTATTAATGCAGATTGTTCTTAAATATATTTTTCTTTAAATTTCCACAGGGACCAATTACTGACAAGCTGATTGAATGTTATGGTTCCTAATGAAACAGAGAAAATGTAATGTACTAAGTACTGCAGATTATATCAGTTACATGCTTTTATGGTATGTTTTTCCTGCATGCATATGCACCATTTTTAAAACTTATTGATTTTCATGAACTTTGCTATTTTGTAGTAGGGGATTTAAACCCACCATAGTATGTAGCTGCTGGCCAGACTTTAACTATGTGATTAATGGTGTAGTGGTACACTGGTGCAATGCACTGCCAACTGGATCACGTGTAAGGAGTCGCATATGGACGGTAACAGTTAAATATTCAGTGAAAGTGAAGAATAAGTTATTTATATCAGAACTTCCCCATTTTTAGCTTGCTTGTAATCATTATAAAAATCTTAAAACTTTGCATACTGTGTAGTATATTAGAATATAAAATAATCAAACAAACAAACTATTAAACACTATAAAAAAGACACTAGTGCCATACATGTTTCAACCTCAAGAGGTCATAATCAGTGGCAACAAGGAAATTAATTAATTTAATCAAAATGGTTTAAAATTTGTCTAAATATGGTTTAGAAAACAAATAATGAAGTGGAATATTTTACAAAAGCATATCAAGGAACACTACACAGGTACGGACGACACAACAACGGCTCGCCGCAGACCAGCTACGGCCACCGGACCATCGGATCAATAGCTAAGTGCAGAGTTCAACTCCTGTGAAACCAACATCTAGTTGTTGGATGACATTGTTGCAACAGTGGCCTCAGATCAAATTATTCCATCAGTGCCGTTATGCATTTGCTATTTCCATGCTGTCATGCTGATGTCAGTGCCCATGATGTGGCATGAAGAATGTCTTTGGAATTTGAGTCTTCTCCAAAGAGTACACTTTTCCAATCCTGCTCTGTGTTTTTTAGCATAAGAATGGCAGGGGGTCATTCTCATATACAAGTTCACCGTACTTGTGTTAGCTCCATTTCTCCAGGCAGTCTTTTGCTTGCTGGGCTGAGTACCCACATTGCTTTTTTCCACTCGGAACAACTAAATCACATTTATTTCTGTCTCCTCCTCCTCCTTCTAAAAGCATAACATTCCTGTGCTCAGTTAAGCACCCACCATACTATGAATATATGGGTGATTGGCGGTATAGCTCTACATATTCTTAATCTCAGCATAAGAGTGGCCAGCTTCATGCTCTAGCTGCTTTGCTTCTGGAGAAAGAGGCCTTCACCACCCAATATATATCACTTTGTGTGGCCTCCAAAGCCAATATGGATGTGGTGAGGAGAGAAGATTCCCCTTCTTTCAGGAATTGAGCCTTGGATGTTCTTTGTTTTCTTTCGTAGTGAGAAATTCTGGGAAATTTAAGATGTACGTACATGAGTCAGTGAACAACAACTGATGGCTTTGAATTGTAGATAAATCTACTAAGTAAGTATCAATTGTTCACAGGGACAGGGGTGTCAGAAGCGAGTGCACGTCGGCATGCACCAAGCTCTTCCAATCACAGTCATGCCAGCAGTCTAGCTGAGGAGACACCAAATGGCTACGTGCCAATGGCACCTATGGATGATGGCTATGTGGATATGGAACCAGTGCAGCTGGGGCAGAGGTACCATGGTGAAGGTGAGATGAGATGAGGGCTCATTGTGGTGTCCTCAGGGGAATATGTCGTTATTTTTCGTTTTTCAGAACACACATTTACTCTTATTGCATAAAGAAATTATGTTTGTAAGCCAGAAATTGAATATTTTTGCCCAGAAGTAGTTAATTTGCTCTGTTGAGCTACTGAGACTGTATCCGAGTTGTGTGCTGAGAGTGAAGGAATCTCGGTTTGTATGATACGATATCTAAGAATGCATAATAGTCTCCACACACACACTTCTCTTACACTTGTACAGGAGTAATACATTTTTATCTCATGTTTTGGCTTTATTATTATGTAATTCGGGATGTCTGATATTAAACATGCACTGTTTGTTGATAGATTATGCTCGTGGAGAAATGTCTCCTTCTAGTAGCTGCTCCATCACATCTGGAACTCCATCCACAGATATGCGGTTCTCTGAATACCACTTGGAGAAGGTTAGCTCGTATTTCACTCCATCAGAAGAGGATGAGACATCGTCGCTGGACCGACCGATGCGGGCTTACTCTGTTGGCTCTCGTCCAGATGCAATGAAACGAACTAACAGGTAACTCCTTCATGCCCTGGCTTGTGTTCTGGTGCTCTTCATGAGTAGTTAGAAAAATATTATGGCTGGAGTCTATGAGAAAGTGGAAAGTAAAAAAGGTGTTAATGTTGTATTTGCTTTTGCTGGATTTACAGGCTGGACATTGTGAATCAGACAGATGCGTTGCGGGTTCGAGCATTCTCTGTGGGCAGCCGGACAGTGAACAAGCTGAGCTCACGGGCACTGGCATATGATCTGTACATGACGCGCCAACATCCTATGCTCACACCACCACACCACCCAGGGGGTCATCATTTGACTCCCACCCCCACTGCAGGAGGCAAGAAGTCTCTGTCTGCCCCACTGCTCTGCAACTCGTGGTCAGGAGGTGGCACATTGCGTCACCACCTGCATGGCAGTAGCCACTCATCTGTGGAGCCAATGGATGACCTAATGGAGATGGACTTCACACGCAATTCACGAATCAAACCCAAGGCAAATCCTGGTGGCAATAAATTGGAAGACCGGACATCTGTCATCAATGGCTATGTTGATATGTCCTCACGTTCCACAGCCTCTAAGCAGGCTGATACAAAGTCAGGAAATATGGTGGCTGCATCCCCTCCTAAATCAGTTATCCCCACAATCTCTTCAAAGACCAATGTTGATTATCATGCTCAGAGTCCACCAGTACCCACTCCAGTCAAACTCATTGGTTCATCCTCCATGTCTCCTAAGAATGTTGGGCCATATATGGAGATGCGGCCTGGATCATCACCACCTGCAAAATCTTCTGTGGTGCAGCGGAAGACATCCACAGTAGACCCACCATTCCCAGAAATCAAAGTCTTAAGTAGTCAGCCTACAAGTGATGGTTTATCTGATGGTACACAGAACACAAGCAGTCTCTCTCCCTACATGGAGATGAAAAGTGAGTTGTACCACCACAGTTTCCCAGTGTCCTCGGGATGCCAGAACCGGAAGCCAACATCACCCATACAGGAGGAGTACATGGATATGGCCAAACCAAGCAGTGTTGAGAGTAGTATGGGAGTATCTACTGTTGCACGCACTGCACCAGTGGACACTCCACAGCCAAAGAAACCTCCAGAAGGTTATGTGGAAATGGCATGGACAGGTGGATCGAAGCCTTCTCACCGCTCATCACTGGAGACTTACAGGTCAAACAGTGAAGATTACATGAACCTCTCATTTGAAGGACGTGGGAACAGTAAGAGGAAAGATAAACGAAAGGGTCGGTATAGTTCCCAGCCAATTGCCATTCAGGCTCGGGAATTGGAGGCTGGGACAGTCACTGGCAAGTCACAATCTTCATCCACCAGTCCTGTTTACTCACTGTCTGGCTTGATAGGTCGCAAGCACTCCAGTGGTACGCCACCAAAAGTCCCACCTCCTGCCTTCCTTCCTTTGGGCCACACATCTGGCATCTCTCCAAGCTCAAGTCCCAGTTCCACCCTGAGGCGCACTCACAATCACAAGGCTAATCGACGAGACAGTATAGAGAACACTGGCCTGACCACTCCAACAGGTTCCTCTGTGACGATATTCCCATTCAGTCTTAACAGCCCAGGATCACCAATGAAACCTTTCCCAGGACAGCAGCAAAACAAGTCACAGCTGCCACCCTTGGCAACAGCTCCTGGTACAGATATAAACTATGAGCTCTCACGAAAATGCCTGGTAGATGCCACTAGTGGCACAGTGCGGCTATCCTATCCGGGAGATCCATACTCTCCAGAGTCAACCACCACAACTCCAGATTCCAGCAGCTCATCATCCGAGCAACCTACACCTGTTAATGTAGAGTCATTAAATGACTTGAACAAGGTCGAATCACCCAGAATCCACAACTATGTGAACTATAGCCCTCTCCATCGATCAAAAGAAGAGCCAGTGTATGCCGTGATGCGGCCTGTGCCATCACGCAAGATTTCTGTCCCTGCAAGGGTCATGAATTTGAAGACTGATAGCATGGACCTTACACCCATTCCAGATTCTTGGAAACCACAAAGCACTGCCATGTTTTGCCTCAGTGAGACAGTCAGTACACCAAAGTTGGTCACCAGCTCCACTGTTGCACCAAACAAGGAAGCAGTCCAATTTGGTCGGCAGAATGTCACTGCATCTGACAACAAAGTTGGCAAGGTGGGGACAATAGCCTGGCAGCCTTCTGGCTCCAGTACAAGGCCTGCAGATGCCAGTAACATTGGCAAGATCTCCAGGCAGCCATCTGGCTCCAGCCTGGGGTCTGCTGAGGGTGCCATCTCTAGACAGCTTTCCAATTCGAGTGTGGAGTCAGTGGTTGCAGGTCCAGCGTCATCAGTTTCTGTTGGCTCACCGACTTCTTCCCGCCCCCCATCTGTGAGCAGTGAACGTGAACTCCACTATGCCTCATTAGACCTTGCTCCTAGTGGATCAGAAGGAGAAGATGGTTCACGCAGTCCCCATAGCATTAAGGCACAAGGATCTCTCACTGAGTCCTCTACCTCCTCACCTAGCCCCAACCCTGTTAACCAGGGAACAGGGGAATCAGCCTTCACATATGCCGAAATAGATTTTGCTAAGAGCGAAGGGCTACGTAATGTATCATATTCACTCAACAGAAAATTGCGGCACTGAGGTGCTAATCGCATTCCAAGCGGTTTTGCAGCATCTCTCGAGCCAGTCAGGCTGCACCGTTCAAGTGATGTGCAAGTTTCATGTAGGTAGCAAAATGTTCAGGGCTTATGTTTCATTTATCTGAAGTCTGATTATTTTAGTTATAGCTTGGCCTTACAGGAAGCTACTAGACTGATTTCATAGTTCCTGATATTGGATGGACCAGCTTTCTGGTCATTCCCATAAAGATTGTTTCTTTTTTCATACAGGGTGATTGTAAAGTAACTTTACTGTTTCCATGTTCCGTTTCTTTGAGATGGTAGTGTACATGTATTACCACTTTTATCTTGTTTTTACAACCATCGTTTTAACCCTTCCCAAGCAGGTATGTATGTGATATCTGCCAAATGATATTGTGTTGCTGTGTAGTCTAGTAGGTGGTAATCAAGTACAGTATACACAACATCGCAATCCAGAAGACAGCAACCCACACTTTATTGCTGTGAGAACCTCAAATCTGATATATTACAAACGATGTTTGTGTAAATTGTACATTGATGACCCTTCTGTTGAACACAATTTTCATAGCGTTCTCCGCCTGTACAGGAAATGAGTACCATATGGTTTCTTTATGTTGAACTAAAAAGCATGACAGGAAAGTATCCAAGTTCTACCATGAATTACCATATTTTGTGCAGAACCGTTTCTTGTGCTTCTAATTTATTCTCAAGTAAAAATAATTCCATTCAAAGTGGTTTTCTTGTTGCTCATATCTGTCTCATGAATGGTTAAAGGCTACAATGCATATTTGAGCACTTCTTTCTGACATGGAGAAAAGCTGATGTTTTAGAGACATACTACCTAGAACTGGTTATTTTAAGCCACCTGATAGCTACAGTCTAGTCGTCCATTGAGAGTACAAACTTGCACATTGCTTCTGAAGAGTTGCTGCTGTATATCTCAAAGCAGAAGTTCCTCATTTTCTTTATTTATTTGTCTTCCTTCTACTTACATCACAATTTGGTATTAAGTTGCAGCTGTTCAGTGGGAGTCACTTGCGTGAGATTAACAGTATTTTGAGTTTCGATGATGTGAACAAATGAAGGCAAGTAGTTCTGTGCAGCATTTAATTCAACCATTTCCACACACCTGTTTGGAGACGTTCTGTTTCCATTCACCTCACCCAATGAAAATTCCCTCTGCTATGAGATTTGGTGAATAATGATGCAATTTCCATATCTGGTCAGTTGGGAGGGGGGGGGGGAAGGGTCACTCTTCTTGTCAGTTTTCTGTTACATGTGATAATCATTTCGCCAGTGAGTAACTTTGCATTTATCATATTTAATGATTCAGATATGTGATCAAGTCATATTAGACCTAACCAATGTGTCCCACTTTTTTTTTAATAATAAAAGACATGAAATTGTAAAAATGTTTATTATTGTGATTTGTGTTACCACTTACTATATATACTGCCACATGCTGAAACTAATGGGTAACTGAGATTTTGTTTGTAATATTATACTTGTTATTTTTTGTGTGATATAGGCCTGTGTATATTTTACAGATAAGAGATACTACCCAATAAAGGTTAAGAGCTGAAACAGATTGCATTTCCTTGGAACCCATGCATTGGCTTGTCTGTAAATCTGTTTCCATGGTTACTATAAGGAAACATTTTACTGTTATTTGTGAATGATTCCCTCCCTGAGCTGATCAAGAATGTCATAGACTATGGTAAATATATGTATGTACCCTTTAATGAATTATGTATTATTATTTTCTCTCTTTACAGCTCTCACATTTCCATTTACGTTGCTGTCATCGCATACCTTTCTTTTGGGAGACATGGGTATATGGAAAGTACAATAATAATGTATGAGCGTATCACCTCAGTTCATCAAATTTTAGAAAAATCTGTTAACAATCAGTATCAGTAAATTCTATACTAGTTCAAATGCAGGAAGTTTAGTCCCTTCAAAGTTGGCTTATGCATTTTGAGAATCTTCCGTGAATTAGCTTTGAAAGTACACTTATTTCCTAATAACCTTTTCCATGGAAACATCCACTATATGATTTTTCACAAAGTTTAGACTGCAATCATTCTATAATCATTAGTTGCATCAACATGCTTTTACATCGAATTGTAGATGTGCAAGGTACATACTTTTGGGGCATATTTGCCTTATTGCTGTTTTTGACCCACTATTTTAGGTCAAAACTTACATTTCACAGTTTTTGTAAGCTAGCAAAAGATTGAGATTTATGATACATATCTCATTGCTGTTAACAGATACAAGTATGAAACTTTGTACTTATTACCATATAAAGGACTCTCAAGATTATAAATATTGAAGTCCCAGCATCAGGCAGTTCCGATTTAACTGGGGTGGAAAAAGGTTGCACTTTTATTATATTGCAAAGAAGGTCCACTTCCATACTTCATTTATGCAGGTCTGACAGCTCAGATACATCATTCTTACTGAAACAGATTGACATGAAAATGGTACATTCAAAATTCAACATTGCATTCCTGTTCTACTGTGCAATAACGATATTTGTGTTTTTAGATGGCATATGGCTACTGAATTTGTTGACTGGCACCCAGAGTGAAACATTAAGCTAGGTTAGGCTAATTTTGGTTAAAATACCTCTATGGAATTTATTCAAGATAAGTTACACATTGGTACATTATAAAGTTCATCATCGTGACATGGCTTGTCCTCTGGCTTTCTATGTAGGAGGCTGCAAATTCTAGAAAAAAGAAGTCTCAAGAGAGCTGGGAGGGGGTTAGTCCCCAGGCTTTGGGGTTGAAGTAGGATTAACAACTAACTGCGATGACATGGTGTTATGAAATGTTGCCCAGGCCCTTAGATTTCATATAAATTTGTACTGAGAGAAAAGCGAGATGTAGGATGTTCCTGAATACGACACATGGACAAGCTAATAATTTTATACTTCCATTTTACAAATAACAAAAGACGGATGTTTTTGTTTGTTAATTAAATTGTAACGTTCTAAAATACTCTAGAGAATTATACCTGGAATAGAAACAGTTTACCTATCTAACCCAAGATAAAAATGCTTTAATTTTTAAAAATATAAAGTAAAATTTGCTTAATGAATAAAATAATATATGACGCAAATACTAAATCTTTACTATTCCTTTTTTTTTGGGGGGGGGGGGGGGGATTACATGTGGGTTGGAATTTAGAATGTCAGGAATCTCTCCATGGAGGTCTTCTGGACTGTGATTCCATATTTTCATCCTAAACTTTGGAATACATTTACAAGTCCACATGGAATGGTAATTGCCATGAGAAACAGTAAGTCAGGTTGGGTATGGGAGAGGAAGCTTGTGGGGTAAAACCCCTGGACCAGGAAGAACTGGAGGGTTGGTCCTACTGAGGATGGATGTTGGAGTGACAAAGAGTCCCAGAGGTGTCAAGCTCAATCTTGAGATGTGCAGTCCCCCAGAAAAGGTAAAGCAATGGATTCTGAAAGCCTGGGGATGCATGAGAGATTATGTCTCAGGAGGGCAAAGGCCTTGGCACAGCAAATGTGAGGGACTTGGTCCGTGGAAGCAAGAAAATACTGGGAAAGGGTTAGGTTTGTTAAGTTATGGGGATGTAGCCCAGTTTGGAGCAAGATTGTGGCTACGTTCTTGAAGTATTTGCGAGGGGTGCAAGTCCCAAGCCTATGGTGGAAAGTCTTGTTGGTGGTCTAACCCAACATGGTGGAAGCCCTATGGTATCTACGCGCAGCGAGAACAAAATAGGTTCTGAATGCCCAAGAGCTCCTGGAGCTGGGCTCCAAGGAGTAAACATACTGGGGAAAGGCCATAAGTATGTTAATTTCAAGGGTGGAAGGATAAACATAAAAAGAAACACAGACACTTTATTAAATGCTAGTAGACGCCTGTTATTTTTACATACATACTACATGGGTGTCTATCAGAATGTAATGCCGGTGTCCTTTTAAGATGAAAAAATGTTTTGCCCTGTCTTCCGCCAAGAGATTCGATATCACGGACAATTTCATGATTGTTCTATCTTATGCACAATATATCCCTTTCTTCTCCAATGGCAGCCCGGTTTAAATACAGCGCGAATGAACTTATGATAAAAGTGTTAATAAGAGCTAACACAATGCATTCGATAAAACCTGCAGTTGAGGTGATTCTAACATAGTATACCGATCCAGCTCTACCCTCAAACTTTTCTATATGTTGGTACTATCTCCCTTTTCATAACACGGGTTCCTTTCCCACCATTAATTAAAACACTTTGACAGAACAAGCAACGTTTAAAGAATTTATATACCCCAGGCTTGTGTACTGCAAGATTAGGGTTTTCCTCGAACCTGAGGTTTTATAATCTGTGACTCACACTGCTTTAAATTCGCTTGGAAGATAACTGAATGGGGGGGAATTTGGGATTCTCGTTAACTATGGTGACTTGCTTATCATTAGGCCACGTCAAGTGTTGTGCAGTGATAAAGGATATGTGTACACTGCAGAATAATAATAGCTCACGGCGTAGCAAGTACGTAACAGTCTTGATTCAGAATCAGCTGATTAGATCCGCGTTTTTGTAATTTTGATAATTACCATGGATTTCGAAACAAAATATAACGTAAAGAGCCCAGGTAAGCAACCTGAATTGTAAACTTGGTTAACTGCAGTTGTGACTGCGCGCGGAGGGAGAAAATTGCGTAACGAAGAGTATCATAACTTCTACGTTTCACCCAATATAATTAGGGTAATCAAATTAAGGAAGGTAAGATGGGCGGGGCACGTAGCTTACATGGGTAGAACAAATGTTGGTATGAAAGCTGAATGGAAGGAACCACTTGCAAGACCTGGGTATAGACAGATGAGAGGGTAATAATAAAATGGCTCGTAGGGAAACAGGTTTTGGAGATGTGGATGTGATTCAAATGGCTCAGAATATGGTCTGGTAGTGGATTCTTGTGAACATTGTGATATTTTCGGTTCCATAAAACGTAGGGAATGCCTGGCTGAGTTTAGAAAAGTGTCTTAAGAGGGATTGTCCTTCATGCAATTTGTTTGTTACTGCAGCTTTGTCTTATGAGCTATGTAGTACACATTAATAAAATGTTAACATGAAAATTTGTTTACATAGTATTTGTTGTTTCACTTCAGCCGTAAAGAGGTTGATGAGGGAAGCATGCGAGTTGAAGGAGCCTACAGAGGAGTACTGGGCACATCCTGTGGATGACAATTTGTTTGAGTGGCACTTCACTGTACAAGGGCCTCCAGCCACTGACTTTGAAGGAGGCGTGTACCATGGGCGAATTCTATTTCCAACGGAATACCCTATGAAACCACCAAATATAATAATATTAACGGTACTCGTATATTATGCATACATATATAATTAATTTTTTCACATTGGTTCATTTATTAATTTGTTTGTTCATTAATTCATGTATATATTGTCAGACCATGTGATTCTTTGTAAATTATAAATAAGGATGAGGGAATGTTGGAAGTGTTCCTGACTGACTGTGACTTCAGCTGACACGTTTGTTGACTTGTGGGCACATTGAAACATATCAATAATAGAAATCCACAAACCATTGCATGAAACATAATAAAGTTACCAGATGCCACACATCAGAACTCTTCTACCATACCACCCAGATCTGATACCATGTCAAGTTAGTATGGGGAACAATAATGAACTGGGTGGCCAAGAGATATTAAATTCAAAATAGATGTGTGATCCAGCTTACTAGTATGAAGTATATGTCCATCACGAAAGGAGATAGGGTACATTTTGTGAACATGTGAAATGCACTAAAGAACTTCCCAAATGGTCCATTGGAAAACAGTCAGGTATTGTAATTTGTGTTTTCATATTATTATTAACCAAGAAGTGTAGAAATAATACAGAGTGGAAACATATGATCAGTAGTCATCAGTAAAATGATGATATATAATTTGAATGTGTACTATTGCAAACAAGTCAAAATTAATATGTGTATAACATATAACAGTTGATAACTTTATTACATATTTATATTATGTATGGGCATTTTTGTAGGCAAAATAATTAGTACATATTTCTGCTGTAGACTGATAACAAAAAACAATACTGCTACATTCACATTTTGTAAAAGGGTTGTTATTTGAAACTATGAAATGGCCCATGAAGAATGATGGAAAAGTCTAAAGTAGTACTTAAAAAAACAATTTTTTTAAAAGTGTAACAAAGCATCATATGAAAATTAAAATAATTAATGTTCTTTGCATAATTGCATAATTGTTTTGATGTATTGTGTAGTGCATGTAGTAAGCAGGTCTTGGATGAGTGAGCAATCACTTGTTTTAGTGCATTGTTTCCACAAAGCAGTATATAAACTTTAGAATTAAATAATGTGTAACAAAAAAGTCAATATCCTTACTTATCTTTTCATAATTAAAGAATATAACATGGATTCATGTACCACAATCTCAGACATGATCTTATATTAAGGTTATAATAACTGTGTTGTGCATTTACACATGTATGCAAGCTGGAAGTGATGAATGTTTACACTTGGCATCATAATTCCAGTAATTTGTAATCTCCTTGTATTTGTCCATTTGTGGATTTTCTCTGTCTCCATTAATTTACTTATGCCAGACATGTATTAAGTAAAGACTACTATGTGTACCATATTTGTGGAAAAAAACGAATATTATTAATGGACTTTCAAGACATGGGACTAGTTTGGGTGGCGGAATGAATATGAAGACTATACTTCTCTTGACTATTCTCTATCCATTAGTGGACAGTTTTTTATTTGACTATATGCTTCAAAGTTTTGATAAGGAACTTATATTAAGAGCATTAATTGAAATGGATACCAAAACATGCAGATTGTGATATTCCAAAGAGAATATATAATTGTTGTTTGTCTGTGAAGAAAATGCTGATCCACTTCTTCAGTCTCATTAACCAGCCATTGGTCACTTTAACTCATTTTAATTTTTCATAAAAATTCTTGGATTTTTGTAAAAGAATGCTGCATATGATGGGAGTAATCGTTGACCTGGCCTGTTTGAAGAAAACCAACGGTGTGTCATTGACAGTTTGATTTTACCCTCAACACTTTTTATGCTATTTTTATTAGTCCGACCTTTGTTATTTCTGTGTCATGAGATATTAACAGTTTTATATTGACTGAGGCACTCCTAATTTAGCATTTACTTCTCTTTGGGAAAAACTGCTTATATAAACTTGTCATACGTGTCTGTAAGACAACTTTTCTGTTGCACTGATGAATGACGACGAATGATGATGAAGTCAAGTGAGCAACTGATTGAATAAAGCATAATTGGAGACTGCAAATACAGTATACTCTGGATGGTCATATCATGAATGCCAACCCTGTGCTTATCTGTAGAATAGGTTTTAAGTAGCAAAACTGTCTCTGTTACTGACATTGGCATTAGAAAGGTGTGCTCCTGACAACATGGTGCTGTGGAAAGAGATTTTTAAAAGGTGGCAGATATGTAACCAGTAAAATAGTGTTATAAGGAACAGTTGTAAACAACACAAAATCCTCGTAAAAATGAGTCCTTTCATGTCACCAGTTCATAATGTTAATGTCAGGAGTATAGCAGTAGCGACCTTATTTGGCTGATGGTTGATGAAATCATCTGGGACTTGATACATGGGCTGTATGTTAGGCCAATGTTCCTCAAAGTTTCTTCACTTGTGGTGCACTACAAGTTTTCACCTCATGGAAAAGGGAGTGTGAAATTATCCATGGCCATAAATATAAATGTACATGAAGATATCTGTCTTCTGGGTTATTGCGCTGTGTAGTCTGGTCGATGTTAACCAACGTTTCAGAGGTCATACTGCCTCCATCATCAGGGCGATGAATATGCCAATAGGGTGTGAGGAGCTGGATTTATAGGCCGGGAAGTGAAAGGTGTAGCCTGCCCCGAGCCAATGGGAGCAG
>NW_019060150.1:60511-74626 GCF_000696155.1 Zootermopsis nevadensis | reverse complement strand
GAGGTTTACAGTGAACAGTTTGATACAGAAGGCAGTAGCAGACACTTTTCTTTTCACTTATAGGACTTGTGACATCTTCAAAACAAATAAATATAAATCAGCTTTAAAGAGTAATTCAGTTGAAAGACTCTGACTTAAAAGAATTTTCATAAGCAGCAGATGTCCTAAATTCCAGATTGATTCCATTCTCAAAAATATCTGCCACAGAGTTGACCAAGGTTTTCCATGAAGTGGAATTTAAACTGACTCACAATCCTGTTGAATATGCCCATGGAAGTAAATTAAAAATTTATAGGGAAAAAATCCAGTAGAGCAGCAGCAGTTCAAGATCTGCACAACCTGGTAATTCACATGTCATCCACAACAGGAAGGAAGATTCTACAAGAAGCTGATGAGAAGAAGAAAGATATTAAAGAAATGTTTAAGTACCTTTGCATTACAGGCAGTATTACTCTGCATTTCTTCAAGTATAAATACAATGTATGTCATTTTTTTGAAAAAATGTTGCATTATTAATATAATGCATGTCATTAAAGTGTGTCTGTTCTTGAACTATTCTAGTATTAATATACTGACTGATTTTCTAAAAACACTAAAAATCCTAAACATTACGGGTAATTTACCTGTAAGTTGTACTTATTACTTAGGATATGTTGCAAATATGTTATCAAAATAAACACAAGTGTGAATACGATTGCATATTTTATTTAAACATGAAGATTGTCCTAATTATCTCATGTAAATCTTGTGTAAATTACAGGTAGGTCCTTGTATTTTTAACGTTATTGCAATATGGATGTGACTACTTTTTAGGTGCATCTCACACACACACACACACCACACACCTACATTTGTGGAACTATAAGGTAGTCTCACAGGTGAAGTATTGGATAACTGGCTAATAACCTGGTTTAAAAATCAAACCAATCTCTGCCCCTACTAACAGTGTCAACTTTGGAAGGAAAGAAGCAATAACTGTACAAGTTATAAAACTTTGAAACTTGGTGTAATTTTTCTTGAAACATGTGAATGGTCAGGTAGAACCATGTCATTCCAAGCCCATAATTTAGAATCCATGAAGACTACATATGCAATGTGAAACTGCTTCCACTGTTTGTAGGTTGTCGAGGCAGGAGAGCTGGCAGACCACAAATGGCGCAGAGAAAGCATTCTTCTCTGTATGTGAGCCATTCCTCACACCTCTGCAGTACCAGCACTCTGTACTTGTTTCAGGACAACAGAATAAAACATGGCGTGTGGTGGTTTCAAATGCTGGAGCATATCAAATAAGTAAGCAAAACACATTCTGTAGAAGATATCTTTCTTAGAAAATATTAGCGAGTAAAGGATACAGTGTAGAGATTCCCAAATTGTGGCTCAAGGGCTAGTGGTTCATGAGATTTATTCAGGTGGTCCGCAGAATTACAGGAATAAGGAAAAACAGGCTTTGTTAACATGCATAAATAATTAGGACAGACTTGCCAAGATTTATGTGCAATAAATTAAGTGCCATACTAACTTCTTTATTTTTATATATAGAATAAAAAAAATCAGTACAATTTTTATCTCTTTCTGTATGGGCAGCTCAGATTTTATCTGCATTTAAAAGACATTAATTAGGATGAATGGATAGATTTCTAGTCTTGGAGACTTTTAATTAACATGAGTGGATAATATTTTAGCAACTTGGTATTACTGCAGAAGGCCTTGATTTTGCCATACACAGACTAGATCCCCTTTACATGTAAAGTGTTATGATACTTGTCAGGCTTACAGCTGTGCATTGATGATGAAAAATTGTCATTTGAATCTCATTTGCTTTATATTATTGAGTGTTCTGTCTTACGACAGGTCCATTGCTCTGCCCAAAAAGAGCTCTCCAGTTGTCCCTATTCTCGGCTTCTCGTTTTAATTCCTGGAACGTCATCTTCTTTCCTTGTTTAAGATCGTTGGTTAGCTGTATCAATCTTCTTCCTAGTCCTCTCTTTCCTTCAACCTGGCCTTCGGTGATATCACTCATTAATCCATTCCTTCTCATAATATGTCCCAGCCAGTTAGCTTTCCTTCGTGTAATCCCCTGCAGAATGCTTCTTTGCTCGTTGACTCTCCTCAATACTTCTTCGTTGGTCACTCGATCCGTCCACCTGATCTTCTCTATTCTTCTCCAACACCACATTTCGAAACTCTCCAGGTATTTCTGTTCCTTCATCCTGAGTGTCCAAGTCTCTGCTCCATACAGCGCGACACTCCAGGTTGGTATATTTCAGAAACAGTAATTTGGCTGCTAGTGCCATGGCAAAATGTTTGCGTAATATTGATGAGATAAGTGTTCACTTATAATTTTGATTCTGAAGAAGAATTTACATTAAATGAATTTTATATGGTATTGATTATATACATGACTTCGTAGCATACCAAAAATAAAGTGTGACACAGTAGCAAATACAGGGCTACATTATACTGTTTTCATTCCTGGCATGCAGTATCATAGCAGATTCTTTATTGAACATTGAGGTCCTGAGACCAGGTATCTTGTCTGAGGTATTCTTGTGGTCTTCATTAGCCATTCCAGGCATGCCAAGTCTCATCAGAAAATGATGGTCTGCCATTCTGAGAATCTGTATCACTTGAAGTCAGGTATTCAGCTGATTTGCTTTCATTGATATCATTCTGTGACTGGAAACTTTTATGCTGTGGCGACAGGAATCCACCTAACTTGGAAACTTAGCATACTACTGTGACAAATATTACACTCTTTGATGCTTCTTTGGGGGTTAATTCTTAAACAAGAGGCAGAAAAATCATGTGGTTTGCCAATACCCTTGGGAATTTTTGGGTGGTCCAGAAACCCCCATGTGGGGCACAGTCCTCAAGGCTGGACCAATGAGAAGTAACAATGGTGGTGTGCCACAAGGGACAACACAACCCACATTCTGTGCATTCGTTATCCTGAAGCAAACACGTTTGATTTGCTGGTTTGTGATTTTAAGTATTTGTTGTTGCAGGTGCTCACTCAGTACTTGAGAGACCTGTGCTGGACTTGGTGGGTACACAGCCTTGTAGTGGGGGCATGAACTACAGTACTGAGATCTCGTTTGTCTGCTCTAGTGCGGTAAGTGTAGCTGGGTTGATCCTATAAAAACAGGCTTAAAAGTACAGTGATGACTGATGTTATAAACCAGGGGTCGGCAAACTACGGCCCCCCGGGCCAAATCCGGCCCGCCACCGCTGTTTGTACGGCCCGCGAGTTAAGAACTGATTTTACATATTTAAATTCTTTGAAATTTCAAACTGCTTTGTGCATTTCCCATGCTGTCAGAAATTAAAAGAAGAAGTGAAACCTCCACTCCCGCACAAATTTGCAGCGGATATATTTTCTGAACTCAAACTACAGTACCAGCAGCGTTTTTTGGATCTTGATGCAAGTGCAGGAGATATTTCCATATTTCAAAATCCATTTGACTGTACAATTGAGAAGCTTCCACCTAACCTTCAATTGGAAGTGATTAATCTGCAGTGTGATGACATGCTAGAAAGCAAATTTCAAGAGAAGAATCTAACAGAATTCTATATATGTCTTCCAAGCGATGAATACGGTCAATTAAGATCATATGCTCGGGGATTGATATCTGTATTTGGCAGCACCTACCTGTGTGAAAGGACATTTTCAAAGATGAAATATGTAAAATCTCAATACAGGTCAGCATTAACGGATGAACATTTACAGTCAATTTTGATTGGGAGTACTGAATTTCAACCTCAGTTTGGTGAAATGTTATCTCATAACAGGCAATTCCATTCTTCTCAATAGTAGAGCTGTATTTCAAACAATTGTAGTCTACTCATTATTAAGTTACATTTTGTTCAATAAATTTGTAAAAACTTGGTTTTTTCTTGTTACATAAGTAGGTTTACCTATATAAATATCCTCGAGTTTGCCTCTTGGCCCGCAGAGCCTAAAATATTTACTATTTGGCCCTTTAGAAAAAATGTTTGCTGACCCCTGTTATAAACAGTGCATACAGATGCCAGCGTAACCTTGAATTTTTGTAACTGGGTAACCATTATGGCTTTGTCGAGGTCTCTTCAAAGAATATCAAGGTCAGCTACACAACCTTTTGAAAATATTGTTGTAAAAAAATAGGCCATTTTGTTAGGAAAGGCCAGTGCTATCCTATTAAAAAATAAAAGTCTTGTCATAACATGTCTATAAATTCAGATTTAACTTTGTTTCCCACTGAAACAGGGGGTAATATATATTCTTCTGGACAACTTAAAGATGAAATGGAAGTATATTTGCTTGATTTGGCCATGTGAATGTTATTGATGTGTGTAGGGCACTTTAACCTGATTTCCAGCCGTAAACTTGACAGCACTAATGCCTCTCGAGGTTTCTTAGTCACCATCACAGTCTGCTTCAGAGATGCTTCTGCTCACTGTGGACAGTTTTAAACAGCTTACATCAACAGAGACAAAGCAGTGTGTAAAAATTAAAGTAAAAGTAAAGCTGTCCCGCTACACGCCATGTAGGTGCTTGGGGAGAGAGGCGATATAGCTCCTACTCATTCTTGACCTCGGCACTAGATGGGGCGAGTGGTCAGCGTCATGTCTCGGCCACTAAAGCAGTGTGTAGCCAGTATCAAGGGGGTTGTAGCAGGAATATTATATTGCTTTCAGGCCACTACTTCATTCATGTTGGTTACTACCTTTTCAGCGGTGATACTTAACATTCTTGCAAGCTGACTCTTGCAGTTACTGGGCTGTGTCAAAATCTCTTCACCACATATACTTGTTTTTGGTTCCATGGATTTTGCAAAACTTGTGATAACATCACAAGGATTTATTACGTGGGATTTACCAAATGTTTCATGTTGCTTTCAACTAAAACTTCAATTTTTCTAGTGGTGTTTTGCTTTCATATCTTTACAGACTTTAATAAAAACGTTCTGTAGAATTTTGAAACATTGACTAATTTGTTAGTGGCATGAACATTTCCACTTTTCAGCTTTGATTTCACAAAGCCCTACTCTCTCTTGTGTTTTGCCTGTTGTGTTTATGTCGTGCTCCCTCTGTATTCTTTTCACCTTGCTTTTTGCCTTCAAGTTGCGTTTCCTTCATTTTCATGTCAGACTGCTCTTGATGTTCTGTTGGCCAAACCATTCTGGTTGTGAGTTCTGCAGTAAAGATATTATACTAGTTATGCTTCTCAGCAACGTGCAATAACTTTGATGTAAAATCATTTTTTCTTTGACATTGCAGGATCAAAACCCAGTTCTGATATCTGTGAGGGAGAACTGCACACTGCTTGTGATGTGGGAGACAGTTGCAGCATGCCCTTCTGACAAGGATTGTGTTTTTGGTGACAGTGATTTCAGCAGTCTACGCCACTCAGACTATTACGAAGTTGAAACTACTGCCAGGCAAAAATTTCTGCTAAACATATGTGGGCCTGTGCGTTCAGGTGCCTGCGGTGATATCGATCTTGTGACAGCTTGTAAAGTTGATGAGCATAACAAGACAGTCATTGGCCATCTGGGCGGACATCATGTGGAGTTATCGAAGACAACAGGCCTTGCTCTCATTTATACAACTGTGGAGAAAGGTGAACAATATATGCAAGGAGAAGCATAAGTGCACAGAGCATTAGTAGGGATCTCAGTGCAATTTAAGTACATATCTTTTATTTCTGTCACAAGAACAAGTGATGCAGTTGTCTCTTATTCGTGTGGTATCTTCGAAAGGCCCTTGATTTGTTTTTGTTTTTATGAATTTTAAAATGTTCTTTTATATAAATGTAATACTTAAAATGCAGAGAAACCAGCAGACATGTAGCCATACAAATTGAGCTAGAGAGGTTTGCTTGATAGAATGGAAATGGCAGAACCTAGGGTCAGTACTCTTTTTCTTCTCAGTTTTATTATATTTTAATTCAAATTGAATGGAAGTTTTGTATTGCTTGCAGGACCAAGGACTGAGATCCAGTTTGTATGTAATGCCAGTGCATCTTTTGCCAACGTGAAGTTTTTGAAAAAATTAGGAGAGACATACATCTTTGAAGTGGAGACACCTCTGGCATGCAAAGCGTGGCCTTATGAGTGCATGGTGGGTTGCCTTACTACATACATGCATGTTTGTATAGATGCCCAAATGTGCACGCATGCACACAAACGTTCACACAAGCAAACAAAGCCCCCTTCATTTCATTCTCAGGATCCATAAGTTACGTAGATGGCAGTAGGATGTGGAATAAGTCATAATAATGCAACACTTATGAACAAGTACAGTCCATACTATTATAAAGATTTCACATAATTAAAGACATGCCAAAAATACATCCACCCATTACAAAGAGTAGGTAAGTTATACTACCCTTTTATACCGGGTCTACAATTTTATGAGGCTCCGGACAATTGATTTCGGCAATTTCCCAAGAAGAGCTTCGTCGAGTATTTCGAAACATGTTAACGAGATGTGAAGCTTGCCTGCTAGAACATCTTTTGTAGATTTAAGGTAAGCACAATTAATGTAATAACATGTATTAGTGACGAGAAATATTCGTAGTTCGCTGTTACTAGCGGCACTGAAACTGATTCGCCGGTCACCCACCAGAAGAACGTGCACAACTCCCGCCCACATCAACAGAGCACCGGCCGACCACGCAATCCAAACACGACCGCAGCGTCATAAATTGTAGACCCGGTATTACGTGAAGACAAGGAAACCTAATTGTACATTATGACTTCTTTGTGAACATAAATTCATCAACAGAGTAAAAGGAGTGTGTAATTAATTCTACTTTACAGTGTGCCTTTTTATTTGTAAAACTTGTGAGAGTTACTGATGGACTTTGAAAATTTTTATGCCTGCATATTACGTACTCTCCTGAAAGCATGAGAGGCTGGCATTTGGTCTTTGAAGCTGATTCTTATTCCTTGTGTTGACACTGTATAGCAGAATTTGTTTGAATATCTTTTTAGTTATTTACAAAGAAGTGTTTAAATGAGAATATGTATTCTCATGGGAAAGCTAAGGTCTCTGATCTCTTGAATGGATTTCTATATGAATTTCTAGATTTGACACCAGCCATTAATCTAACAGTTTTCTTTTGTGAAGTGAATGTATTTTTACTGTTATATGATTTACCCCAACAAATTATTACATACTCTTTTATGGAGTAAAAATAAGCAAAATACACTGATTTGAGTGTGTCAATTCTGCTGACATCTAACTGCATAATATGTTCCACTTAACTTTAGTATCAGTTTTTCAATATGATTTGTCCAGTTTAGACAGTTATCAGTTTTAAAAACCATGAATTTCGTATTTACCGACTCCCCTATCTACTCTCCATTATAACCAATACTTAAGGCTTGTTGTGGTGAGTTATTTCTTATCAATTTTGTTATAGTGGTTTTATTTAGATTTAGGTCCAGCTTGTTGGCAATAAATCATTTACTCATATGAGAGAGAACTATGTTTGATATTGCACAGAAGTCGTCAAAATTTTTCGTACAAATTAGCACACTTGTGTCATCATCAAATATGGGTTCTAATAAGGTGTTTTTTGTTGGAGGAAGGTCATTTGTGTATATTGTGAAAAGCAAGGCCCCTAGAATTGATCCTTTTGTAGAACTCCATTTTTATTGTTCTCCAGTTTGAGAATAAATTACGATTTTTTTTAAGTGGTTTTAGTTTGACCTTTTGTTTTCTGTGGGTTAGGTAGGATCTGAACCATTTTGCAACTATTCTATGAATGCCATAACAATTTAATTTAGTAAACAAAATTTTGTGATTTATAGTCTGACATTTTTGCTAAATCACAGAAAGTTCCTCCAGCGTGCATGTTAATAGATTTTACCAGTGCTCTGTCGGCTGCTGGCATGTCCCAGTAACCTGACTGATCGTCTGACATGTTTCAGGTATTGGATCATTATGATGGTCACATTGACCTGTCTCCCTTGAGGAAGGAGAGTCACAACTGGGTCATACAGCCCTCGTCAGGGGTACAGTACCATATCAATGTATGTGGTCCCCTGAATCCCATGCTCATCAATATGTGTGCAGGTATGAAGTGCCAGCATTTGCAATCCCATGTCAACTTTAGTTATATTAGAATGGGGCTGTTTAATAACATGGTTGATCTTGTATGAGAGACCCAAACAGTTTCGTGAATGAAATGAAAGTGTAATAGACTATTCACATAGTAATAAGCCACAGCATCCGCTAAAAGTGGAGTGCGTTTGATAATCAGAAATTTTTTTAGTGGCAGGATGATCTGTCTACCACAGTTGATTAGAAGTGTTGCATTATAGTTTTGACATAGTGAAAACAAAGCAAATATTTCAGTAACAGTAAGGGGGGGTTTCTTCCACAGTTTTGAAGTGTAACAACTTGAACATTTGTAATTTTATGTGTATGATTCTTTTATTACATGGTATCTCACTCAGAGGGAGGAACACAGATTGCAGGTATTTGAGAATAGGGCGTTGAGGAGGATATTTGGGCCTTGGAGAGAAGACGATGGGGTCTGGAGAAAACTGCATTTTGACGAACTTAAAAATTTGTACTCCTCCCCCAGTGTTATCAGGGTGATTAAGTCGAGAAGAATGAGATGGGCGGGGCATGTAGCGCGCATGGATAGAGCAAAAGGCATGCACCCGTGAGCATTGGAGATTCCAACCAACAGTGATCTACACCAGACATACTCACCAGTAAGGTCAAATGCCCCCCCTGGCCAAAGGAACAATGACATCTGGCATCAGATATAAACATTCCCATCTCGTGCAGTTCCAGTGATTTGTGTCGTAACATTGTGATTTAGTAGTTACCTTCATTTTGTATTTCAGATGGAGTTGGTGCCTGCAGGACTGATTCCAATTCCTCTATCAGCTTGGGGTTCATGACCAGAGGACTGAGAGTAACCGAGTCAAACACAGTCATTCTGGAGTACACAGGTGATACATGAGGAAATGTGTTTTATATTTTTTGTTAGTATTCAACACTCATTATCTTGAAGCAGCATATTGTAACACAACATATAGGTTAAATAATTCTGTATGTAGGCCGTTTTTGTCAATATTTAGCAACACTGCCATGTTATGTTCACTTGCATAATGGCATGATGAGAAGGTTCTCCTTCTGGGTCACAGGTGTAGTTTTACAGCTGGCACTTATTAAACTTCATTCTTACATATTAATATAAGACTTTAAACAAAAAGGGAAATCATGTGGATATTATTTGACTTTCAAAATAAAATTTCCCTTGTGTTTTCTGCAGAATTTCGTATTTGTTAGCAGCACTGTTAACCTCTCAGTATTGGAGTTTACCGTATTTATAGAACGGCACACATGTTTCATATTTTTGCAATTGAAAACTGGGTTAAGCTCCATTTGTGTGAAGATAAATGGTTTAAGGAGAAAAGGGGTTTTAAGAAGGCAGTTTTTTCTAAAATATGATCAAAGTATGGGTTTTTGAATGATTACCAAAATATGAAATTCAGTGACTTTACAATTAATGTTTTTTCACATCTTTCCATTATCTCACCCTAGGGCATGCCCTAAAATTCATGCCCTGCTCTTGAATGTACTGTTGCGCATACTAACGTTTCTGCAGTACAGTCAGTTCTACGAGTTATTTACTGGAATCTTTTGAAAAATTATTACCATTTCAGTGAAACTGTGGTCACTTTGTGGTATAAGCACATCACACAACACTTTGTATGCACGTAGAAGGGAATTTATTTCTGTTCATAAAAAGTTTGGTGATGATAAATTTCCTACTCACAGCTCATTACTGCTGTCACTTCTAGCATTGTCACTTTCACTTTAATGGGTTTCAGCTGGCATTGTTTGTGACTAATGTACTTCTTCAATACTTTTATCATCAGTACTATAGACCCCCCCCCTTCCACCACATTTTCCTGATCTGATATTTCAAGTAAATATAGAATTCGTTGTTTATGTGGAAGACTACCACTCTTAGACAGATCCTACATTGTCCCCGACTGGCTGAGTTAAATAGCACGCTCTATTCATTCATACACCCGGTATGATCATCGGATGTTTGTTTTAGCCCGTGTTTATAAAACAGAACCTCCCTCTCATCTCAGTGTGAACAGCATCTCAAAAGATTTAATAGTTTCTTCAATAGATGTCATATAAGACCAGCCTGTTGTGCGTGCACCATACGTGAGACTCCGAAAGGGAGGCAGACTTCAGGTGTGTGACATATATGGCAATCCACATTGATAGGTTGTTCATATGCAGTGGTTGCATGGTATAAGGCATAGTTTTGACCTTTGAACACGGATTGTTTAAGTCCCATTCAGGGTATAGATGCATGTCAGTATAAGGTGGATTCAGGGGTTGGCAGTGACGTGTAAGAAAGTGATGGATTGAACAGACCAAGAATTTAATTTGTGATTTTGATTATGATTAAATTGAACAGTACCATAAGTTGAATCTAGTGTGTTCCATACAGTTGAAAGTTGTGAAATAACATTTGTTTTATTGTAGCTTGGCTTGCTTCTCATCACGTAGTTGTGTAACTACGAGGGCGTTTCAAAAAGTAACAACAAATTAAATATTTTGAGATATATAATTTAATTAAAGATACAAATGATATGTCATTTTTCTACATAATCACCCTTGTTTTCAATACTCTTCTCACACCGTTGCACCAACTTCTTTATTCCATCAGAAAAAAATGTTTTTGGTTGTGCCTTCAGCCAGGAATGCACCGCTTCTTTGACCTCGTCATCATTCCCAAATCTTCGTCCTCTCAAAGCGTCCTTCAGGGGTCCAACCACATGATAATCAGAGGGAGCAAGGTCAGAGCTGTATGGGGGATGCTGTAAGATCTGAAATCTCAATCTCCGAATGGTGTCGAGAGTCGCGGCAGCCATGTGAGGGCGTGCGTTATCATGGTCATCGTGGATTGATGTTCTCCCATTTTTAAACGCATCTACCCACTCGTACACTCTTCTCTCCCCAATGCAGGCATCTCCATACTGTTGCAGCATTCTTCTATGAACTTCACGAGGTTTCACACCCTCCAACCACAAAAATCTTATGATTGCTCGCTGCTCCTCTACGGTGCAAACAGCTAAGGTCGCCACCATTTTGTATATGCATCCCTTCCAATTAAGCATGCCACGTCGTCTCAAAACCTTCTCCAAGAATGTATCTTTCCTGCGCAGGAGTTTGAAATGCCTGGGGTATTCGTTTCGTGAAATATTGTCAATTTGCTGTTACTTTTTGAAACGCCCTCGTACATTGTAATATGTTGCATGGAAAAATTATTACAAATATATAACTACGTATTGAGGTAACTGGATGTGTGGACAGTTGAAGTTTGCATTGCTGAACTAACAGATTGAAGGATTATATCTGCTCTGTCATTATTATATGCTGGTGTTTTTAGCTTACTCAGCCTCTTAAGTGCATGACCGTTTCATTTTGCAGGGGGTTCCTCTTGCCCCAGTGGTGGAATGCATAGCATGCAAATTGAATTCTCGTGCTCGAAGGTGGTTGGAATGCCAGTGTTTGTGAGGGAAACCGCTAAGTGCGTACACCATTTCTCCTGGGAGACCATGGCATCCTGCCCCTCACTGGTAACTTAATGTGTTTGTTGCTCTGAAGAGCAGTGAACTGAATTTGATGAAGTAAAGTCACTTCGAGGACTACACATGGTTTTTCATTTACTTACCATATAAAAAATTGTTTATGTAACCATTACAGAATTTAATAATATAATGATTTCCCATTTTTAAATTTTTTTGGAACATGGCTTTGTACATATCTTTCAGATTTGTTACTCTTTACATGTCCAAGTTTAATGTTTATTTTCTGGAAGATTGTATTATTTGTGTGTAACATAATGAAAATTGTGTTACCTACACACTCTTAGTTAATGTGCTTTGGCAGTACACTCGTTTCCAGAGAAATATCGTTGTTGAACATTTCTTTACATGGAGCTGTGTAGTTTCAAAATTCCAGGTTCTTTTTTCATGTACAGCTGTTTAACAGCTGATGGTGGTGTGTTCCAGCTGGCTGTTGGGGAGAACTGCGTTGTGCAGGAGAAGCAGTATGGGGGTATTTTTAACCTGATGGCACTGCACTCCCCTCATGGGGGCTACAGCTTGACAACAGAGAAGGGAGACAATTACCTTATTAATGTTTGTGGGCCACTCAACAGAACTTGCAGTGGACAGGAAGCAAGTGTGTGTCTCATTACACAGGCCGGCAACATGTTTGCTATAGGTAATTAGGGTACCAACAGCAGTAAGTGTATATGTTTTTCCAGTCACCCACTTAATGGTAGTAATGTTCTTTGTCTTGCAGGCCGAGTCAACAAGACTGTGATATATGATAGTGGTGCACTTCGGTTTGTACTGTATGGCGAGGGTTGCAAACCAGGACGGAATGTCAGCACTGTTATGTTCTTACTCCTATGTAGGCATGGCAGTGATGTGGGACAGCCTGAGTTTTTCTCAAAGGTAATATTAGAGGGAGTCTGTTATTCCTAAGCAGCAGTGAAACAATGTTTGTAACACAAGTTGATGCATTGGTCATGTGCACTTATATTTGGAAGGTATCCAGTTTAATTTGTGGCTGGGTTACTGCCTATCCTGGCAGTGACTGTAACAGATTGGAATTTTTCATTGATTTTTCAAGACAAGGTGAAATGAGATCTTGGTATGGCTATCATGTACAACAGAGTCCTTGAGAAGGTGATAGTCGTGCAGCTGGCCAGGAAATTCCCTGCACTTTATAGAACTCATTCATTATTATGCCTACAAGAGTCCACCACTGGACCCTATCCTGAACCAGATTAATCCAATCCACACACTCGCACTTTCATCGAGGTCCATTTTTAATATTACGCCCCTCTGCACCGGTTCCCCAAGTGGCAGCTTTCCTTCAGGTTTTCTGACTAAAATAGAGTATGAATTTTTCAGTTCTGATACATGCTACATGTCCAATCCATCTCATCCTCCTTGATTTGCTTGTCCCATTTTTTTTTTGGTGATGAGTGAACATTATGAAGCTCATCATCATTATTTTTCAACCTTTTTTCTTTGGTCCAAATATTCTCTTAAGCACTATGTTCAAACACCCTAATTCTTGTCCTCTTCTCTTTGGTTGAGTGATTAGGTTTTACCATACAAAAGAACTGGCAAAATTATAATTCTGTATTTTAAAACTTTACAATAAAATGGGAGACGGGAAGACAAAAAGATTCTGAACTGAATGGTTGCACATGTTCTTTAAATTTTATCTGCTTTTAATTTGTACATGAATTCAGGTCTTGATGCTATATGAGGTTGTGCCAAACATGGGATTGGTGCGGAGCAGCCAATAATTTTAATTTTCCTTTGTGTGTAGGATGAGGATTGAAATTTTTAAATTTATTTTTCTTTGTTTGCAGGATGATGACTGCAATTTTTACTTCGTCTGGAACACGAGAGCTGCGTGTCCACCCCATCAGTTTGTGGACTGTACTCTGATGCATAATGAACAGTTTTATGACCTGAGTCAACTCACGGACTTAATGAGCAACCACGTGGTGGTTAAAAATGGTCTCATGTTCTTGCTCAATGTGTGCCATTCAATTGTGTTTGGGAAAGATGCGTTCTGTCAGTACTCATCTGCCGCCTGTCTGTTCAACCTATCCAACCCAGACCCTACCAGCAGGTGCATACTTTTCATCTAGTATTATCACTGTGATTACATTTTAGGGATTGTGTTGGGCAAGGTATGTAGTTCAGTTGGCTGAAGAAAGAAATTAATGCAAATTTTTGTTATATCCAAATCTCGTGGAATGAAGGGAGCTTGGGTGACAAAGGCCCACGTGAGATAATATTAAATTTTCCGTTTCTGAGATTGAAATGACATCACATAATCTGTCAGAAGTTTGTACTGTTTCCATTGTGAGCAAAAGGTGTACTGAAATCAGTTCCAAACACAAACTCTTACAAGTTAACAGTTCTTTTGCATCAAAATTGTTGCAAGTAAAAATTAGATTGTACCTTACTGTCTACATAGTGCTCGTTATTTTCTGAGATGATGTCAGTATTCTTTATTTTCATTCACAGACCCACAAAATCGTGTCAT
>NW_019060150.1:17601-30140 GCF_000696155.1 Zootermopsis nevadensis | reverse complement strand
AAGAGCTGTAGTGTTTGAAGTTGCTAGCCTTTCAGGATCTGGGTTGAATCACCCTTTCTTACCAACTTGTATGCCACAGAATTATAAATGATGGCAAAGTACATGGGAGTATGTAAAAATGCTATGAAAACACTATTTATTTTCAAAAACAATTTTTTATTAACTATTCATTTAAAATGACAATACGATTTCACCTAGGCACTAGTATTTCTTCAACATGCAGGGTGATGCATTATAAAAAAATGTATGTAGTTCACACAGAACACATTGACAGGATGATGCAAGTTGAGAATCCCTGGACTCTCCGTTTCAATTTGGAGTTACACTCTTATTTCTGGAGTAATAGGTGACTTCCTCTGGAATCAGATGTAATTAATAGGATACCAGTATTGACATTTTTGTGTCCGACCGACATCAGTAGGCCACTCCCATCGTCACATGGGTATAAGTACTGTACGTCATTAGATTTGGCTCTCTCTTCTGTACTAAGTTGGAAGGATGTAAGGGATTTGTTTTCTGTGCAAAGGGATGCAGTAGAAGGTAGGAGGGTGGGTAAAATTAGCAGTGGAGTACAGATATCTTTCATGAATATTTTAATAGAAAAGAACAGGTTTGTCCATCAGCTACCATCATATTATTTACAGTGGCTACCATCACATTATTTACAAGTTAGGCAAATAAGCTGCATCAGGTACTGTGTCTTGAGCTTATCAGAATGTTCACATGGACTTCATGTGGCAACTGTCATTTGTCTGTGCCAGCAATGTCACGTGTCTCCATTGGTTACTGGTGCAGCCCTAAAGGGAATTGAGGACTGTGTCATTGGAGTATGGGTGAAGGTGGTGGTTGTGGCAGATGGAGGGATCGAAGGGTTGATAAGTTCCAGCTTATCATCCTTCACCTTTCTCCGGGGATTTAGTTCCATGCCTCTTTCACCCACTTTCTGAGGATGGGGCAGGGCATAGCGCAGTTTGTCCCAGAACCAAGGGTCACCCCACTTTACATATGTGTTCATGCTAAGGTAGGCTCGTAGTTCAGGATCCAGCTGCTCCATTGGACCGACGTCTCCATAGAGCAACACGATGACCCTGGCACGACCCTCGCTCAGGGCCTGGCTATGTGCCGTGCGGAATTCCATGCGACCCCACACGCTCTCCAAGAAGCTGGGTGAAAGCACTACTAGCGTCCTTCGTGAGTCTTCCACAGATCGTGCTATCTGGTTAGGAATCCACTCCCCTGCTATCCAGTCACGATAGTGCAGACACAATTTGAATTGTGTTGTGCCACCCTCCAGCCCTGGCACCAGGTGATTCACAACAAACTCCTCATCACGGTGCGAGTAACTGATGAAGGCATCATACAGTTTCTCTTTGTCAAGCTCTTCCTCCGTCACAAACCAGAGACACAGACCCCGTGCATACAGCCACACTTTGACTTCATTCTGGTAATAGTAGTACAGGGCCACCGAGATGCCTACTATGATGCCGGACAGGGCGATGATAATGCTCATTGTCACGATAGTAGTACTGGACACTGGGCAGATGTCACTGAAGGTGAGATTTGACAGAGAACGTCCTGAACCATCGCCACATGTTACGTTGGGAAGATAAGCAACCTGCAACAACAATTCATGTTTCAAACATGGGACATCAACATAAGACATCATGGCGTATACTTGTGTGCTCTATGTTGCTTGTTGTCCATACCTGAGTGAAGTGCTCCTGCAGGAAAGTGATTATGCCCCTTGCTTCACAGTCGCAGTGCCACGGATTAGCATGAAGTGTGATATGCTGCAGGCCAGTTTTGTTGCCAAATGCCTGCAGAATGGATGCATCAAGCTGTGTCAGGTTATTGTGATCTAATTCCAGCACCTGTAAAAAAAAGCAAAGAAAACTGAGATGATCATCTCACAGGCAGGGGTCATGTACAAGGCCACGTGGACATACGTGTTTACCTGCAAGTGAGGAGGAACCTGCTCTGCTACGAATGTTGAGATGTTGTTGTAAGAGAGATAGAGTTTTGTCACTCTGCTATAGCCTGGTGCAGTGTTCCAAGGAAACTTCACGATACCATTGCGTTTGAGCCACAGTTCGGTGTGGTTAAGTCTGAGTCGTCTGGGCCACAAGACACTTTTGTTGAGTTTGAGTGGGTCAGGCAAACTTGCTGGGGATTGTGACAATTTCAAACCCGAACAGTCCACAACCAAGGCAGAGTCTGCTGGACGCCCAGAACACGTGCAGGGGTTCGGACAGTCCCCGAGTTGCGGAAGTGGGCACTGTATCTTGACGGAACTGAGATGATTCACGGCGATACCACTCCACTCTGGTGGGGCAGCACAGGTGAGATTACCAGGGATGATTTCAAACATGCTGCGTGCCTCAGGTTCAAGTCTGTCTTCAAAATAGCGCAACAAGTCATACAACTTGCAGTCGCACATTAGGGGATTCCCCTCCAGCAAAATTTCTCTTTTTGGGAGATGCCGGTGAGGTACTTGTGCTGAGGCTACAAGCTCCAAGTTCTGCAGGTCAACCGAGGAAATGCTGTTGTAGGTGAGGTCCACAGTGATAGAGTTTGACAGGAACTGCATGTCTTCCAGCTGTAGCACAGTAGAGAAACATGTAAATTTTGTTGCCCTGACAAAGGCGACCAGTTCCTGGGCCATATACAAAGAAGAGAGAAAATGGCAATAAGCTACTGAGCAGAAGACACAACATGGAGCTACTCAGCAATTTAAGAATACTGTTTGAGTGGCACAGCTCGAGGATCATGTAATTACTTACTGTTAGGTTGGAAATGAGGTTGTGACTCAGATCCAGTGTTCGCAGGTTCAGCAAGGTGAGGACCCAGTCTGAGAAAACAGTCTTGATGGAATTATTGCTGACGAAGAGTTTCTCAAGCTGCACGCAGGCACTGAGCACAGACTGGACCTCTCCAATTTCAGTTTGTGGCCCACTTAAGGACAGGCGGTTGTGGGAAAGTGTAAGATCTTTAAGCCCAGGCACATGTGTGAATGCCCGTACCGCAATGTGTTGCAGCTTATTGTGCTCGAGATTCAGCCGTTCTAGTCTTCTTAGGTCCTTCAGCAGATCCCTGTGGAAACAGAAGAGAAAATTCTGACATGTCTTCCTCAACAACTTACCATAGTGAAATTGGCTTGTTCTAATGACTCACCCTGTAATGCTGGTGAGGTGGTTGTGATCCAGTTCCAGGGCCTCCAACTTGCCAAGTCCAAAGAATACACCGTCTGGTAGGGTTTGCAGCTGATTGTTACCTAGCTTCAGGTTTCTGAGACTGACTGTGTCCCGGAACAATTCTTCAGGTAGAGTTGTCAGTAAGTTTCCATGCAGGGAGATGTTGACTATTGCGAGTGATCCCCAGAAGATGTCACCGGGCACTTGTGTGATGCCGCACATGTTAAGGTATACTTCCAGCAGATTGGTGAGGTTGGCCAGCAGTCCGGGCGGGATGTGCTGAAGCTGCTGCCTGTTGTTGTATAGTCCTAACTTTGTCAGACTGCTGGTTGATGTGAACAAGTCATGAGGCAGGGAAGTGAAATTGTTGCCAGGCATGGTTATCTCTTTGAGCTTCGGCATCATGTGAAACAAGTCTGCAGATATTGAGGTCAGCTTGTTGGAGCTGAGGTCCAAGAACTCCAGACTTGACAAACCAGTAAAGACATCTTGTGTAAGGTTCTGCAGGTTATTTCCCCACAAGTTCAGCCTGGCGAGTCGGGACAGGTTACGGAATATTCCCACCTCGAGGCGCGTCATCTGATTGCCACCCAGTTCCAGTGTTTGAAGATTTGACAGGCTGTCAAACACATGCAGAGGGAGCTGAAGTGCATTGTCTTTCAAGTCCAGATACTGGAGTGCAGTCATCCCTTGGAACAATTCCTCGGGCAAAGATGTTATTCCATTGCTGTGGAGTATGAGAGTTTTGAGGTTTGTAAGCCCTTCCAAAAAGGATGATTCCAGTGGGTCGCTCAGATTGCCGTTTTGGAATACAAGTGATTCAACCCCAGAGGCACCAACAGATAGAAGCATTTGGTACAGAGACATATTAGGCAGGGGACAGAATGTGAAGGCTACAAGAGGGATGGAACCCACATTTAACCCAGACAGCAGTTCATAGTCCATCCATGTCATTGACAAACACTGCAAGTTCAACATGTTCTCAGGCACCAGTTTTGCATGGAGTAAAACTTTTTGTGGAACATGGGAGCACCATAGATCCAGGTCACCCTTCACATTTTTATCACAGCGGCATTTTCTTAAGACAGGGCATGAGTTGTCACTGCTGACTGTATTCACTGCCAGTACTGCTGCCAACATTAGCTGTCTCATGGTCACCAACATTCTGTTCCTGCAACAAGAAACAAGTACATCTGAGAACTGATTTACCCGGAGAAGCAGGATTTGGCACGTCGTACTTTCTTGTCGCACGCAATTCAAGACTTGCGCCACGATGCAAATCAACAGATTTTATATTGAACGCAGGATTTGGCACGTCGTACTTTCTTGTTGCACGCAATTCAAGACTTGCGCCATGATGTAAATCAACAGATTTTATATTGAACACTGCTTCTTATCTTCGGCATAGAATTCTCCCCTTAAACTGTTATACAAACAAGTTCCACAGAACTGAGGTTCAGATATTTGCTTTAAGATATCGGAATTGAGCAAACATTGTTTGACGACGTCAGCGCATTACTCAACTCCGAATTGGGCCACATTCAGAGACAAAAGAATAAATGATCTGTAACCCTGGTCCAAGTCTGAAGGCATGCATTTCGGTAGACGAACATATTTTTTTACAGTCTTTCACATTTTGAGGAGTTCGATAGTCATATGGGCCAGGGTAATCACATTAAGCACGATGGACTGAACATGTAGACCGGCTGAATTTCTTTGGTTGGGTGTGGGGGGGGGGCTTCCCCCCCACTCTTAGAGGCGTGTCTCGTTTCTGTAATAATCTGAAGAGGCGACGAAGTGGAAACTAAAATGTGACGCCTTCAACAGCCCGAAGCAATTCGATGTGCTAAAACTGCCGTGGCCTTTTGCGGTTTTTCGACAGTCGTCACTGCCACACGAGTTGATTTGAGTTTGGGAAGACACTCGGTGGCCTCGCAGCGGGATTTTCCTTCGAGTTGGGGGTAGTGAGCAGTTCTGTGCAGAACTTTGAACAAAGACGTTTTGAATGTGCTCGAACCCATCACCGTTGTACTTGAAGCAGCTCTCGATCACCGGATTTCAATTAAATTTAGACTTTACAGACGTTATTAATTGTTCGGACGTTGTTTCTATCCGGAGTACAGAATGAACTGCCAAGTCATAAACTCCATATTATAAGGCGTTACTCAAAAAGAAGTATAATTCGCGACGTTTCTGTAAAATCTACTTTCACCCCCACCCCACCCCAACAGGTGGTATGTCACTCACAACGAATCCGAATCGCGCTTACATTACGAACTTCGTATTTTGTAATGTTCTTTATTCCTCTGCAGCACACAGCTTTTCCTTGCACACACATTGCTACGTAACCAATTAATGATCGTCAGATGCTTACGACAGAACATACTGCGAAAACAAACTACCAAGAGATTTGTTTACATGATGTGGGAATAGCGAACGCGGCCTTGAAAGCAAATGTCTGTACAATATGAGCACTCTCTCTACTCCGGCAAGTATTCAAAAGCAACAGTGATGCCAAATGCGTGCGCACTATTGGCTTGGAAAGATCCGCGGGAGGCGAGGAAAGGCAACGCACCAGTGAAGCTAAAGCTCGTTCACATTAGTCAAGTTTGAATCCAAGTCGCATGACTTGAATATTTTATGCCCACATTTAAGCGAGTTCGCTGGACACAAGGAAACTCTAAAATGGCGTGTCAACATGAGAAAATGTGTGCTGGTGTCTCTCCTGTTGAGTGAAATATAAACTTTATTGGAAAAAGGAGAAGGAAGAGAGAAATGGATTAAGAAAAGGAACCTGTTTGGTGCATCTGGTGTGCCCACACTTGTGAAGAAGTTGACACAAGAAGATTGAGATTATAAATTACTGTCAAGTGTTATTCTTCCTGGCCCCTCGTTTGTGGGTGCGCCGTGGGTTTGGGAGAATCCAAATTCCGTTATTTCTTAACAAAGGGCTGTTTCGGTCAGCTGTGGTGGACACTGCTGTCACAGCCGAGTCGTGATACTAACGTACGTACAAACATTAGGTAGTTTTTAAGATGCCTCCTATTCAGATACTTCGAAATACTTTGATGCAGTGAAAATGTCTTGTAGTGGTGCTGTTATAGCTAAACTATAGTTCTATAAAAATCCGGAGTTGTTTTCTGCGTGTCTCGAGTATTGCGTACGTACGGCAGATGTTTTTGAAAAGACTAGTAGTTGCACACCAGCATGCTGCAGTGACGTTTCTGGAAAAGTTCTCCCACTACTTTCCCCTACATTCCCCTATCACGCCGACCAAAGGCAAGGGAGAATAACACGGACTATACCTGACTTTTCATATACCCCAAAATGTGCAAATGTTACTCCACATGCCATTCTTTGAACACTCACAACAATAATTTATGTTCACAAAGAACAAACTACAGCCTTTCAATAATACCAACGAAAAAAAAGCCGTTTTCGTACGTTCCAGTAAATGGTAAAGTCGTGTAGTTTTATTGTTATTCAAGTCAAACGAAGCCAAGTAAAAAGTTGAACTGTTTTGTCCTTCAATTTAATCTTGAAGCGGTATATCCAGTAGATCTTAAACTTTCTGGAAACAATTCACAAGAGTCAAGTCCTTTTCTTTCAAGCAACTTGACTGGTGTGAACGAGGCTTTAGCTCCGTTAACTCGTCACGTGCCATTTGAACAGCAAAAGGGCTCAGAGTCCAAAACGACTGCTCGTACAAAAGAACTCCGAAGTCCAGCTCTGGTAACCTTCGACAATCGTTTAAAATTTGTAGTGTGGTCGAGTTTCTTTTATCCGATCTACGTGTCTAGCCCACGGTAACGATACTAGGCATCAGTCCGTCGTGTGATTTTCTTCATTCCCGCATTTTGAACCCAAATATTTTTCCGTGCATAATTTATTTTGTTCTCACTGGGTTTCAGAAAATAATTTTAAAATTTAGTGTTATATATATAAGGACGGGAGGCTTACTTCATTGCGAATAACATTTCTGCGCTGTGGCTGGGAGGGACCTAAGGACTACGATGCTGGTACCTTATTAATTTACTGACTGCCCTGATGTTTAATGAGACACTAGGCATTTAGCAGAAATGACAGATGGACGAGAAAGTAGCATCTAGAAGGATGGGGGGGGGGGAAGTCTGAGAGGGAAAGGCCTGGCATTGGCGGCAGTCAGTTTGAGCACCACGCGACAAACCGGTTATTCTACGGAGTCACAGTCAAGTGCCTGGGGAAAGGGAAAGCCGAAACGAGGGTAAAAGTTGTGCCACTTTGAACACGAGCCACTCACCTCCCCGTTCATTTTCACGGGCGCATCCTAGTGATGACCGCGTTACTAAAGACTGCCCAGGTTAATTCAATCAATTCAGAAGAAATGTGCATTTTCTATGCTTCGTTAACATGGCCATTGAAGATGGTTTCTGAGGTACTTGCTAATGCAATCCATCAGGGGGATGAGGAAGGCAAGCAAATACCTCCGAAACGTCTGTAAACTTGTCAGACTACACGGCGCTACAGCCTAGAAGACGGCCATTTTCATACTCGCCGCTGTGAGAACTCAGCTCATAGTGCACGGAGCTAGCTTCTAGATATGCTGACACTCGGCTGGTAATTTAGTTTCATTCATAGGATAGCGTTGATCTCTTCGCGCAAGAGACCACTGTCAAACCCATTCAAAATAATATATATTGAAACAAAGGATGCTCAAGTGATCAGCCAGCCAGTGTCATCCCAACCGGAACATGCTATTGGACTGGCTCCCCCTCCCCAAAAACCGGGCTGCAGCCTTTTTCTTCCTAGAGGACCAGCTTTATAATTTTAATTTAATTGCTTACCAAAGTACCACGCCAAGTGGGTGGTCGTATGGGCTAGTGGAAGTATAACGCCACGCATTCTTAACTTCGATGAATGGTTAGCATCACGCCCCGGCCGTTTGACTCCGGTCCCGGTGGATAGAAGGCTGGGTGGGCCTTATATCCGGTCTGGACCCGTATCCTGTAATACACAGAACAAGAAACTCGAAAGGGAACTCCCACGATCTGAAGCAATTTGTTTTCACATTGAAATTGTAGTCCTAGTCCGAAAAATTATGAAAAAATACTTAGTAACTTTCTACAGGTTTTGTTTGCGTGTGAGGGAAGTGGTCAACCAAAATGTATCACACGTTTCGCATATCCCACGCGTTCTACATGCCCATCCCATACTTGATGAATTCGCCCTAATAATATTGTGTTATAAATTATGAAGCACTTCTTTGTGCAATATTCTGCAGCAAGTCGTTGCTTCCGGGGCCGAGTATGGAACCCAGATAAATCAGTTTGTCCAACCTATGGTCTAGACAACCTAGGTTCGATTCCCAACAAGGCAGGTTTCTTTTCTCTTTGCCACAACACCCCAAACTGGCTGTGGGGCTGACCTAGCGTCCTATCCAGTGGACATCTGGGTCCTGTTTCGATCGAAAATCTGCCGGAGCGTGAAGCTGACCACTCAGTTCAAATTAATGCCCAAGTTGAGGATGCACGGAGCTGCATATAAATTCCACATACGTCTGCATGGAGTTAGTTAAGCACCAGTAAAAACTAGCTATACCTTTTCGACTCTCCGCGCCCTGTTCTCGAACACTCTGGTGTTGACAGACTGTTTCACACACACGTGAATAACCAGTCTCATACAGGTTGGAATATTCAACCCACTTTCACCTTGGTACAGAGTACGAAGTGATCACAAGTACACCGTTCGCACATCCGACAAAACACAATGGCACACATTGTAGAGGAAAATTCATGCACTGCAAGACTTGACAATGATGCTACACTGGAAATGACGTCACCGGAGGTGGCAGAATACTCACTGTGCAAGACGCTGTTGTTTACTCGTGTGATGCGTCCCCAAAACTGAGGAACTGGTTGCACTGGCCCATTGGCTGGCTCTAGCGGCAACACTGTGCCAGACAGCGGATTAATACATCGCTTCGGGATATACGGAGAAGTAATGTCGCTAGGAATTCTGTGAAGGTACACTCCCGTTACATGTTAGGGCTAGGTTGTTTGTTTAATTACAAAGTCAACACGAAAGGGTTGCAACAGACCACGTCTTACGCGGTTGTACACATTTTTATGAACACAAGCTGCACCACATTATGATGAAATACACTGAGCACGAAGATAGAGCTCTAAGCATTCCAGGCCTCGGCATACCTTCACGCTCCGGCCGTTTTTCCTGTGTACCCATTGAGTAGGAAGAATCATCAGCTGTTCTATACGTGGGTAAAGAGAGAACTGAAGTCTACGTTCGTGTTGGTACTGTCTCTGAGTGCTGCTAATGAGCCTTAGGAGGGGGGGAAGTCCCTACTGCCCGATGGTGGGAGAAGTGAGGTTTAGTTAATCTATTTGTCAGTGTAAGGCGTAAATTGCACTGACCTTCGCATGACGTCACGTTTCGCTCTGTATTGGCGCTGATTTGAAACTGCGGGCCACGTTGTATAACTTGGTGTTAACATAACGTGTGTTTGAGACCCGTTACAAAATTGAAGGGAGCCTGTGGTGTTCTGAAATGAGAGAAGACGATGGGGTCTGGAGAAAACTACATAAGGACGAACTTAAAAATCTGTATTGTCAGGGTGATTAAGTCGAGAAGAATGAGATGGGCGGGGCACGTAACGCGCATGGATGGGACAAGGTGTGCACCAGGTATTGGTTGGCAAGCCTGAGGGGAAGAGACGTTTCTTTCTACAGTGCCATGCCCATTGTCTGAATCTTATGAATTTTTTTTTTCAGATTAAGAATTTTACCGTCTCAGAAGTATGTTAACACTTGTAAGACTTTGATCTTGCTGCACTACTTTCTTAATTACACCATTTTATTTACTCAGCCCTTAACCATGAAATTTCTTAAAGATCTGTTCTCCTCAAATGACTTAATAAGAGAATAAAATATAGCAAATGTGAAAACAGAAAGTTCTATTCTGTAATTCAAGTTGTTCTTATTTAAGGTTCACTTGGAGATGTTTCATGGAAGTAATTTTCTTCACTAAAATGAATAACTGATGAACCGTTCCCTAAAATAAACAAACATTAAATTCACTTAAGATTTCTGTCTTCTGGGTTGTTGCGCCGTGTAGTATGGTAGATGTTTACCAACGTTTCGGAGGTCATACTGCCTCCGTCATCAGGACGATTTTGCCTACATCATTGCCCCAATGATGCAGACAGAAAGTACCTCTGAAATGTTAGTAAACATCTACCAGAATACATGTTGCTACCACCCAGGTTAGTAAACATCTACCAGAATACATGTGATGTCTGCCTTTAAAGAGGTAATTTTTATTATTCATACATTAATGTATTTGTTACTGTTTTTCATACAATATTTTTGCACAAGAAAAGTAATTTATTCTTCTTTTTTAATGTACTTTATTTCTGTTGCAGGAGAACGACTGTGGGGTTGTGATTGAATGGCTGAATGCCAATGTCTGCGACGTGCTGGTCCCCTCAAGCGTTCACACAACGCTGCGCTCTGAGTCCACTTCAGGCAGTTCAGGTCAGTCTTGGCAGTTTTTGACAAAACAGTGTGCTGAAGAGATCAGCTGAGCCTAAGGGAGATAAATAAGGAGGAAGGCGGAGAAAGTTGGAGTGATCAGATAATGGAGGATGACACGCGTATGGCATTGCTTGAATGAATGAGAGACGCAAGAAATTACAAAATATTGGTTAAAATGCCCGAAGACCACTTGGGAGACTTAGTCACGGAGGATAATATTAAGATGGGTCTTAAGGAATAGGGTATGAGAGTATTTACTGGATTCATTCGGGTCAGAATACGGTCCCATGGTGAGATCTTGCGAACACGGTAAGGGACCCTCGGGTTCCGAAAAAATTGAGGAATTTCTTCCCGCTCTAAGTAGAGGATCGGATCGGATCGATGTTCAAATCGTGTATTTCTGTTTCAGTGGGTCTGGTGGTAGGCCTGATTATCCTGGCGGCTGTCCTGTGTTTGTTGGTGCTGCATTTCAGAAAGCCAGCCAATCGCAGCCAACTGAGGAGCTGGGTGTACTCGTTCCTCGGCATGAGGCGGCACAACGGACAGTTTCACTACTCTCTGGTGAGTACACATTTGCAGTTGGCAGCCTTGATTTTGGTCTTGCTGAAATGTGGCTATTATCTCTGCAACTTTCTGTGTCTGATGTCTCGTGGGACATCTGCTGTTCTTATTGGGACCTCCCTTCTGGTTCTTAGAACTGACGTCGTCTTGAAACGAGCGCGGAATCTGTTCTAGGACTGACAAATCTTATCTGTTGTTTGATATCTCGTCTTCTTTCTTTTGGGTGGTTCTTTTCTATTGTGATATGGTATATTCTTGCTGATATCTGTTGTTTTCTTGCTATCTTGTGTATCCTGTTCCTGTATGATTGTCACAGAACCCGTCGTGTTACGTGCTTACAGTTACTAACAGTGGGGCACAAAGTTTGAAATCTGCAATGTCTTGTGTATTTTTATTGCCAGATCTCCAGTCTCACCCAGCTCTTCTAGTAATAATATTTTTTGATTCTCATAATGTACTATATTTTAAAATATTTCTGATTATTTCTGACGCCTCTGATAATCTCTTCATACCTGTTGCTGCACCAGTTAAACGTACAACACCCTAGGACTGTGTCTCTGACTGATATGAGACCTTTAAATATCTTTTTTTTGTGTGTGTGTGTGACGGAATTTTGACTGTGAGAAGTTACGCCACTGACTCTTCTAGTCCCAGTGAGTTCTACCAGGTTTCATCCACTTATTTTAATATTATCCCATCCTATCCTATGAGTGTGTGACGGAATTTTGACTGTGAGAAATTACGCCACTGACTCTCCTAGTCCCAGTGAGTTCAACTAGGTTTCATACACTTATTTTAATATTATCCCATCACCTCGTGTGCATTCTTATCAAGTTTGTTTTGTGTGCAAGTAGCAAAAATGTCTATTCCAACCAGGTTTTCCTCAGTCTGTCCAGATGTCGAGACATGCTATGCTCCCCTCCATACAAATACTTACCCGCTGACCGTTCGTGCTACGTAAGCTCTGCATTTAAGAAAGTGTCGTCTTTAAGTAATTCAAAAATCATTATTACTCGTAGTTGGCTTCTAACCAAGAGGTTTTTTCTTGAAACACTCTGTATGCCCTTGCTCTGCATGGAACCTCTCATCTAGCGTATTATAAGCCCTATGATTATGCAGTGTGGTCGAAAAGTCACTATGCAGTTTCATTTATGTAGTGGCAACACTGGCACTGGCAATGGCAATATCAGCAGTTTGTGGTTAACTGCACGGTGCCTTTTTCGAATGCCCTGTGATAGGTTCATTTTTCATGTGGCTATGC
>NW_019060149.1:135555-152169 GCF_000696155.1 Zootermopsis nevadensis | reverse complement strand
ATGGATCTATTTAATTGTTAGTTATAAATGTTTGATAAACTGACTAGTATCAAGTAACACGACATGATTTAATATCTTTGTGAATTCTGATGTTTTGGTTCATGATGCCTAATAGCCTTGTATGTTCTTCTGACACAGTGTCATAACCAAGAATGTCACAATCCAATTTTACACCAACATGACAACTTCAGAGTCAATTAATATTTTATTGACTTCACATAAATATTCTCATGAAAGAACGTGTTTCTTTTACAGGGTCATGATACAACATATGCAGCACTTTCATGGGCCATCCAGCTACTGGGTGAACACACTGACGTGCAGGTACTGACAATTAATTTAGAGACATGCAGTGCACAGTCTTCATTACTCCCACACTCATGGCTCCACTAACCTGTTTGAGCTTTAATTGGGTACAGTGGTATAAACCAAAATAGAGTTAATTATAGTATATACATGAATAGTTTATGCAGTAACTTTGATGTTTAAGTAAAACGACAAAATTTGCTTAGTTTTAATAAAGCTCATTGAACATGCTTGTAGAATGTAATCTGCACGTACAAATATCCAGGAAGAAATTTCTAAAGATTTGTGGCAACATGAGTTTGGATAGTGCCAACGCAGACTTAAGAAACTTCACAACTATGTTGCCTCCTTACTGAGAAATGGTCATTGTCCAAAGGAAATATATATTCATAAGGCAGAGAGGAAGAGGAAGGGGGACAGAAAGGTAGAAAAGGAATAGGAAGTAAAGAGGAAAAGTGAAGTTATAAAATGCAAGAATTATTTTCAGACTGCAGATTAATGAAATGCAGAATAGTTCTGCATATCATCTTAATGTTAGACATGTATACACTTTTCTCTACATTGTTAAAACAGACTTTAATGGAACAGTTAAGTCGCTTATTTATTATGATTGTATTTCTCTTTTCTTCCTTCATGACTTTGATTAATTCTTATTCACATATTCACAAGTTCTGAATTTTTATTTCTGATACAAAACTGATTTCATAACATATTATAGCATAACACGAGACATTCAATAAGAGTAATGTAGGCCTCTGTGAAGAAAATGGATGCTTCCTGCTGTATAATTACTTTCCCTATTATTTCTTTGTGCACGCTGACTTGTATGAAGCAAATTATTTCACATGTGGGTATTTTAGGAGAAAGTCTATGAAGAGATGGTGCAGATATTTGACGGATCTAATCGATCCCCCACAAAACAAGACCTTCTGGAAATGAAGTACTTGGAGAGGGTCATTAAGGAAACCCTCAGACTGTACCCCAGTGGACCAACTGTTGGAAGGAAGACCAGAAAAGACATACAGATAGGCGAGTATAAGATGCCTAGTTCTTTACCTCACATGATGCATTATTCTTAAGTTTTTAATAAATCCCTGGAGAAGAAGTAAATAATAATTATTTTAGTGCTTAAAACAGGCACGTCTGACATTGAATTAGACTCTCATGTTGTCAGAATAGGTTCTTACGAGACTTGTTTCTTTTTTTAAACTGATAAAAGAAAAAAATAATGACAATGATTAGGCCCATTTTTCTCTGTGGCTGGCTAAGCATTAAATAAGATTCGAAGACAACATAAGGACAAAACCTAGAAAAACTTAACCTAGAGTATTTCTATTAGAGCATTCAAAAAGCAAAGGCAAAAGAACATGTGGAAATTATGTGTACTTAAAGTCTCGTTTAGGTGTAAGTGTAAACTTCAAAAGAGTTACAATGAAATTTGTGCCCACTGTTAGTGACCTGTCACTCATGCAACTGATATGTTATTGTGGTTACAGAATACATTAATAAACTTTTTTTTAAATTCTTTATAGGCTAACTTATTTAACAACATAGTTTATATTATGTTTTGCTTTGATGCAAATACCACCTGTAAAATAAAACAAAATAAGTTGCCCTGTAACATCAGCAGGTGAAATAAGACATATGTTTTATACTCTATCAATATTTTACAGGAGAATACACAATACCAGCAGGGGCTAGCATTTGGATCGAGATATATTTTATCCACCGCAACCCTAAATACTATCCACATCCAGAGGAATTCAATCCCGATAACTTCCTGCCAGAGAGAGTACGTGACCGACATCCTTACGCATACCTTCCTTTCAGCGCTGGACCAAGAAACTGCTTGGGTACGTTACATAGATATCTGCCAGTTTTAGGATATTATCTATCGAGCTTAAAATGTAAAATTGTACAAATAATCTTATTATTTTTGTGGGGCCTGCTGAGGTTTGGATAAGTAAGTTTTAGACCTAGTTAAATTAGAATACTTAACTCTAGAGCTACGCATATGAAATGTTGGAAGCTTACGTGCAAGGTCTGTATTTAACATTTTTATGTATTAGCAGTTAATAAATGTGGATACATATTGAATATTGGGAGATTTAATCAAATTGAATCATTACAGTGTGTATTTTTTAAAGTCTGTACTAGCCTTGCCATGCAGACTGAAGTACTTGAAGGAAAATGAGGCATCATACTTTCTTCACAGAACTTCTTCTAAGGACCTATTTATTTTTCTCAAAATAAGCAAGTGTAATAAGTGTTGTATTGATGGAAAGTGAGAGTCATTACTCTTTATATGCTCGTTTGCTAACATGTGTTCATTGAGTACAGAATTGATTGTGTCTGTCCATGTTACACCATGTTTCAGGCTGCATATCCTGTCAGTTGATCACCCCAATGGCATTTGATTGGGAATTATTTTGGTCTAAATTTGTTGAACTGTGTACATTTTTCTTTAAAGGTCAGAGATATGCCATTATGGAATTGAAGGCAGTGCTGTCTTCTATTGTACGTAATTTCAAAATCAGAAGTCTTAAGGAGACAAAAGACTTAAATCCGTTGATGGGATTGACCATAACACCACATGGAGGTGTTAATATTGAGCTTACATTGAGGGATAACAACAAGGAAAATAAGTTCACTGAAAACTAAAACTTAAATTTTTGGAAATGTATGTGAAGCTGCAAAGGAAAATAAACTAAACATATTTTACTTCACTTTGTAAGCCATGGTTAATGTACTTACATAAAAATGGCCTATGTATATTTGTATATGGGTCTTTATGTGTATCATTGTGGTCATTGTATGAAGTGTCTGTGCTGCATTCAACTCTTGTGCCTTACATTATGTAACTTCTATGAACAAAAACAAAATATGTAAAGTGTCTGGGAAATCTGAAAATGAATTATTGCCCATTGCATAATTCCTGGGTCTTCTTGTATCTAAACAGCAGCAACCACAGTGATAGAAGAGTCAGTTAAATTCTGTTTGGAATAAGTAAAGTTGTACACTGTAGACCCTGGCAGACATTTTGAATAAAAATAAGATGTCATAAAATATAAAATTAATACTAGAATTTGTTTTTCCTTAAACACCTTGAAACCTTTATGGCTCTGCAATAGTTTAAAACAGAACCAATTTTATTTGTTGACGTAAATACGTCTATATGGAAGGGTCAGTGTCATTCCGCGAAGAAGCGACAGAAAAATGTGTAAATATGGACCGACAACAATGGTCAGCTTGCGTGCTGTTTACTCTAATTGTTACGTCATCTGTTTATTCCGCATTGTTTTATCACTTTACTGCCGCTGTGAATCGCTTGTAGAAGAAGTGCGTCGTGGACTAGGTAATTTTGTACTGGTAAAAACGTTTAACAATATCACAAGTACTTACCTTATATAAGAATTATTAAGTAATCTGTTGTTGGGTTAGTTAGTTGCGTCATACTAAGTACAAGATGGATGACATTGAAGCTTTGTCACATTTATGGAGGACACGTTTGGCTTAATGTTGATGTCAAATCCTCAATGTAGTACTACTAGATCAAAATGTTGTGTTTTGTGTTTGCACGATATGTTGATACTCTAAAATGTACAAATTTTATAATATATTTCAGCTACCACAGACCCAGCTTAAGCGTAACTAATTCAAGGTAGGCAGTACTGTCATACTTAAAGCGTGTATAAATATTTAGAATAAAGCCACTATATAAACTCCTTAAAATATAGCCGTATTTACATCAAATTCTCCGGAACCGTGGTTCCACTGTAACTTTTTAATTTTTTACTCAAAATTCACTCCTGTCCTCCATGTATGATAGAGTGGTTATGAAACATCCTCCATGTATGTGTATGAGTGTATATATAGAATATGCATAGCTGTGCAAATAATGTTTGTATGCATACATGAAAGTCTTTCTGGTATGGTTGGAAGAATAATTAACTCAGTTAACGTCTCTGTTCTGGTTTCCCAAGCACCCTGCTTGTAACGCTACTTTTCACCTTTGCGGAATATTAACAGGAGTTCTTCAATGTATAAAATATCAATAAGTTTGATAGTAATCTGTGACAGTGAAGTCGGTTAAGGCGTCACAATTTGACATCATACGCTTTCAATGATTACATTGATGTTTACGTAGGTTTTTGTTATCTTTGATCTGAACACACCCGAACGAAAGCGATGTAAATAACGATGTTCGCGAATTGTAAACATGGCCTACTATTAAGTTTAAAAAAAGAACATATACAAAGTTGTTAACGCTTGTAATTTGTGTATGTTAAAACATATTCATACATTGAAAAGGGTAAGTGGTTTCTGTTTCGTGTTATTTTCTGTGTATTTAATACTGAGGTATCGTCATACAGTGAAGAAGTTGAGCAACCGTTTTTATTTAGTTATTATAATTTTATACTCTTAGGTTACGTGTTTCTTCTAAGATTGGTGTATGAAATGAGTACATCATTGTTAGTTTAAGTTTTGTAATTATATGTATGATAAATTAGGTCAAGATAAAGCCATTGTGATAAGTGCAGTGTTGCCATTCGTGTAGTGAATACCGAGGTACGAAAATAAATCTCATAATTACCTAAACTTGTATCGAAATTAATACAAGATAAGAATAAAAGTAGGTGGTACATGAAATATGTTAACAAATTTATGTAAGATTACAAAATGTTGACCATTTTCCTGGAGTAAGTTGGATTTGTTCATTTGTCTATTAACCGGAAAAAAAGTTCAATTCAATGTCGGTATTTGAGCATTTGCAGAGTGCAACTGTTATGTTGGAGGCAGTAACTATGTGATCGTGTACTTCGCACATCTGCATGATACCGTATGTCAACATATTTGTCTTTAAATTTGTGGTGTTATACTTATTAGATGCAACAAATACACATCTAAGCAAATTAAACCAACCTCAGCATATCGTAATTTATCACTGCATTTGGATGTGATGGAAAAATATAAAAATGTGTTTGAGTATGAGTCTATTCTATTTTTGCAAGTACAGTTACAGGTATCTGTTGATAAACAGTGTAACTTCTTTAAAACTGTGTAGAGAAACTGATTACAAAATGTAAAGATATACCAAAACTTTCATTGAACAAGTACTTTAAGTCATCAATCTTATTTTAGGTTATATTAATTGGTTTTGATAAGTGTCAGCATATTAATTTGAACTATTTGATTATTTTTATAAAACCTTAATGGGAAAATGAGATGAGTTTTTGTCTCTTAGAAAGATAACTTATCTTCTTGTTTTATATTATACAAAAATATTGACTAAATAAATCAGTTAACACCCGCAAGTAATGTAAATGATGCACTTTTTATAGTATCTTACTACTGTGTTCCCATCCTAATAAAATAAGATGCTTCACACAGTAAGTGTCTTGCTTTAAGTTGTCTGTTTTTGTTGTTTTAGCATCTTTGAAAGTTTTTCAAAATGAGGAGTGATCATGTAAACAGTAGGATCTTGTTGAAGATTGAAGAACTTGTAAAACCATTGAACAAGTTGCCAAAAGCCTGGAATGATCATCTAGCAAAGGTAAAGTATTTGCTTATGACATGAGATTTAAATTATGTACCATACAACTGTAATGTTTCTTATGTTCTGTCAGTTCTTGGTGTATATTTATGAGGCACAGTCAATAAAGGGCTTCATGCTAATGTATACATGCTGGTGCTTAGTACTATTTTGTTTATTTGTGGTTTATTTAACAGTGCTGCCAGTAGCTCATTATAGCATCAAATAGTAGGATGATTATGAATGATGAATTGGAAAGGATATGGAAGGAAGTGACTGTTGCGTTATTTAAGGTTCTGTTCTGACATTTATTTGGTGAAATGAGGAAAATGATGAAAATCCTGAATCAAGATAGCAGGTCTGCAGACTGAGATTTGAACTCAGGGCTGTTGGAATACAACGCAGAAGTGCTAACCTCTTAGTTACAACAGCTAGTGGATCTTAATACTGAAACCTTTTCCAAGTGAAGAATTTGTAAGGCATGAAGAAGCACTGTATTTTAATGTTTGGGAATAAATGTAATAAATCAAAATATATTTTATGATTAAATTAAGAAAAGATTAAATCCAAAGAGTGCTTGCTGTGATTCATTTCAGAATTACTTGTCTTGCGCTCTCCTGTCTAAGAATATAAAGATTATAATACACAACGCTGTAATTTTACCTATTATTTTACATGGTATGAAACATATCTCATCTCATGGGAGTAGTGTGGATTGAGGGTGTTTTAAAACAAAGCATTGGGTTAATATTTTGACCAAAGTGACAGGAAGTAATGTAAGGCTCGGGAAAATTGCATGAGAAACTTCACAATCTTTACTTTATGCCAAATATTATTAGGGTGATAATGTCAAGGAAGATGATTTGTGTTGGGAATGTAGCATGTATGGGGATGTTATAAAATCTGAACTAATGAACTTGAATGGAAGAGAGCAATTGGCATAACTAGGCATGAATGGGAGGGCAATATTAAAAGAAATGGGTTTTGACTGATCTATAAGATGTAGTAATAGGCTCTTCTGAACCCAGTAATGATCTTTTGGGTTGATAGAAGAGAAGTTCCTTGCTAGATGAGCAGCTATTAGCATCTCTAAAGAACTCTTTTCCAGGGACTTAATTTAGTTAGAACTCGTTCTTAGGTTTTCATGTATCTAAGGTACAAGCCACATAGTGTTGAAGGGTTTAAAAATTTCACCAAACATAATTGCCATCTTCATGGTGAATGATGTCCTGTAGGTTGTAAACTGTACCTTGTCTCCCATTGCGACATTTATATAAGCATTTCATAACAAAACTCACACACCCCCGAACGACAGTTCATCCTGATTATGACGACTGCAATGTTTGCTGAAATGGAAAACTTTGAACATTACTCGTGGCTCATCCCTGAAAGCCAAAGTTTTACAATTTAGTTGGTTATCAACCTAATCATTTTAAGCCAATATCCAGTTGTATATCATATCATCACTTCTGCAATTCCCTGGGTTTCATCTATAAAACTTTTAATTTAGAACTATTTCACTTCACTTAGCCGATTCTCTTCTACCTGCAGGTGTCGAGGCTAGAACAACGTGCTGCCTTTTTATTCCCTCTCATAGGTATTATAATCAAAGTCCAAACTTTACAACAATTAGGATGGTGTTTTTCTGGGTTGTTGCACCATGGGAAGGTGCAAACTAGGTTAAGGTAGCCCAGGTCGGAGACCAGTAATGGAAATTTGTTATCACTATATCAAAATTTTGGTCCCATAAAATCAGGGAGGTGTTGATTAGCTGAATTCTTATGGAAGACTGTGCCATGGAGTGGGGTGGCCAATTAACTAGTTGCTTTAATTAGGTAATATCTGCTAGCTAATTTAATAATGTAATTTATTAAATTAAAGGAAAATGGTGTTCAGTCCAGGTTGGTTGCATTGAGGGGTGAGGTATTAATAAGATCAGTGTCTTCTGGAATGTAGCACTGTGTAGTATGGTGGATGTTGTCAGACTTTTATAGCAGCTTACTGCATTTATCATCAGGGTCTTGATTGAAGCACTAAGCACCTCTAAAATGGACAATATCTACCAGACTACACAAAGCTACATCCCAGAAGACACTGATCTTCATTCTTGTTGCTGCAAGAACCAAAAATGTCATCAAGTACTTATAACTTAAACAGGTTAGTGGTATAGGGATGTCAAAATATGGTGCACATTTACAGGTCATTTGTTCTGTGTTATACTTTTATGTGTCTACTGGTCTGTTTCAGCACCTGGATGAGTACATGGAGTGTATTGAGCAGCTGTCAAGAGATGAAAGTCTTGGTCTGACTGCCATTAATTTTGTTCAAGCAGGCCTTATGGTTGAGAACACCACCAAGGTATATGCTTTAAATGTGGACTATTTGTGGCAGTTCATGACACAAGTATTGGAGGTTTTAAGAATGAACAAGTAAGTGGAAGACAGTGTTACTGGTTATTTAATAGTAAGTAACACTACATTAAATGTAAGTGGGTTAGCACGTTACGAAATTTTAAACAAGAAAATAGTATACTCGTAAATCTGTGTTGTTATTACATCTTGGAGTATCGCTTTTTCAGATTTTAACTGAGGGAATAAATTCACTATTGATGCAGTGAACTTTCTATACAAAGTAAGATGTAAAAGACAGGTCAAAATTAGGAATTTAGAACTGCCACTGGGGTAGAAGGCACGAGAACAATACGGAAGAGTTATGTAAATAGTATTAGGGATTAAGGAATAGTCATGTAGAGTAGCATTAGTGAATAGTTGTAGTAAGCAGTAGTGCTAATAGTGCTTGTAAGGACTGTGGCCGTGAAAACCTGGTGTTAGGCGGCCACAGATCTCTGTATATAGTCTAAACCAAATATATTATATTATATTATATTAAGAGAACTAAGAATATCAGTGAAAGTCCACAGTAAAGATAGCCAGTTCTAAGATGTCATCACCATCACTTATGCAAGATGAATGTGTTCTTATTAATATTATTTCTTTAGTAGTTCAAATAACAATAATAAAAGGAGATCAGAAGCTTCTGTGGAAACACCAGAGAGTTCTGAAAAATATTCTAGAAGGAAGAAACGAGCTGTTTGTGAAGACTTTGAAGAGATTATTCCTAATGTCATTGGTAAGTCAGCATATTTGTGTTATGTCATAGCGTTATATTTATCATTTACTTACAGTTTATTTAATGATGCTTTTTCTGCAGCTGAGACTAGAGTGTTGAATGAGTTGCTGATAGTGAATAATGATTGGAAAGGATGTAGGAAGTGATTGTAGCCTAATTTAAGGTAATATCCTGGAAAACCATGAAAGGATTCTATTCTTTTATCTGTATGGCTCTGATTCTTATGAAGCCCAAGTTGAGGGTGGGATGAACATTCTGTAAACAGGTTTTGTATCTTGTGAACAGATCCTGATATGAAAACAGAAGAAAGAAATGAACCCATTAAACCACTGCCTCTCCAGCGACACATTATTGCGAAAACAGACTGGAAGAGGCAGAAACACAGTTATCATATTTATGATGTGGAGGGAGACACAGTAGTATCAACAGATTATAGGTATGTAGAACTGATGGTGAGCTATTCAAGTTCTGTTGCTCTGCATGAGCAATCTGAAGTTTGAATTATGACTTATTTGCAATTACAAATTTGACCATTTAACTTCATGATCTGGTCCTTTTTGAGAGATTGATAATGTTTTATTTCATTGAGAAATTACCTGTTTCAGGACTTTTGTTCACAAAGTTTTCTATAGTGCTATATTTTACCCATTGCCGTTTGTGCCTCTAAAATCTGTTTCTTTAAAACATATTTTATTTTTATATTCTTATGTGTATGTCTAAATCTTGCGGTTGGTCTCTTTCGTTTACGTTCACCAGGCAAGCATGTGCGTGCATTTCTTCCTTTCCCGATATGGGGGATACAGAAAATGTGCTGAGTTTTGATCACATAACGAAAAGGAAAATTACCGCTTACGAGACCAAGGTGCCCGATATGGGGGATACAGAAAATGTGCAGAGTTTTGATCACATAACGCAAAGGAAAATTACCACTTACGAGACCAAGGTGTCTATTGGAGGGCAATATTAAAATGGGTTTTAAATGAATAGAGTGTGAATTGGATTTATCTGGTTCAAGAAAATGTTCAGTGGAAACACAGTAATGGACCTTATGGTTCCATAAAAGGTGGAAAATTTCATGTCTAACCGATTGACTATCATCTTCTCAAAAGTACTGTGTCCCATGGAGTTGGTTTAATTTCACCCATCTTATCCTTCATTAATAGCATTGGAATATTAGGTGATGGTCATAGTTATGAAGGTTCTCATTTTGTCATTTTGTTATTACTTCCTTTCAAACATTTTTTTGAAATTAAAGTTGTCTGCCATGTTAAATTCAAACAAATATGTTGGATATGTATATCATTTTCAGTGTGATGTTGCAAACTTCAAGACAGGGGAAGTTACAGTTAAATATGCTGAAGGAAATCACCAGAGAATGCAGTGAGGGTAAGTTAGTTTACCACCTATATTTAACATTCTTTTTTGTTTTCAACTCTTAACACAATCAGGAAGTTTTAGTATGTTGCCCCTTTTGACTCTGCAAAACAAAATTGAGCCCAGTATTTTCAATCACATTTTAACCTTTTATCAGTAGCCAGCTGGACTGCATATGTCATGACATATGGCTTATAAAGGTTAATTAAATAATTAGCTTTGGGTTCAGAACTTTATTTTCAGGCTTTGGGCCAGAAGAGCACATTCTGCAAGTATGGAATTTATATAAAATTGTAAATTATGATCCATTAGGAGGATTTTTGCTGAGGATCAAGTGCTTTGAAGCACTTGAATAAGTTTCAGAGGAGCTGTGGCTTTTCATGCTATGAGCTAAGTGGAATTCTGTGGTCTGTTCAGAACTGAATGTTTAAAATAAAACTTAATTCTTTTTTCATACATTTATATTCATAACATTTCCTTTAGTTTTTCTGTTGAGTGACTTTGTTACAGAAGAACACATTCGGCCGGAGAATTTTGGTGAACTGATTCATGTCTTGGAGTTGCTGGTACAGGAGCTTAGCCAAAGTGATGCAGGTTGTAGTACAAATGAAGATGAAGATAATGATTTAGCTGAGGAGACAGAGTTGACACCTGATGGGATCTTCAATCTACCCTCACTAGAAGCCCCAACTGAACATGATTCTGTTGAACCACCAGAACATCCAACACTCTCATCTTTGCCAGTAACTCCACCCCCTTCTCCAGAACCAATAAAGAGATCAGCATCTGACTTAGAGACACCCGAAGGAATCAAAAGATCAATATCAGATGCTGAGTCAGAGAAAGAAGTGTGTGCTGCTGGGCTGTCTGCAAGAAGGTAATGTTGCATTTTATATCTTTTGATATTTGAAAGTGATATGATGGCTTGCATGCGTATGTGGTTGTGTTATGTTTGTTGTGGGGGGGCTCCTAAATAGCTTTTAAAGGAACTGAGCAGAATTTATAAAAAAATTTAAGAGGATCGTGAAATCCTGCTATTATTTCTCTTAGCACCTCTTGTTAGCATAACTTTGTGAACAGTCTTGCTGGTAGGCCACCTTACAGGTATGTTTTAATGCACCATCCTTATGTTCATGTAACTTTGTTTTTTCTAACCCCCAGACTCATGGTCAGAACTTCACATAGTCTGGCTGTAGTTTTTAGTATTATTGTTACAATTATTACTTTTTGCAACTTTTCCTGTCATGTTAATCTACACGTACAGGTGAATATTACACTGTGTTGTAGCACAGTTATTTTAACTTAAATAGTGAGTAAGTGAAAATAGCTGATGTGCCTTGAAACACGTGAACTAACTTTACATTAACACTGCTTAGAGTTGTTTGCCACTGGGATGTTGGCATTTATAGCAGGCAGTTAAGAAGGTGCCATGATGGGGTGTCCTCCAGTGATGTTTTATTTATACAAAGTTTCAGGGAAATCAGGTATACATCACCATTGCCTTTTATATTTGATATGCACATGCTGTTGGTATTTGTCTCTATTTCTATATTCAGGTGATTGTATTCATTGTATTGTCGTTTTTTTATTTTTGTTTCTGGTATTTGTGAGAACAGGCAGTTGTTAGATCAAGAAGTCTTGGAATACTAAACTTCTCTGCTAATCGCCAGGCCATCAAGACATCATGTATTCCTTAGACAGCAGACAGTGGTTAATAGAAAATGAACGGTGTGTTGTAATATCTGTCATTTTTATAAAATTCAGACTGAACATTGTGGTCAAGTGGTTAGCACTCCCGCCTTGTATTTAGGAGGTCTCAGTTTACTGTCGTCCTCTGAATCAATGCTGTTTAGTCAGAGACACTGTGTCATTAAATAAACTATAAATAAATTGTCATAAACCTTAGAGAGGTATTCTTACATGTGTAATATGTGATGATCTCTGGGAATGTTTTAGACAAGGTAAGAGGGAACATCTTGTGACAGTCCCGTGTGACCCATGGGAGCCTGAACGGGGTACACGAGAGAGGCCACTGAAGAGGAAACAGGCTTTCAAGCTGCCCTGTGACATCAGGTTGCTCAAACCAGACGAGGTAAGAATCAGCTGATAGGAAATACTTCCTCGCATTGTCCAATGAAGCAGTGCACTGTAGTCACTGAACACTGATTCTTTGCAGAAGAAACGTAAGTCTGGACATGAAGAGAAAGTGAAATTGATGGTGGAGTACAATGGAACTAAAATGCTGTGCACGTATGTGATCCATTCGTGTTTTCCATTATATCCAGACTTCAAGCAGTTTTGTCTTCAGGAAATAAAACAAAAGACTTTGCTCTTACAGAATCAACCAAAACTCTATAGTGTCAGAGGTGAGTTAGTAACCCATCAAATCAGAGTTCTGTGTAGCACATTAGTTCAGTCTGTCTGTTTGCGGGCTCATTAGCATATTAGTTTGTGGTGACAGAAGTTACACTGTTCTGCCTTTTCCAGAAACAAATTGGTGGTGCCATCATAAAGATCAAACTGGTTGGAACAACTGTTTTGTGTCTAACTTGTATTTCAGAGATACTTAGTTAAAATCTTGGTTAAAGCATCAATTATCTCAACTGAGAAATTTGTGGAGGAAAAGTTGCCTTATTTTTAGTAGTGAGATTTCAAGACTGTTTCAGTTTCATATATCTGTAATCCCTCTTCCTGCAGTTGAGTTTGTTAATGTCTGTTCACCCATTCTTTGACCATCATATGCTTTATGCCTTTTAATTTTTAATCCAAATAATAAGTAAGCCCTTCTGTCATCTTCAGTTTCTTCATATTGTTCTGATTTACATTACTGCAGCCTGTTCTCTAATTACCTCATTCTGATTCAAGTAACTAGTGATTATTATTCTGTGTAATTGTTCTTTAACGTTAGCATATATTTTATCCAGTTTAGCTTGTGTTATTAAAATCAGTATATTTTTCTTTCATTAGCTCTGGAAGAGCTTCATCATCATCTGTCAAAGGAGTGTGATGAAGGTATGGTCAGTTTTGTTTCTTGAATAGTTCAACATTCCTCTTTCTGGTTATTTGTTTTAACACTTTCCCTGTCAGTTAACCAGTTTAGCTGATGAGGCATGTTCATATCTCTTCTCATCTGAATAAGTTTATACTTAACGTAACTTTTCTTAACACATATGTAAATACACAGTGTAGCTGGCATTTAATATCATGCACATCAATTATTCACATTTTCAAAATAAAATTGATGTCTCAGGAACTATTGCACTAAAATGATTGAAATGAAAGTATTTGATTTTGATCCTTATTGTCTGGTAATAGGGGCACAGTAATTTCTGTTGTTGTTTAATGTTTCAGATTTTTTTGGTTTTGAAGATTATGAGCCTGAATTTGGGGAAGAAGAAGGTAATAAATAATATACTAAAGTTGTCATACATTGACTCTTGCTCATACAGAGTACAAAAAAGATATAAGATGCAAGTCAAGTAAGGCAGGGGGAGGAGAACTGTAATTGTTAGAAAGGTTTTGTATAGTAGATAATAGAAGTAGGTGTATAAGAGGCATGGACCTGCAGAAACTCCTATGTTAAGTGGATGCTATCTTTTGTTTAGGAAATCGGGACTTAGTAAATATTATTACTGTTATTACTCTTACATTGTCCGTAACCACTAACAAGAATATGTCGTGTCTCAGCTCAGAAGACCATTTGACTCGAGGCATATTTTTTGCTCAGGTACAGAAATAATTGTTATTTTTTGGTGTGTATCCAAAAGTTTTTGTGTCTGTCATAAACACTTCCACCATATACAAATTTCTGAAGATTGCAGTTGTGTGTTTTCTGTGAATGTAGGGCTCTCAGTTGTGCGTTGTGATAGAAATATGCTGCCATTGTTCAAGAATTGTTATTCAAGACTGAAAGTTGTGACCACTTGAAATATCAATTTAATTTGAGATTTTATAGCAGTAAATAATAAATTTTTATAACTAGACATGTTGATTGATGTGTTGAGTAATTATGGACATTTGCACGTGTTTCATATGGAACTCTCCATGGGCCAGGTGTCATGCAGTCTGATTAACAAATGATTTGCTAATAAAATGTGATTATGTCTTGTTTTTATCTTAGGGTTTCGTGGTTTTCCTGAGGAAGAAGAACCAGAAGACGATGAGAATAATGAAAATTATGCCACAGATCCAGACAGCACTGCCACCCAATTCTTGGTGAACGAGTCTCATGAGAATGCAGCACATCCTCCTTCTAGTAAAGACATTCTGTTTGAAAATAATGTGTTTGGTCAGACAGACAGCAGTGAAGATATCAACCTTGTGAGTAGTTCTGAGCAAGTAGTATTTTTGTTACTTGGTACAGATTGTAATTATTTCTGGTGGTACTTTATTGTGGTAGCTTTATTTGATTTCAGCTGCTAATCCAGGTTGTTGTTGGGGGGTCCCCCCCCCTCCACATCTTCTGGATGCCAGTATAAGGCTTTCCGGTCAGATTCTCAGATAACATCTTGCAATAGGCTATAGCCACTTTTTTCCTACCTTCATGATTCATAATAATCATGCCATTTGATGCTGTATAATACATGTAGTTGATGGAACAATATGAAATAGACAGAGCACTATACTGAAGATCGATGAAGAGGGCAAACAGTTTGTATGTGTATATTGTGATTTTCATGGATCACTTAATTTTACCATCATGGCACTTCATTGTTAATTTCACCATTTTTAGATATCTGTCTAATTTTGAGATATTTATCTCTAAATCATATTTTATTATGTTATAGTTTCAGGAGCAGATGGAAGCAGACATTGCCAGACGGGTGGCTGAGTGGGAAAAGTATATTCGCCCCAAGTTGAAAGTTGCGCATGACAGAGGTCACTTTGACATCCATAGTGTCGGAACAGAAATACTGAGTTCATTTCCACAAAGTTCTGCAAAAGTTACATTGCGGTTTGAACAATTTGCAGCAGACAAACCAAGAGAAGACATCCCACGTTATTTCTTAGCAGCTCTCCAGCTTGTGAGTATGCAGCAGATATGGGCTTTATTAAGAATACTCAGCTGTATAGTGCAGACAGTTTCCAAAATTGTCTATTTCTAATTAACCCTTGTAACAGACCTGTCTTGTGTTACAGGCTATACAGAAATTATGAAGCTGTTGTGTAAAAATTGAATAATACAGCAGGGACATCTGTGCCCTAGAAAACAGGCAGAGAGTGTTCATAGTGAAAGATTTTTCATGATTGCGCCACCTCTTAATGTATTTGTCTTAAATGCTATTGAAATCAATCCTGTAGGCATAAACCATCATAACAAAACCTGACTGTGGCTCAAGTCACTCTACTAACAGTAAAGAGTTTAAGCAATCCAAGGTACTTATATAAAATTAATATTTTAATGCTAAATATTAACCTGTGTCTTTCCTTCAGATGATTGTTGCTGTCAAGTGACGGCATTCATCCTTTGTAGGTCCTGATTTTAGATCTTGGCTTAGAGACCAGCTGTCCTGGCTGATGTTTTTTTTATGTTTTTTCCCAGTCTGTCCAGTTTGAGATTCTGACAGCACCAATAAATAAATCATAATTCAAAATAAAATGATCTTTGCTTCAAAACTGTTGGTAAAGGAACTTGGCTGAAATTAGGTGTGTGGTCTTTCTCAAGCTACCAGTTTGATGTAGCAGTTGAGTTGTCTGAATACAAAAGCTTGAACTCATAACACTGCTTTTATTTGTCCAGGCAAACACATCTAACATTGAAATCTCACAATCAACACCTGGACACCTGTCCATGGACTGCATGGAAATGACATTACTTTCACCTGTAAGACACCATGAGGCCCTTGAAGATTATAAAGCCCCATCACAGGGGTGAGTATATCTCCTTTAAGTTAGATCATGACAGATTAAAATATTTTCATTACAAAATATATTCTTGGCGTCTGTGCAAAGTAGAAACATGCATATGCTGAACATTAAGGGGTATTCTTTTTTATGTTCATTATCATTATCCTTGTTCTTCCCATTATCAGGTTTAATTAACCTGTTTGTGTTATAAAAATGAGAATCTTCCTTTAAGCAACAGGTTCATTGAAAACAGCGGATAGATAACATATGTTTATTTCTGAGATATTCTGCCACCTGAATGTGGACTGACATAATTCAAACTCTGTACAGAGGATGGGAGTCACTCGTAAATTAATTTAGGAAATATAAAGGGAAGAGGTAAGGGTAAAGTTGTCATCGTTATTTTTTTAATGCCATGCCGTGAC
>NW_019060149.1:109617-135530 GCF_000696155.1 Zootermopsis nevadensis | reverse complement strand
GTTCCAGTCATTCTTGGCCTCAGCACTATATAGAAGTAAGTGGTCAGCATCATGCCCCATCCACTTTACTCCCAGGGAATGAGACCCTGGTACCCATTGAATAGGAGGCTGGTTGGGCCCTGGCACCAGTTTGGACATGGTAGCTAAAAAAATGACTTTTTTGCTCCTAGAAATTGAATCCTGGTTGTCTAGCCCATAGCATAATCACTCTACTGGCAGCTACTTTAGCTCTGAGTTTAGGAAAGTCTCGTGTACACTCTGTTTTTCATAGAAACAATAATATCTTCAGTCATGTTTTGAATTTTAAACCATGGGTTGTTGTTCACCAGTATAACTTATATGAAGCCATCTGGAGTTATGAGGTTCCTCGACTGAATGGCATAGATGCTGACACTAACTACAATAAAATGTAATCACTACTTCCAGATGTGGACTTTTGTGGTGATGATGCTTTCTACTTTATACTGGTGTAATTTTTGAATGGAGGAGTGCCTGTTGACCACCCAGTGTCCAAATAATTTGAACTGGTTTGTAGTAATTATTATTGTTGTTTGTTTGCAGTGATAGACGTAAGCGTTTCATCAGTCGAGCTGGAGTATGTGACAGTGACAGTGATGGGGACAGTATAGCCAGTAGCAGTACATGTAGACACAAGCGCAACAAGAGATGAAATGTGAAAAGTACCAAATATTCTGTTTCACTCAGGGCTCAGGTATAAGCCACGTTAAATTATTTTTTCAACAAACTTATAAGATGTGGCTATGGAACACATGTGATGTGCAGTTGAACTGTGTAGAATATGACAAGTGTCTGGTCCTGCAAGCAAGCAAGATGGAAGAATAGACATTAGTATATGATAGCTGGGACAGACATTTAATCACTGTGCAATATCGTATTGGAGTCCCTTTCCAAACTCGCTCATTTTGAAGGCTCTTCAGAGGGAATGGTTATATGTGGTTCATGTGATTTTAGGGTTTTTATTTAACCCAGATGGGTAGAATATTTTATGATAAATTTTATACACGCAGAATTGTGATTTCTCTATGTACCATATTTTAAATGTTTCTACTTTGTATTTCTTTTGTATGTGTATCCTTTTTCACCACATGTAATTTCCTTTTGTTTTCTTACTTAATTTTCAGCAGAGTTTGTATGTTCAGATAAAGAGACTACACAGTCTCCAGTCTTCTGAAGAGCATATTACCATTTGGTGCATAGTTGCTGAATGGAAGAGGAAAGAGGAGTGTATTGCATGAGCTGGGCAAGTAACAAGTTAGGAACACTGTACATAGCATAACAGTTCTGTTGTGTTCATCAGTATTTCTTTCACCTTTACAAATGGTGTCAGTGACATGATTTGGGATTTTCCGATGTGGTTGACTCTTGGATGCCTAACTGGGTGATTATGTAGGTATTGGGTATTCCCCCCATGTGATTTCATGGGGACTTGTATGGCTGAGAATTCCCTGCCCAGTCACTTCCATATACAGAAATGTATGTCATTTCTTGTGTAAGAGCCTATTACTTTCCAATTTTAACAAAATTTGAGTAAAATTCCCCAAAATAAAATTTTATGAATGTGGCAAATCTCCAGTTTTTTTAGCGTAATTAATAGTAGCTGTGCAATGTGATGTACTCTGATACCCAGAACTCAAACACGTTTCAAAACTCTGTAACAAATTCTATGAGGTATCATGTTTACCTTCTTTTGTTTTAAGAATGCTCATAATATCCCTGGTATTAGTTTGTAATACAGTGAAACCTCTATCCATCGTTCCCGGAACTATTGTTTTCCCGGATGCATCGTCCGTTTTGTTCGGTCCCGAATACATCCCATATAAAATAATGTTACATTTTCCCGCTTCTATCGTTCCTCGAACTATCGTTTTATCGCATCGATCCTTAAAAAATCTTAGTCCCAGCACACAATTTTCCCGCAATGATCGTTTCTGAGAAATTGTAACGAAATTTACGTGATATTTTTAGAATTTAATTCCGAAAGACGCACAATGTTTTTGGAATACACAGTAGCGGTAACCTGTTATGTCGCCCAACCAGCACATTCTTTTGGAATGAGGGTCAGCGGTGCAGGGGTGATAGTTGGAGTGAATGGCGGTGCTCATTGTCAGAAATTTTACGATTTTAATTAGGGTGCACTCATATTTCGTTCCAGCGATGCCAAATGGCATGTGCACTGTGAATTTCTTCACAAATGCTTTTATTACAAGTACAAAGGAAAGGCTGGCGGCACTTTTCATTCTTCTGGTTCATCTCGTTTCCAGTGGTTCAGTGGTTCTTTTATGCGCTTAATATTAGTGAACGTGACGAGGAAAACATTTTGAACGTGGAAAGTGCTCTGTTTGGTCTAAAACGTAAAGTTTCGACAAACCAGTTGTCCACTAAAGACTTTTTTGGTAAAAAGAAGTAACTTTGAAAGAGAAACATTGTTTTTTTTAAATTTTTTAATGCTTTCCCGCATTCATCATTTTTATTTCCCACCCCCGCCGAAAACGATGCATCGAGGTTTCGCTGTATCTGCATAGTGGGTGAATTATGTCTGTAAACTTCCCATGTCAGCTTTCCCCATAGATAAGAACACATTCAAATCTGGTGAACATGACGCCCATGCATAACTTCGGCTTTCGGGTGAGAGCCGCTTTATATAGTTGGTGTTAACCAACGTTTTGGCAGATATTGCGGTTGCCATTTTCAAAATGGATGAGTTTGGGTCATTTCAGAGTACTTTATAGAGCAGGCAGTGGGTGCAAGATGAATTCGCTGGTGTTGATTGGTAGAGTTGGGGAACTGGCTGCTATCCAGTGGGAGAGGAGCATATGGTTGAAGAAGGGAAGTGATGAGGTTCTGGTGAACATGTTGGAAAGGATTAAGTAGAAGGGAATGGCAGCTATTCATTGACCACGTTGTTGGGGGAGGTGGAGGTGGACCTGCCTTTTTGAGGGCCTAGTGGGGTCGGCCATTTGGGTGTAAACAGGTGAAGTCTGGCTTTGCTTAGGCTGTAGCCATATTCATGGTTGAAGTTGTCTGGAAGTTTGGATATCTAATGCCTTCCTCATGCAGGTATAGTAGCTGCTGATGTTGGAAATGACTTCTATTTTATTAAAGTCAGTGCTGTCTTGTGGCTATAGAAAAGTCAGGCGCCACTGTATAGTTGGTTCTCCATTCTTCCCCTACAATCGTGCTAAGTAGTCACAAGCTGTGAAAGGCTAGAACATAAGTGATTTTTTATTGCACTATTACTTCTGAGGGAAGCTCTTGAAGGAGAAACCAAACCACAAATGGTTTAATGATTTTCATTGGATTGTTTCTTCTTGCCACATTTCTTCCTCTTTCTGTCACTCCAGTTTTATTCCTTCCTTTTAATGTGCTGTGGGGGGTTCACAGCAGGAGCGTTAAGTGTCGCTGTCCCGATTGAACCCATGTACTGATGGGTTGTGAATCCTGCTAACCACCAATGCATATCATGCTGAATGGTGTGTACTGGACACAAAAAAAAAGTGCTGTGCACCTGTCTGCCCATGCATTGATTCAGTTATGAACATCAAAATTGTAGACATTTATTGATCATTGTCATGAAATGTACAGATAGGTTGTGAATCCTGCTAACCACCAATGCATATCATGCTGAATGGTGTGTACTGGACACAAAAAAAAAGTGCTGTGCACCTGTCTGCCCATGCATTGATTCAGTTATGAACATCAAAATTGTAGACATTTATTGATCATTGTCATGAAATGTACAGATAGTATGCCATTGGTTTTGTGCTTTTTTTTTCTTCCTGTTGTATGGAAGCTAAACAAATCTAAGGTGGAAACCGTACTAGCTCAGTTCAGTGCATGTGATAACATTTTGTTAGAATAATTTTTATGAAAATAAAAAGTATCATCATTGTGACAGCATGAAATATTTTGCTGTGATACATTATTGTCACATGACAGGTGATGTGTTATGAAAGCAAGAAACCTGTAGTCTCATTTTTCATAATTCCAAGTGTCTTGTTGATGTAACTGAAAATATTTGAAAATAATTTGAAGAAGCAGAAATATTAGAATAGCAAGATTTAGAATATCTACTTTTTGAAGTCCACTGAAAGGTCAGAGGTGTTATACTACATCACAGGCAGTGATGTCAGCAGGGCAACTAAGGGAATAACAAATGTGCTGTGTCAGAGACAGTAATGGTATCCAAGGTCATTTTTAAAACACTGTGATGATAGATGTGACAGACAGACATGGATGTGCCCATGGTGATTTTTGCTTATGCAAAAGTGTAAAGAACACTTATCTTTATTTTGAACTTGTTGATGAATTTATTTGGCATGAAAAACTTCTAAAACTCATATTTCTTAATCTCGCATGTGTAATAGAAAGATTTTGTTGTTCCTGGTATTAGCTGTAACCCAGGGGTAAACAAAATACAACTTTAAAAATATTCAGTCCAGCCTGTGATAATATTCGGTTTTCTCTCTCTCAAATAATATAACATGGAAAAATCACAACAAATAAATAAGAATAAATCTTGACAGAAATAAAAGTTTGACTCCCTACCCAAGACACATACTTATCTATTTTTGTTTACTTTACCTAAAACTGGATATGAAAAATTATTGTAAGGTCTGCTTCAAATTTGGCTTAATATGTATCATAGATTGTTAAGACTTCTCTGGGCTTAGAATGTTATGTCTGATTAATTATTGACAATTATTTTCTTAGCTTTCTGTATTTATAAAATGTGTTCAGTCATTGATAGAAATGGATAGTTGGTAAATTTTGTAATTACTGTCATTTCAGAGTATCCTTATCTGGCCCATAATTGCTATCCTACCCCCTTGCATGAGTTCATGTGGGTTCTGTGTTGTGAAAACCATGGTATCACTTCTGACTATGTCTGGAGTTTGTGGTATCCATCAATTTTGGCAGCACCTTCAATCTGATCCTCCACCTGCTCTGAAGTCTTGACATTGACATATGGTATTCCTTGTTGACTGGCACAGTCAGTAATGTAGGTCAGTTGTCACAGAAGTGTAGAAGAGAAAGATGAGTTTTCTATGTACAAGAAAATTAAATCAGGCACAACTATTTCTGTAAGTGGTACAGATTCTCTTCCTTTTTTAATTGCTAATTGAATATGTTTAAGTTGGTATGACAAAGTGATGTGATGTAATACTTATATATTTGCTCCTTGGAAACCCTGAAGTTACCTTCATGTTTGGAATGTGGAGAGCTTACTCACATGAAAATGCAACCTTAAATGTACCAAGCAGTGCTGTCATTTGAATCAACATTAATGATATTAATCTTATATGGTCCAGCATCTATCAAAACAACTGGAAGGATTAAAATGTGTACCTGAGTCCGTCCACTGCTTACAGTGATTGACATCAAAACAGGTGATGTGGTCATATGTCACATGTTATTGTACTTTGTGGTTTTTAACTTTTGCTTTAGTGTTTAAGTAGACAGTTGACTTCAAAAACTGTGTTTACCTGAACTACAGTTTTAATTTAGCTCAATTCATGTACCTGCAATTCTGAGCATCAGTTGTATAGGTTGTATCATATCTGTTGTAATATTATTTTTCCATTGGTCTCTGTTTCAAACCCCCCCAACTGTGTCCACTCATTAAGGGGCCTGAGTTCTGGTCTTTCCATATGCCACTGTATTGTAGCACTGTCAGGATGTAGCCAGTTTTGTGTTATACTGTAATCATAATTTAGAGTTGATCAACTTTTACAAACTGTCAGTATGATAAAGCATGCATCTAGTTACCTGCATGTTGATCTCATAGAATCAAATGATTTTCTCATGCAACTAGCACTCTTAACATGCCAGTCAGGACAAGTTGTGCAACTGCATATTTGAAAGAGGAGGAAACACTTTCCTAAGCCACAATGTCAGCTGTTTGCCTAGTGCACATGAGCTTGTTCAAGTAATTCACAGAATTGATAAAGTGTCACAGTTTATTATTTAGCACTCCTGTTTTTTGTGTGGGGTTTGTAATTCATGTAGTGATGGTATCTTAAGATAGTCATGTCATCATTAATAACCATCCTGTCTTTTTTCCCCACTTTATGCTGTATAACATTAATAGTTGATCTAGCATTGTTTACTAAACAGAGAAAGAGTATGAATGCTTCTTGAAGTATGGTATGAGCTTTCTATTCATATATAATTGATATATTACTTTTGTATGTTATGTGATGTTTCTGCGTGATGCAGCTTGGAGGGTTATGAAGAACCTGACATCTCAATACTGAATTTAAAATTACAAGTTTATAATACTCTGTAATGACCAGAAGCAAATGCGTACTTTAACTGAATTATTTCCGTTTTGTTTAACATATACCTGGAGAAAGTAACAAAGTATTGGATAAAACAAGGTAAACAGAATGATGGTAAGATAAGGGTAATGCAGATGCAGGTGACTTACAAAGAAATCTTTCACTAATTGAATTATTATGCAACAGCTTCATATGAACATGTTTATAAAATTAAAGTAGTAGCCATAAAGGGAAAAAATCTATATAAAAACTGTTTAAACTAACAGAACAAATACATGAATTTAAACAGAAAATCTACTATGACTTGATAGTATGAGAGTCTTTTAAAATAAAAGGAAAAGAATATGCATATAAGTGCAGTGAGAACACAATTCTCTAAAACATACCAGGATATATATTATTAGATTGAAACAGATCCTGATACATAAGAAACTTAAGATTAGTGATCATAGAAGAAGTGAAACACTGTAAGTTGGTTGCTGAACACAGGTTACTGAACATAGCATTGAATTATAAACCCAGTGAGAACAGTAAGATGAAGGCCAAGGGGTGCTGGGAAGAGAAGATGGTACAGGCATTGCACTGACTAATCCATGAAAACAACAAAAAGCCAACACGGGATTTCAGGTTCTCATGGGAATGAGTATGGAGGAGGCTGTTTTCTGGGATGGTGGACCATGTAGTCTGATATGTATTGGCATTTTAGAGGAGCTTGTAGTTGCATCATCTGGGCAGTATGTCTGAAATAGTCAATATGTAGCATACTACATAATGCATCATACCAGAAGACAGCCATCTTCAAATAATCAGTCTTCACACCAACCTATTGCATGAAGGCAGAACTTTGTCAGATAGGATGTCATACATATTATATCAGTGTAAGATTTTACTGCAGCAAATTTTCCTTGGGCTAGTGATTATTAATGTGGTATTCCACTGCTGCATCAATGATATAAATTAATGGATTGGCAGGTAGAGGACTAGTGCTGCAATCTGATAAAAAATTTATGTACAGTTTCATATATTGTGTATTTTATAATATTCCAGATATGTTACTTTCATATTATGTATGTATGTGGCTTGTATGTAAACAATTTTCTAACTTTGTACAGCAGGTGACTTGGTACATACACAACAATGTATATATTAATAATACATGTTTTAAAGGACTTTGTTGATTGTTTCCACTGCTGCATGTATTATCTTGAAATTATTACAGACTTCACCCAGCTCAGCTTCTAGATTCTGTTGGTGATACCTGAGTAGACATGGAATTAGTTTTGTGCTCACACGAATGGTCGTTTGAGCAGACACTGCATTCAGTCTTCATTCTTATTTAGTAGCAAGGTATTACAAGGGCGCAATCTGTGTTCAGAGATAAAGATGATCCTCTAGAATTTCTTGATCAACAGAATAACCATCAGCTTTTCTATGGAGAAGAGAGCTTCAGAAACTAATACTTATTGGTCCCACAGCTCATATTGAAAATATGATGTATTCACACAAAGTGTAGCATTGAAGATTTTTTTTACCTTCTTTGCTCCCAGAATGACTTCGTGCAGTACTGCCATTGGAGGTTAGACTGAGGAAGTGCATGACACAGTGCACCCTTGGTGGAGGGTAGAAGATGATTTGAGAACTTGTGTGGATCAGGCAGAAAAAGTGGAAGATGACATATGCCTGTGATCAAAGACATTGAGGAGGCACTTGATACTGGGCCAAAATAGTTGGAGAAGGCACCACAGCGACCAGTTTATCACATTTCCAAATGAGAGGAAGGACAGTAATGACAAGTAAGTTAATTTTTTAAGGAAAAACAATAATATAACCTTTGTGTAAATAATCTCTTGTACAGTGAGGTATATTGGACACAGTCAACCATGGCCAAAGCTCACTCAAGCTGATGTTGCATCATGTATGGATTTTATAGTTAAGTCTTATGTTGATAGGAATCAAGTTGAGTAGGGAGATGTTAGTTGAAGGGGACCCAAATTACATAGACAATTTTGGCCATATTTCTGTGCCATGGTATTAACCTGTGGTTGAGATAACACAATAACAAATTTGTATGGAAATATAGACAGAAGTTTTGGTTGGATTATTCCTTCCTTACACCCAAAATTGTGGAATTTTGTTGGTTTCACTGGGGTTGCTGAACACAGGTGGATGAATGGACATCCATATCAGCTTTCTTATTTGGATTTGCAATGGCTATACATCATTATGAAATGTAGTAGGATTTGAAGCTTTCATGACAACAGCTTTCTTATTTGGATTTGCAATGGCTAATCATCATTATGAAATGTAATAGGATTTGAAGCTTTCATGACAACGTAACTTATATCTTCTCGGGCAATCAAATGTCATCAGAACCTTGATGATGGGGACAGAGATGGTCCCTGAAATGTTGGTTTCATCTTTCAATTGTTTGACGCGGCTGATCGCCCGAGAAGATTTTATTGAAATGTATTAGGAGTTCCGAATAACTATATGGACATCCTTTCATGATAATTCTATTTGTTCATTGTAACAACTCGTGCAACATGGTAATTTTACATTAAGGTTGCATTTTCTGATGTTCTTCCCAGTGACACTCAAAACTCTTGTGGAACCCAAATTGTCATCTTTGAATTGGTGGATAACTTAATTTAGATAAATTCTGTGACTTCCATCCTACAGATATGAAAACTTGCCACAAAGCTGTCAGAGTATTCACGTTAATTTTGACTTTGTATTTAAAATAACCACAAAAATATAACTAAATTTATAAATGCTTTATTTTCATCACGTTTCAGCCCTCTGAGGCCATCATCAGGGTATCGATGTATTACTTTTTTTATAAAATATATTGGTGGGTTTTTTTAGTTATACCAAGTCAAAAGGGGATGGTACTGTTTGATAATTTTAACTTCTCAGTTTTATCTCATTCTTACTTCTCGTATTTTTTTCAGGTCCTATTATACAAACAGGAGATATGCAATAAAACAACTTAAGTTACTGAGTGCTACTTTAATAAAATGCTTACATTTGGTTATAAAAAATATTTCTGCAGAATTAATATACCAACAAAGAACATACTTCATCCTCACTGTCGTATCAACAGTGGCACAATTCATGAATCAGCATCTCTTTATCTCTTGGCACACCTTGTTTGTTCCTGTTCTGTGAGCCCAGTCTCCCATTGTGACAACTGAACCTGCTGTCTGCAGCTTTGACCTTGAACATGTCTTCATGCATATGCAGTAAAGGTAAAAGCTTTAAAATAGGCTATGGCCATTTCTTCCTACATATATCATTCAAAATAATTCTATCTTCATTTTATGTAACAACTTTGGTACTTGATATTGCATCACTAAAATAAATCAAGGCAGGATTCTTTCTCTATAAATTCAGAGCAAGTCAACTTTTGAAAGGCTAAGGACAAAATAAAGGCTGACAATGCGGAATTATACTTTAATTCTCAGCCAATCAGAATTAATGTGCTTGTACACAGTACTTAAGAAATTCACAAGTAATATGTATAGATATATTTTAATTGTATGGATTAAATAACCTCATCGAGACTACTGTTTAAAAATACATTCTGAAATATGTCTGTAACATTACAGAGAGCCAAAATACATCGTTCTATCTGAACTTCAACATTGCAACTATGCAGTTCTGACACCTTGCTTATGGATTTTATGAATTGGTCTGGAATCAGAACAGTAAAGAACCTGGAGACTACCACAGACCTCGTGAAATATGATGCTCAGGAACAAAGATGTACAGTGTTGTGAATTGTGATATGCTAAACACATAAGCAGGAATCAGCTGGACAGCCCATTGTGGGGCACCTGTTTATATGAGCGACGGTGTAAAGCATCAACACTGTCAAGGTACCATGTGCCTGGAAACAGTATGTCTACTGGGGCCTGTGGTGTGTAGGGGGCCTTGTGGTGGTTGCACTCACGTATCTCCATGATGCTTTCGAACTCTTCAGGGGAAATCTTGTGGCGTATTTCTAGCTGCGGCTTGATATGGGTCAGGTTTGCTACAAGGCGTTGCAGGGGTGATCCTGGGCTGGCATCCAGAGAGACATGCAAAGAAAACATGGATGAGGCAAGTCCTGATCCATAAGAGAAAAGAGCCACATGCTTGCCTGCTAAATCATGGGCACCTCGACTGATTACCAATGACACAAGACCCCCATACAAGGATGGGGTATACATGTTGCCAACTTGATTTGCCACTAACAGTGATGGCTGTGTCTTTTCTTCAAATGTACTTTTACTCAGTGTCATGAACATTTTCTCAATGTCTCGATCGAAATAAGTGTCCTCCAGCCTTACATTCTTGAAAGCCTCACATCCAGGATACTGAACCAACTGCTCTTCTTCTGATGCTTGAACAAAATCATTTAGCATTAGTCTAGCCAATGACTTCTGCACCAGCTTGCAGTATGGTACATGAAACAGGACTGCATCCAGGTGCTTCAACCCAAAGTGCTCTTCACCATGCTTCTGACTCTTGGAGCAAAACTGTTGGTAGCACTGGTCTAAGGCACTCAAATAGCACTGAATTGACAGCTTCCCATCCACAGTTGGGTACTCTGACATCAGGTCTGGCTTGTAGAAATCATACACATGCCTCATGTGTGTGGCACGCACCCCCCGTTTCAGGACCAGGGGAGCATTTGCACCTACCAGCATGGCGACAGCACCAGCTCCTCCAGTGGGCCTTGCATTCCCCTTAGCATACACAGCAATGTCAGCCGCCACCACCAGGGCAAAGCGACCATCCCATGCACTGGACTCAACCCAGGACACACTGTTGAAGAGAGCTGCAGTGCCCCCATAGCAGGCATTTATGGTGTCCACGCCCTCGACGTCAGTGTTGCCACTCTCCTCAAAGAGCTGCATCAACACGGTCTTAACACTCTTGGATTTGTCCAGAATGGTCTCAGTGCCCACCTCGAGGCGGCCAATGCTAGAATACGAGATGTTGTTTCTCTTCATGAGCCTCGTAACTACAGTGAGACATAGTGAGTTGATATCCTCGCGATCCGTGCAGAAGCCCATGCGGGCCTGTCCCAGGCCCACGGTATACTTGCCTGGTGACACCTTGTCGTACACCTCCAGCTCCGCCTGCTCCACATATTGCGACGGGAAAATCAGTTCTAGTGCAATTATCCCTACATCAGCAGGCCACTCTCCCATCTTGTTGCGCTTCTTAACAGTGTCTGGCATATAACTGTGCTAGCACTGCTTCCTGGCCTCCTTACAGTTATGTGAAACGTAACATGACATCCTTATCATAGAACTGTGGTTCTGAATGACCTGAAAATGCGTCCTACAAACCCAGATCAAACCCCATACACTACCAACATTCAAACTATACGTAGCATTGTTATGTTGGTTGAAGTTTATGCTACTAAAACCTGACACTTTTTAACGAAGTGCGTGCAATGCATCGCAACAAATTGAATTCTTTCGAGAAAGATGACTGCTTTTACATCTCACGTAGATTTCCTTTGTAAGTATTCTATACTTAGGTCATTGCAGCACAGTTAATTTTGGGAGGTTGTCTAAGAACATCTGTGATCCTGGTTCAGATACCATGTTCCCAAAGCGACGATGTTAAGATTTCTGCCTTTACGAATCTTTAATCCTTACACGAAATGTTGGCCACCCTAATAAAAGATGTGAAATTAACAGGTTTTGTACCCAAAAGAAAGATAGAAAAAAATTCCAAACACGTGACGAATACACTTTGTACTTCTAATCTGTACCCAACCACCCAACCCTACATTGTTACAATGTATAGAATAATGTATCTTAGACTAATAATAAATTAATCATGGGTACAATGTGGTGATTAAAAATTATTTGTTTTAGAAATCTTAGGCAGTTCTTGCACAGTACGATATATACAACCAACCCACATTAACACACGTTACCTTTTAATCTGTGTTACTCACATGCTACATTTTATGTTAACCGTGGTATTTAACAGTGCAACAAATACATGGATCCTACAGGGACACGAGAGGTGCAACATAGTCAATGACAAGAAGGCAGTTTTGGGTAAAAGCCTGCCTAAAAAGTCTCTGTCGGTGTAAGGAGGTGTGAATTAAAGTTAATGTGGTGCTTGTTTAGAGTATATTCCATTTGGAATAATGCATATGTTTCATTACACTTAAAATAACTTAAAGTAATTAGTGACTCGAACAATAATTACTGAAAATATCTTACTCCAGTGATGGCTGAAGACATTACAACTTTGCACCAAGCGATTTCTCAGTATGAAACCCAGGTGAATATCAAATGCACATGTGCAATATTAAACTTTCTTAGTATATATGTTTGTATGCCACTACTTGAAAGGGACATTTTGTACTGTTAATGCAGTTGGGTTTTTTTCGATAAATGTTTATCCTAATGTTCCGTATACTAACCTCAATCTTCGAGTTGTATTGCCACAGAAATTGAAATTCTGAGATATGGACAGATGTGACGGTACGGCAGACCAATAACACGTTTCCACTACTTGGTGCTGGTTAGTAGGAACTGCCATTTAGTTATCACTCTGCAGTACAAGGTGCACATTTTGTCATTTGTTAAGCTAGGCCAACGAATCCTAAACAAAATAAGAAGCACATACATAGAAACAAACATCCCTGGTATGTGTTGTTCTTCAGGTGGTTACAACTGTGATAGAAACTTTATATGGACACAAATAATATCTCTTTTGTAATTTATGTTTTCTTATCCTGAGGAATTAGTTGTTTCACAGTCAAATAAAAATTTGTGAAATGGTTGTTATAGGTACATTGTAATCTTTGGTGAGCCAACAGGAATTTCTGAATTGCAAAGTTACTACCAGATCTTGCATTTATTCATCTCTTAATTGTATTATTAACTTAATCTTATGTGTGTTAGTGTTGTTCCAAAATGTTTAAATATTGAATACACAAAATAATTTGTATCAAATTGTTCTTAAGCTCTAACATAATTATCCAATTAAAATTTTTGTTTGAAGTCTTGGCACAGACAGCATATATACTGACTTCTTGCCTGACTTGCAGCACGTGCTTGTGCACTTGTGTTGCAGTTGTCACAAGTGCAATTGGCTATTGCTGCATCATTACCAGGCCCTGATCAGGACAGCCTCATCTCCCTGCAGTCAGACATTGAAGAACTGATTACATTAACAAAGGAGAACCTGACAGGTCTACTGAATCAAGCAAAGGAGATAGACTCACCAGTACAGACACCCATTCAAGGAGAGGTTGACCACTTTGATAAAGAATATGCTTTGTTGAAGGTGAGCTTTGAACATAATGCATTCCGTTAGACTGCTTGGCCACTCATTACAAAAACTGAGAATATTTAAATATATCCCATTATATTATATATTTAGTTTAGTTTGTTTGTTTTTTGTATATGTATGTATTATCAGTGTTGCCCATCATTGGCTCCTCGCAGTTGGCAAACACTTTAATAAATGAATTGAATTATCCTGTTAAGTGAGGAAGGTTATGAATGGATGGATGTGTGGCTCAGATAAAAGAAATAAGAGAAGTGTATAGAAGTTTAGTATGAAAATCTCAACCTTTTCTTTTCTAATTTTTCTGATCACACTACATTTTTAATTTTGTGAGCCTGAATTTATTCATTAATTTATATTTTATTTCGAACATGTTGGCTTACAAATAATCTTAGTTTCTTTTTCTAATGTATGTTCACAGACTGCAGAGTGTTTGCTTTCTCCAAGCAGTTGTGTCAAGTATTTGGTTCCAGTTTTTTTAGCATAGTATTATTTATCTGCAGTGAACACTTTGGTAGCATTTATCTTGGTATTTTTCATGTTATAATGTTTTTTATACTAACAAATGAAGATATTTATTCAAAATAGGAATTTGTGTTGGTGAGGTAGCATGTGGTGTATGAAGAATGACTGTCACAGTGTTACATATGATTGTGAGAAACTGATTACATATAAGTCTTGCTTCTTGATTGTTGAGTGTTTGTAATCAGTGTGATTTGTTGCATAGGCAGAGCTGGAAGATGCTGAAGCTATAAATGGCACCACACAAGAAACTGTACAAGATGGCAGCACATCTGATATCCAGGTTAGGAGTATTTTTGTGAATAACTAATTGCACTGGTACACATATACACTGTAGTTCATGTTTGCACTGGAATTTGAACTCTTCCAAAGGCAAAAGAAGTCTGTAGAAATTCTGTATCATAACTTTGTTATACAATTACTGATTGTTTGATGGCACTTTAAGGGTGGGATGGCAATTTCCTACTTCTGCAAACAAAATTAAATGAGTGAACAATAGCAGAGGAAAGGAAATTATTAAAGAGAGAAGTTGTGTCACCTTACTGAACACTATGGTGGCTAGGAGAGTAGTATTTGTGCATGAGTCTGCCAACACTGCTAGACATTTCAAGATGAACACTGAACATGTGAATAAAATCTGTCAGATTGCATATCATACTAATTTAAAGATTTGCCTCAGAATATACTACTGTAAGGAGGCTGGTTGTTTCAGATATGCAGTCTGCTAGATACCCTGGGATCACATAATTCCAAAGCAAAATACCAACATGGCAGCCATTCGAGACGCATATTGCCTTTTCATCTTATATGAGTCTATTATACCATCCCATTTTATTTATTCAGTTTGAGTAGAATTCTATTTACTAAACGTACATTGAAAGTTGTCAAGCATATTTGATTTTCAGCCATATTGGTCCATCTGTATTTTTAACAGATGAATTTGAAAATTTCATTGTCATCTCCTTCTGCACCTAAAGTATTTTTCTGAGTCTGATGAAATTTGTTGTTGTCAATTTGTAATACAAGTTGTGGAGATAATTGTAACATCCCAGAAGACATTAACTTCAGGATTGTGGTTATTTTTTAGGAAGATCTGGATGCATTGCAGGGGATGAAATGTCAGGCCCCCCATAAACATCACTGGGGGGATGTCAGCTACCACAATGCGTTGGTGTGTGGTGTGGAGCCGACCAGCAGTATCCACAGCATGGACCAGATACAGGTGATTTATTTTTCTGGCAGTTCTTAAACTTGGATGCAAGATCTCATGGATTTGATTTCCAGCAAAGAGGCCAGCTCTGCTAACTATTTTTCCAGTTTGGTTTTCCCTATACGAGGGTCACTCCAAAAGTAATGCACCATATTTTTTTAAAAAATTCAATTTTTATTTTATAACCTTACTGTTCACACAGTTGATAGGTACAGCCTTTAGGAACAAAATGCTACTTTTCAACGTAGTGTCCATCTCTCTCAACTGCCTTATGCCACCTCAGAGCAAAGGCATGTATGCCTGCATGGTAAAACTTGGGATCAGCGCTTTTGAGCCACTTTTTCACAGATACCACAAGGGGGATATCGTCCTTATCATTTGTCCCATGAATGCTGTCTTTCAGTTTACCGAACAGGTGATAATCTGACGGTGCCAGATCAGGACTGTATGGTGGGTATGGCAACACTGTCCACCTCAATTTTGTGATCACCTCCATGGTTCTCAGACTGACATGCAGGCGGGCCGTGGGACCCACCTCACACAGACCTTCAAAAATCACAACTGTTCCAATATTCTGCACACACTGGCTTCTGCAATGTACAGTCAGAGTGACAATTATTCACAGTTATGTGTCTGTCTGCCATGATCATGTTGTTCACCCTCTCAACATTGGCGTCCATCCGCGCTGACTGTGGCCTGGAAAATCGCTAATGTTTGCTTGTCCACCTTTGTCTGACGTTCTTTGTGCCCAGCGGCTAACTGTGCTGCGGTCAACAGTATCCTTCCTGTATACCCTCTGCAATCACTTGTGGATGTTTCCCACCGTCTCGTTCTCACACACCAGGAACTCTATAACAGCACATTGTTTCTGATGAACATCAAGGGCAGCAGCCATGCTTAACGAATGATACATGCACCACTTGTTGGAGAAGGATGAACTAAGTTTTAATAGAAGCAAGATGAATGTATCTGTGTTCTGTGTGAATAGCAACACGGCAGAATAAAAGGGGATTTTTTTTTAAATATGGTGCATTACTCATACTATCAACATATTTACTGGGATTGAGGCATGCAGAAGGTGCATCCATGTTCATCCTGATTCCTAATTCAATAGTTATCTTCTCATTTGATGTTATATAACCTGTTCAGTTGGGAAAGCTTAATTAAATAAAGTAAGACACAAATGAATAAGCCATTATTGAATGGAAATTTACTTTCTACAACACAGAGCATAGAGCTCTTGTCGCTTCTTCCTGTTCCTTTGAATTTCATATGATCTGTAAACTCAAATCTGTTTATAATAATTTGTTACAGAGAGCTCTAAACCCTATTTATTTATTTATTTTTTCAGTTGACTTTTTGGACATCCACTGGGGGAAATTTCTTATGCAATTTGTTGAATATTTCCTTACATGTCTCAATTTCTCAGATGCATATTATTGTACACGATTTTGCCATAATTCATGCTGGTGCATCTAAAATAAGTGATTTAAACAGTTAATTTGCTTCCAGGTGCGTGTTATGTTTACCAACCCAACACAGCAGGACATGCTGCCATGTCCCTACTTCTTGGAGGGAGACTGTCGTTTCTCTGACCAGCAGTGCCGCTTTTCTCACGGAGAGCTGGTAGACTTGTCGTCCTTGAAGGAGTACAAGTGCGTTGTCAGTTATTCTGACACAGTATGATTTCTTTCACATTTTTGAACAGTGATTTTGATGTACAACTAATTGATTCATCAGTGGACTGACTACCAGTGCATTCAGATTATAAAACTTCCAAATTCTAATTACATGAATTTGTAAAGCAGTATGGTTATTCCATGTTTAACCATTTCCTTGTTATCCTAAATTAACTTGGTTTAAAATTTTGTCCAAAGTACATCATCTTGAGTTCACTCATAGCAGTTAGAACTTCATGGCTAAGAATTTTTATCTCTATTTATTTTGTTCCTAGCAATAACTGAGCATTTTCTCGCTAGGTAGGAAGCAGTAGTATTGATGTCACCTCTGGCAGATTTTGCTTATACTTCATCGTAATTTGTCGCAGCGCGCTCATATATTATACCTTTATTTGACAGTTTTTTGCATGTATTTGTGATTATAGATTATGAAAGTGACTGCGACGGTTAGATGGTGAAGTGGAAGTTATTTTTGTTGTCCAGAAGTGATGGAAGCAAAAATTACAGCTCAGATTCAGAGAGTTCTGTTGTCTAGAAGCTGACTTAGTTATGTGTCAATGCTGGCAAGCTGTATACTCCCATCCCAGCAAAAAGCTGGTCATCATCATGCTGCTTTGTTTCCACAGGGAACCCAACTTCTCTGCTGTCCGTCCAGGACTCCGAATACTCGTGAAGTATGATGACAACCTATGGCATAGAGCAGTGGTGCTGACATCTAGCAGTAAGTCAAAGTGTGAGGTGAAGCTAGAGTCAAGTGGGAAGACAACAGAGGTGGATCTCCACTGCATTCTTCCACTGGGTATGTTTTATGTCTTGCCCGGTACAGTAAGGGTTCTGCCTCATTTCCCTTTCCATTGTCTCCCCAGTTTATACTTGGTCCTGGATTTTAAATATTAATTACTGCCTTCAGAAATATATATATTTATGTGGAAGGAATGTTGTACTCTTGGATCTCAATATGCTTGCAGATGATGGGGAGGATCTTGAACTTGATAGCAGTAATGAAAGCAGCGAGGATGATTCAGAACTGGAGGCAGACCCTTCACTGGTTCAGCAATCGCTGCTCACCACGCCCGCCTCATCAGCCTACGGGGACTGGGAGAAGCACACGAGGGTCAGTTGTCACATCTTTCAACCAATGCTTCATACTCGTCCATCACAGCTGTGAAGTATGTGGCAGGCTTGACAGACCTTGGTTGAGTGTCACTTTTGACGAGCACTTTACTGGATTTAGGGCAAGGACAAGTAATTCATTTGTAGTTTGTATGATTCTGTTGTCTTGTACCACAGTTATATTGTATTTCTTTAGGGTGTTGGCTCTCGCCTGATGGTCCAGATGGGCTATGTGATGGGCACTGGGCTAGGGAAAAATGGAGAGGGTCGCCTGGAACCCGTTGAAGCGGTTGTGTTCCCTGCTGGCAAGTCATTGGGTATGTATGACTCGCAACTTTTGTGCTGTATTGACACCTGAGGTTATAGTGATGAATGGAATACTGAGTAGAAGGGAAAGTTGAAGATCAGAGAAAAGATGGTCCAGCCAGTCTACATCTGAGAACAAACCCAAGTGCCCTTATCCTTGGAAAATTTGGAGAGAGAGAAAAAAAAGAAGAGAGTGAAGTATTGTAGTGTGATTTTGAATTAATTGGGAGCTTACAGCTTTGGTCCGAGCAGTAGTTAACTCGTACTGTTTTAAATGTAAGGTGGCAGGGCTTGAGGGTCATTCTGGTGAATTTGTTAAGGTTTTGGCTGTGTGTTATAGATCACTGCATGGCACTGAAGGAAAAAGCGGGTGGGGATACAAACTTGTTCAAAGTGGAGAGGAGACTGAAGAGGCTACAGCAGAAGCATCAACAACAGAGTGAACAGCAGTACGTGCGGGAGAAGCAGCAGACTAATGTGTTTGACTTTATAAACAGCAAACTTGGCGGCAAGAGAGGTTTGCATCATGCTTATCCCTGTAGCCTGAGGACATTGCAGGAAGTTACTTTATTTAAAAAAGAAAGATTAGTACCTTGCATCATATTTTAATATTAGTTTTTATAATTCTCTATATTTGTCACAAGATGGTGAAATAGGTACCCATTATCTCTGGCCAAATACATATGGTAGGAAGCATTAAAAAGAGTATGACCAGAACATTCTGGTTAAGTGTATTGTGCTACAGTCTGCACTGGTCCAGAATTTCCTCAGGATTGAAGTATGTACTTTACATTACAGGTGATGTCTGTGATCTGGTATCAAAAGCTTCTTCGACGTCTAAACCATCCAGCAAAGACAAAGGATTGAAGTCAGAGTCGTGCCGTGGGCTGAATGTTGTCGGATTGCGCGTGGGGGAGGGGATCCGCAGGGCTGAGAGAGACTTGACGCGCCTGCGAGAATCCCTGTCTCGTCATGTACGGGGGTCTCCCACATATACCATAATTTTTAGCAAGATAGAGGAGAAACAGGAAGAGCTAGACAAACTACGGGCCTCGGAACGCAGTGTTGATCTAGAGCGAAACCAAAGGAAGGACTGCAAGAAGCTGACTGTGTTCTGAAGCAGTAGCTCATGTTAATCTGGAAACTGGAGGCTTGTCCTGCCGAAATTGTCGGACGTGTACTGGATCAGCGTAGGTCATATGGCAGGCTCTTGTGATGATGGTGATTGACTTATGGAATACAAGATGTGATCTGTTTTGAACAATTCAGGACAGGTCCTGGTGAAGGCTTTTGTGGCAACTGTATCGAACTTGTGGGTTGAGTAACACCACAGAATTTCTTGACCATCTGATTATAATCTGCCCTGGGAAGATCTTGTAGAATGGAACTGCAAAACAGGAGGCATTCTGTTCTCTATGTGCCATGTTATTCCTCAGACTTGCATTTACTTACAAACATCCTACTTGCATTTGCTACCCTCCAGGTCACAGGCATTGTTTAAGAGTATGAAATTGTCAACTTGTCATTCTGGAATGCTTCCTGGTTACTTCCTGTGGTCCAGTATTCTGTGTAGCACCTTTTTTTCAGATGCTCTCAACTTCCGTTCTTGCTTCAGGGTAAGAGATCAATTTCCACAGCTGTGTAAACATCAGGAAAACTTTGGTCTTGTGTAGGTAATCATGAGCTGTGTTAGACTACATACTGGCTGACTGCAATAACTTCCCGTCCTGCAGATGCCAGGGTCTAGTTCCCTCAAGCCTTATCTGTGCGAAGGTTAAGAATGTGTGGGTCACTGAGGTTGCTCATAAAGTTTGCAGAGCTCAGAATTTTTTTTGAGAATGTGGGAATATCTTCACAAGCGAACAGAGTTAAGTCGTTACTGGCTTCGGTTTTGTGAAACTGGATTATTATGCTGATTCTTATTCTGATGATTGTTATTTGTGTCATCACTAATGAAGCTTTAGTACAGTGATCCAGTAGACTTTGCTGATCTCAGTGGTTGCACGGTCTAAGGTGTGGGGATGCTGGGTTTGAGGGTTTAAATCCCATTTTAGGCATGGGTGTTTGTCCTTGACTTTCTATATTGTGCTGACCTGTGCAGGCTGACCCGTTGTCCGGGGAGTCTTACTGACGAGAAAATGGTTCTGAAACCTCACATAAGGAGACAGTCAGTGATATATCAGAAATGCCCAAGTTATGGGGAGGAATCGAACGGGTTTTATAGTAGTTAGTCCAACACACTTCATTAATTTGTTACTCTAAAGGTTGTGATAGCGGACATTCCCTATGGGCAACGACAGCTCATGGTCACAAGCCGGAAGATGACATTTGACATATTCAATGCCTCGAGAACCTCAAACCTCATGCATTATTGTCTGTTTTATCAAACTTACTTCCAGGTGTCTCTACTGACTTGAAGTTCGTTGCGTGTTCTTTATGGTTTGCCCAATGAATTGGCAGTGGAAACTCATGTAACGTCTGTACAAGTGAAGGTAAGAGTGCTGCGGAATAAATATTGACCTGTAAAAAATTGTGGGTCATTACGTTTTGATTTGCACATAATTTTGCCTGTTGTTTTATATGGTTATGAAATTTGGTCTTACCCTTGAGCAAGGACATAAATTGAGGGAGCTGAGGAGAACAAAATAGACTGAAGTGAGGAAGTAGCAGGAGGATGGATAAAATTGTCCTCTTCAACTAAAATGTTCGGTTTATCAAATCTGTATGAGACGAGCAGGGCATGTTGCATAAACGGGGATGATAAAATTTGTACAAAATCTGAAATGAGACCAGTTTTGAAACCTAGCTGTAGATGGGAGGATAACAAGTGAATCTTAGGGAAATGGGGTGTGAGGTGGACTGGCTTCATCTGCCTTGGAATAGGATCCACTGGTAGTATCTTGTGAACACAGTAACATATCATATTATGATTCCATAAAATAGAGGGAATTTATTAACTAGGTGAGTAACTATTAGCTTATAAAGACTGCTGCTGTGTGGCGTTATGCTGATATATGTCCAGTTTGATGTTGATGAAGTGTGAAGCCTTGCAAAAAAGTGCCTATGCCTTTTCTTGTGTAACAGAAGCAACTTCTGAACTGCTGATGCATGTTAAGGATGTATTTTTCCTTACTGGGCAGCAAGGTGGTTGTGGCCATGTCTTCAGAAAGCAATGATTGTGGAGGTGGCACCAACAGCCATTCCTTTACATTGTTTACTGTCTGATGAGACAGCTTCTGGCACCTTGCACATCCGGAACTCCCGTGGCCTGTAATTTTGCCATCAGTTTCTGAATACAGCATTTTTATCTACCCTAGCACATGTTCTGAAATTTCTTCTGCGTTTTCCCCGAATGACCCCCATTTGCTGATGTGCTTGAACAAGAAAGCTCAACGGTTGAGAACACCATTCAGCTGCAAGAATGAAACGCGACTGGTTATAGTTTTCAGTTTTATGGGTACCAGCATTTAACGTTCCTAGAACGGGCTGAGACAGTACACTGCTATTTATTTAGACTTCACAGATACGGAATTTTAAAAAATCTTTCCTTCAAAGGAACTAAATTACAATTCTCTTGTTATGAAAGAATTGTGGGGGACTGCTAAAAGATCAATTAGTGAAACCCTTAAATGCTTTAGTGAGAATGCAAAGTTACTGAATGTTTGAGCAGGTAGTAGATATGGTAGTCTAAATACTGCTTTAAAGAATTAAAAGTGTTGATAATGTATGTTTAAAAACAGGCTGTAAGAACTTTTATTAATTTATTACGAACATGAAAAGAAGTAAATCTCGAGATTGGGACAAATCGTAACATTGTCTTTCTTATATTTACTGTTTATCTGTATGCCTTCCTTGACAATCGTTGATTGTTAAAACAAAAGCATAAGCCTAGTATCAGTTTCCAGGACTGGAACGAAATTTACCTATGAAAGCGAAAGCAATTCTGAGCTCCGTTGGTGCGACTGACTGTAAGCAGCATTCGAGGTGTACATCACAGTGGTTGTTTATGTTAATGTGGTTTTTAATCGGAAGTAAGTGTGTGTATATGCATTTTACAAGTGGAACATTACATTGTGGTCGGATCGTTATGAATTGATGATCGTGAAGTATATAGTAGTATATTTGAACTCTAATGAACCTTTTGGTTCGATGAAACGCGGGGAATTTGACTAGCTGAGCGTTCTAGTAAACTCTCAAGAAAGACTGCTCTAGTAAGTACTGGTTTGAGAGAACGAGGGCTTTGTGATGACTACCAGTCCTCGGTCGAAGTTCGAATCTCGTATGTCCGAGATTCAATTGAAACGTCTTACAGTTGTGTCAACCCGCGAAAGAAATAGTTGATCGCAAGATGGGGTTAAAAGTAATGATGCGTCCGTTTTATTGTTATGGTGGACAAACAGCGATGTTAGGTTACTACTAGCCTTATTTTATTAAAGCAAGTTTCTTTCATTATCATGTGAACCACAATGAACTGACATGCCACTTTTTACATTCTGGAACTTAATTTATTAAAAATCTTAAGTTGTCCAACATTGTAAACTGTAACGAACAGACTTTAAAAATGTCAATATGGAAAGCTAAGATTCAAGTGCTGATAAAGAAGAAAAATCTAATAATTAAGAGACTGTCGTTGCAAATATGAATAGATCTACAATTTAATTATTTTGATAAGGGTTAAAAAAAATTTCGCTTCTGCCTGTGGCTAGTACTCCTTTTATTTACAGTGGGCTGTGTTTTATATTCAACCTTAATTTCAGTTGACAAGACATTGCTAATTCATAAATAACTCTTTGTAACTCACTGCGCAATTCGACTTCTCGTTAACTAAGAGCCGTGCTAGGGCTTGTTTATGGTGTGGTGGTGATTTGTGTGGTGTTGGTGAAACGGACGAAGACGAAGGAAGGAAACCATCATCAAGGAATGGTGAGTAACATTTATCTATATGGCAATATTATATTAAAACCAGTTGTGTTTATTTTAGGAGCTGGTTTGTCGTCTGATACAGAATATTTGTTTATAATGTTAAATTGTGTGTTTTTAATTTTAGATTTTAGCGAAATACTAATTTGTTGTGGTAGATTACGATGGTGAAGCTTATCTGTGCATTCAACTGTTCCTTGTAAACATTTGCATGCTGTCTGTTAGAACGAGCTTACGGCTGTCATGTTTGTATTTCTTTACATGCGTCTCTTTTATTGTACTGAGTGCCAAGTTCCACATCCTTGGCTTATGTTATGAAGGACCTATGAAATGTAGATCGACTTGAATGGCAATTTGTCTAGTCGGCTGTAACTGACACATTTGTTTCACTGTGACCCCATCTGACGTCTTCCCAAACAATGTTCGTATAGTTTAACGAAATTCGTGTTAATATAGAGCCGATGTCTGTTTCTTTTGGAACCATTCTTGTGTAACTTTTGATTTTATTCGAGTTCACTCAAAGCTACAGTCAATTTAGCAGCTACCCAAGTTTGTATATCAGATTCCTTCCTCGACACTGTCTCAGCTGAAGACGTTATAGACACATCATCAACTACACACAAGGATTTGTAAGGAGGCGGTCATGACTTATTTGAAGGTCCGGAGTAGGGTTTACACAAAAACCGACTTTTGAAAAAAAACAGTTTTCGAATCCCAGTATTTCCAAAAAAACAGTTTTCGAATTTTTACAAAAAATTCCAAAATATAATTAAAACAGTAAAAAATATTTATACTTATTTTAAAAAAATTTAGTTTAGTTAATATTTATGGAACTACAAAAATATAACGAAATAAAATATACTCCATACAAAACCAAATAAAGAACTAAAATCCGTACAAGATATAAATTATAAATTTTTATTTCATTTAGTATTTTTCTTCAGTAAATATGATTTCAAAAAACATAAAATATCCACTGAACGATTACCTAATTTTGTTCTTATTCTAAATACAAAATTGCTTGAAATAGAAAATACTCTCTCACTGGCTACTGAACTTGGTTTTATCGTTTTTAGGGCTTCAAATAATAAATTCAAATTCTTTGTTCTTTGTAGTCTTACTACAATATGCTTGTGCCCGAGGCGATTTCAAGTCAAAATGTTAACGTTTTTAATTAATTAATTAATTTTTTACATATTAATTCTAGTATCTAAAACCGGTCTTTTAAATTCTAAAAACCGGTTTTCGAATTTTACAAATTTATCCAAAAAAAACCCTATTTTTAAGCCCGGTTTTTAAAAACCGACAAACCCTAGTCCGGAGAATCTTAGTAAACTCACTAAAAATCTCAAGGTAGCAGGTAAAGTGGCCCAGACTCGAACAAGTTACCTTCCGAATTAAAGTCTGACACGTTACTAGTGTCATTCATGCGTCTCGGGCCGTCTGTGTCTCGTGCATGACGCCCTGCAGTTTAAATAACATCCTGCAGGAAGTAAGTTGAGAGTTTTGAAAGTCAAAGTGCTCCATGTTTTGAGAGTTGCTTTAACTCGATTCTAATTGAATCGTTCACATGAAATGGAAGATCCTGGCCACAGGGAGATGTATCCACAATACTGCAGCCACTTGTCATTGTTTGGTAATGCTGAGTAAATGAAAACCCCAGCGAGTTGCCTAATTATCCAGTCCGCTGAGCCTTTTGTGTGGCCCAGTGGAGTACAGTCTGGGCGCGTCACAACTGCACCCCACCCCCTCACCCGTATGACGTAACAACACGTGGTTTGTTGCAGTCGTGGCGTTTGTGTTGTCCCGTAGAATGTTATCGACGTTTCAAGGTGCTTGCAGTCTCCATAATTAGGGCGATGACGGAGGCAGTATGCACCTCTGAAATGTCTATCAATTCTTTGACCTATGAAATGTAGATCGACTTGAATGGCAATTTGTCTAGTCGGCTGTAACTGACACATTTGTTTCACTGTGACCCCATCTGACGTCTTCCCAAACAATGTTCGTATAGTTTAACGAAATTCGTGTTAATATAGAGCCGATGTCTGTTTCTTTTGGAACCATTCTTGTGTAACTTTTGATTTTATTCGAGTTCACTCAAAGCTACAGTCAATTTAGCAGCTACCCAAGTTTGTATATCAGATTCCTTCCTCGACACTGTCTCAGCTGAAGACGTTATAGACACATCATCAACTACACACAAGGATTTGTAAGGAGGCGGTCATGACTTATTTGAAGGTCCGGAGTAGGGTTTACACAAAAACCGACTTTTGAAAAAAAACAGTTTTCGAATCCCAGTATTTCCAAAAAAACAGTTTTCGAATTTTTACAAAAAATTCCAAAATATAATTAAAACAGTAAAAAATATTTATACTTATTTTAAAAAAAATTTAGTTTAGTTAATATTTATGGAACTACAAAAATATAACGAAATAAAATATACTCCATACAAAACCAAATAAAGAACTAAAATCCGTACAAAATATAAATTATAAATTTTTATTTCATTTAGTATTTTTCTTCAGGAAATATGATTTCAAAAAACATAAAATA